>OY720636.1:115886584-116486584 GCA_963169105.1 Ceriagrion tenellum | reverse complement strand
GGGCGGGTTGACCAGAGGGCAAAGGAGCGCAGAAATCGGTATATAACCCACACGGAGGAAAATGGAAGTTGCATTATAATGGTCTACCCTAAAGTTCAAGAACGGAAGAGTAGATACATACATTCTTGGCCATCCACCTAAACTCACCCGGATGCTAAATACATTTGTGCTGGTTGAAATGCGTAAAATTTGAGCTCCTAATCATCTCGAACTGAGTGATTGCATTTCCAAAAACTCGGTCTCACGGTGTATTTATTCAGAGATAGAACTATACAGATTCACAACCAACTTACTCCAAAATTATTGAAAATAAAAAACTGTATATTTACCAATTCGCCTCAGCGAGCATATTCAAATTGGATTCTGCGTAATAAAATGTGGAATTATTTTTAAGGCTTTAATCAACTGGCAAATGGAATATTTAGGGCTGCGTGGGTAACTATTTTTCATGTACACACAAAAGCAAAGTCATTATAATGAACTTTTCCAGATAAGAAAAATTTATTTACGCAAATATGTATTTTTTACTAGAACAGTTGCTAGTAAATGTCATTCTCATACTTAACTAATGCAATCGTGAGATTTCTCGAGAAAATCATCACTAAGAGATGATTACCGAGGCATTATGGATAAAACTTTGCTAATTCGGAGCAGAAAATTTACCATTGTGATATTATTTGCTTTTATATTGTATTTTCTAAATCAATTTTTTAAGATATGATTTTTTGCTGCCAAGTGGATATGGTGCTCATAACATGTCTGTTCTGAATATCTTTATTTATTCATTTTTACTGTTGATATCTTGAGGACTACATGTTTGATCCAGTAAAACTTAAGGCTATGAAAAACTTTATGGCTCGTAGAATTTTGACGGTACTTAAGTTTACGTATTTCTTATTGCTTGTGAATCTTCCGATGACATTAAGGTGAAATAAATTGGTACATTAGTTTAAATGTAATTTGATGATTTAATTCATATCTTGTTGAAGAGAAGTTAGGCAGAAGTTGTCCAGCTATTGTTTCTCTCCCGAATAGCTCCGGGCAGGGATGGACTATGTGGGCTCGAATTAAAAGACGAGAGTTGAATATATGGATTGATATGGGCTCCAGGTCAGGCAGGAGTAAGGAAAATTCCGCCTGTACTCGGATGGGTTAGGTAGGGAGGAGAATGAGGTATTTCTGTTTCGTTATTCCCTCATTGACTTTCGCTAATGACTGGTGCTGAGAGTGACGCATCATCATACGGAATCACGAGAAGGAATGGAAAGGTATGAGGGGGGTAGTTAGGGGAATAAAGGAAAAAATGGAATAAGCGAACAAAATTCACTAAAAATTCCAATTGTTTGCTTCCATCACCGTGATCTCCACGACTTCCACGAGCAATCTCTTGAATGGCGCTCGAAACAAAAGCTGCCCCTTTTTCTCTGGATGCGTTCACCAATTAATACCCCCCACGATACTGACGCCACCCTACGGTCCCTACTGGAAACAGCAAAGCAACAAAGGAACCAGAATGGGAGATCTGAACTTTGTGCCAACCTTTCAACATTTTACTATAAAGAGTTCCATCCAGTGATAAATTGTTTTCCATTGTATTGTATTGTATTTCCATTGTATGTAATAAGTAACGAAGGGGATGTGTATTGTGGAGGATGGTTTTTATTGGATCAACAGCGGAATCCATGAAATTGATGACAAGGCGCTTTTTAAATCTAAAAAAATGTATGAATATTTCTTTTCAGTTTTTTGGGTAGCTTGGAATTTTGCATCAAAATCATCAACAGCCTTCAATCCAAAAATTGGTCAGTGCGTGATCACCATTTCACTCTCCTCTCCCTTAACCGCATAATTCCTACGTAATTCTTCACTGCAATTCACCCTTCATGATTTGCGTGATGCATTACTTTCTTCGTATGTTTGTGTAGTTTTTCCGATTTATTTCTCCATAAGATATAATTTTCAATCGGCTATTCCGCCGCTAAACTTCACCAATAAATTTGTTTTCTGTTGTTCCTTCTGATGAGTTTTCATTTTGTATAGTTTCTCTCCTTCACATTGAAGGTCTTTTCCGATGGTTATTCTTTCCGTCCACTAGGTCTTCATTATTCTTTGGAAAGATATTCCTATTGTTTACTATTTCACTTGCCATAAATTCATTACTACCCAGTTTTCATAGCTATTTAAAAGGATGCCCGAAGTAATAGCTTGGGTCACTAGTCCTCCACTCTTCTGGCAAAATGCAATAATTTATTAACCTGTTATGCTGACATTTTCAGTCATTTTTCTTGCATCACTCATGAACCTATTAACTAAAGGGCATATGTCTTCCATTTGCGCACGTTTTTTGTAGTACAAACTTAATAGTGTCTCTTTCTTCTTGATTCATCATTTTCCCGTCACAATCATAAGGTGCTCACTGACGCAGGTGGTCAATGAGCACCTGCAGGATTATGCCAGGGATCGAATCCGGGTTGGGGAAAAAACTGACCTGTGAACTGACCAGTGGAGAGAAAAAGTTATTTTTACTAATTAATATGGAACTCCACAAAGTTGATTAATAAAATTCTCTCTTCAGTTACTTTGTTTTACTCCAAATGTTCACAATGTTTAATCAGAAATAACGTTTACAAAGACCTCACTTAAAACATCTAACACGACCCAGGTTTCAACGATTTATTGTCCTCATCTGGTTGATAACCTGAAGATGACGATAAATTGTTGAAACTCAGGTCGTGTTAGAGGTGTTAAGTGTGGTATTTGTAAACTTTATTTCCAATTAGTGTTTCGCAAAGATGAACTGAGCTTTATTTCATTTATTCTAGATTAAGCATAATGAGTGGATTTGTTTGTAACGGTCGCATTTGCATTTAACTGATAGAGTTCCCGATACCTTTTCCCAATAGCCTGATTCCATCATTTTTGGTAATTTACTTCGAGAACAATCTATATTGGAAAAAAGCGTACGCTCTTCCAAACCATAGAAAAGTCTTGACTGCACTAGTTCGATTTCATCAGATGGCGATTTGGATGAGGAATTTTAGGAAATGTGAGTGTCAGTGAGACGGATGTAAACACGTAGCATAATCAACCAAAAGTCATACAGAAAAGAGGAGCTGGGATTGGTGTACACTGTGCACGTTAATGTGATTAGTGAGAGGCAGTCGGATTGGAGAGCGATTTATTGAGAGGAAACAGACGGCTGCTGTTCAAGTGCCTGCGGGAGAGGCTAATTGCTGAACCCTGGGGGTTGGGCCGAGAGCATGGTAAATGAGAATTTATCTCATCGCATGCCATGCCGAATACGCAATTTTTGGAATCACTTTTACCGGTGGAAATGCAAGGGTCGATGTAAAACACGAGTTATTACACAGGCTTTGATGTTGAAACTAATTGCACGGGTTTGCACGATGCAGAAGGGCTGATTGTAAATTATTGAAAAAAGGTAGACTAAAGAGCATATCAGAATGGTTTTTCTATTATAGAGTTTTATTTTATGAGAAAGGCAAGTCGCTGAGTCTAATTTCCACTTGGATGGGAGGGATGTATTTATTGGCCCAGATAAGAGGTATGTACTAGAGTAATATAGGATTCCGTTACAAGAATTAGACCGATACTTGGTTATATAGTTGTTAACTGAGTTTAAATTTTATGTCGGGTACCAAAAAAATTACTGGTATTTAGGTTAGATTTAATCACTCTCGTACACACCCAAGTACACATAATATAATATAATATAATATAATATAATATAATATAATATAATATAATATAATATAATATAATATAATATAATATAATATAATATAATATAATATAATATAATATAATATAATATAATATAATATAATATAATATAATATAATATAATATAATATAATATAATATAATATAATATAATATAATATAATATAATATAATATAATATAATATAATATAATATAATATAATATAATATAATATAATATAATATAATATAATATAATATAATATAATATAATATAATATAATATAATATAATATAATATAATGTAATGTAATATTTTTAATATAATATAAGATAATGTAATACAATACAATACAATACAATACAATACAATACAATACAATACAATACAATACAATACAATACAATACAATACAATGCAATGCAATGCAATGCAATGCAATGCAATGCAATGCAATTCAATGCAATACCATGCAAAGCAATGCAATGCAATGCAATGCAATGCAATGCAATACAATACAATACAATATAATGATAAATCTTAGTAAATACCCAACAACACACTTCTTGCGAAAGTATGACACAAATGATACACCTATACTGTGAGAGGAGTAAACAGAAAATTCTCAGATAAAATTAAAAATCTTGGAATTACCTTAACTTCTGGTACATTGTGGGAAAAACACATCCAGCACAGCATTAAAGTGACTAGGTTTTGTTAAGCGTAATTAGGAAGGTCTTCGGATGAAAGAAAGAGAGATGCTACTTCGCTTTGGTTAGGCCACACCTCGAATACGCCGCGAACATTTGGGACCTGGTCATACATATTTAACCAAAAGCATTGATAAAATACCAAGAAAAGCTGCACGCTCCGTTAAAATCGGCTAAGAGCGAACATATAGTGTTCCACAGCTTTTAGAGGGATAAAGGTGAGAGCCCCTAGAGACTCTTAAAGATACACGCTAGGCTTAGCTTGCTTGAGAACTTCAGGATTGGTGTGTTTTAGAGCGACACAATATTATTATGACGCCATACTACATGCCTAGGTAGCATTATTAGCTATTTACACAACCATTTTATACGTCACCATTTCACCTCCCAAAATCTTATCCCTTATATCTTCACACAACTGGTGACCTAACACCACCTGCCACACGCCCATGCAGCAGATGACGGGTAGTATGCAGATGTACATGTATAAGTGCTCTCCCTAAAGACATTAATTCGGTGGACAATAAATCGCTTCTGCATCTCTGAACTCATAATTACTATGCGTAAAAACTTTTACCGTGGCGTGGCGGTTTCACCGTGAAACGACATAAATGTCATTTTTATTTTTTTTACGGATATATAAAGAGAAATATGTCTTCCATTAAATATGTGAGTGTTACCTTTCCCCCTGTGTTTCTCGTAAGTTGATAATTCATGGTGCTCAGCAGAAGAATAGGAGAAAAACGTGAAAATATAGTGTTTTTCTCTTGAATATAAGTGTCATTGTCGAGTGAAACAGCTTTGAAGAGCTGAAAACTTTCGAGAAATTGGTCTAAAATAAAAGATATGATCCTGACCGTGATATTTTTCTAGTTATTAGCTAATTTGTTCGAATATACAATTTGTAGTTTCAAACTTAACCTTATGGAAATTGTAAACATAATGATGATAAATTTTAACTTCGTTTTTCGTTAACGTTGGAACGACCCTAGTTTGGATACAACGTCATTCACCTGATGATGACGTTGAACGTCAAAACCCGGGTCGTTCCAATAAAAAACATGTGGAAAAACGAAGTTAAAAGTTATTATCATTACGAAAATACGAGAAAAAAATGTGGTGGTCACATGAAAATGAGGCTGCAATCGGCGTCTATGACCATAAAAAATAGAGTTCATTAAAAATATATTCCTGGATTATTTGTCATATTTTTTCCCTTGATTTTGGTTTTCAATCGCTAACGCTTTCCACCACCGAAAGAAAGATTTTTTAACCTACCAAATTATCTTCTTTTAACAATTTTCTATCACTAGTTTACGGAAGCATACAACGCATATCAATATCCTTTCTAAGTGTATCGCATTTATAACCGAAGTCAAGACAGCGATTCCGTCCCACCCTATCTTTCTTATCTAAGCCATATATAACCCTCCCGTATTAAATACAAATGTATCCCGTGCTTAAACTAGAAGCTGATAGTATAACCGTTATGATCTTGCATAAGATATTCTGATACTTTAGAGCTTTTACCGCATCCACGAGATCATATCGTCTTAAGTTTTCATAGTACTCGCTCCCCCCTCCTGATTTTTAAGCAGGAGCCTTTGCTTCATAATGATTGCCTATCACGACGGTGGAATTGATATTAATTCAATCTCGCATGTAACAGCATGTAATTTTTAGTTCAATAAGCTAAATTGTACCTTCAAAACCTTGTGCTGGAGGAGAATGCTGAAGATAAAGAGGACGGAAAAAATAAGAAATGCTGAAGTGTACAGAAGAGTAGAAGAGGAAAGGACCGTATGGAGCACCATACAAAAAAGAAGAACCAGATGGGTTGGACACACCCTGAGACACAATGGGTTTGTAAAGAACATAATTGAAGGCAGGAAGAGGAAAATTACCCAGAGGAAGACCCAAAAATAAGTTCATGGACCAAATAAAGAAGAAGGTGCATAGGAAGAGAGACCAGAAAGTAAGGTTACTAGCATTAAATAGGGAAGGGTGGAGGCATTCAGTCAACCAAACTTAGGATTGAATGATCAATGATGAAGCAAAAATATGTTCATAACAAGGAAGCTTTTAAAGTAACCAGAATGTGAATTTAAGGACATTTACATCATTTTACATCTTCCTTAACTATATCTCCTGGTGAGACTGATGAAGTTATGAGATGAACTTTCAACTGGTAGCTGGAAAAAATGGAGGTGCCCAAATTTTTCTGGTTTGAACCAGATGTTACGTCGCACGATTAGGCTAATGGTGCATAAATAATAATGTGGCGCAACGTTTCAATCAGGGGAAACTTTTTGAGATTAACTTTGCAGGTCACTAGCCCCGTAGGGCATAATTTCTAATTAATGACGCTCAGAAGAAATATCATGCTCCAAAGTGATTTTTTAGTTTCGAATATGGTCTGCCCAACTAATTATCGGGTTCAGTCACTCGATAATATGGTTCTTATTTTTCGTAATTAGCGTTAAATTTTGTGGCAGGAGGCGTGACATTCGTGATAATCTCACTGCGGATTCCAAAACGTTGATTATACGGCGATAAGGGAGATATTATTTGCTGAAACGCTCCATTTATTTCGAAGGAAGTAAAATGCGTGTATTCAGCTGCTCCAGTCTCACAGAAACCCATTCAAAGGATCTTTCTTGCCTTTGTATGAAAAATTGATGGAAGTTTGAGTGAAAAATTGAAATAAACATTTAAACGAAGTGTTACAAAATAGATGACAAAATTTAGCTAATTTTGACCACTTTTATTCAAAAATATTATATTATTTGTAAATTTAACGCTTTTCTCTCGTTAATATTTAAAAAATTTTCTTTAGCTCCCAACTTAATACGAGTAAAAATATGAAAACAACTGCGGATGATGTATAACATAGCTAATGCTAATTGTTTAGGTTTCACAGAAGACATATAAGCTCAAAACTGATAAACGTATGAAAAGAAAAGATAACCTACCATCCGGATCATGATGGCATTAATGATTCATTAACATAAATCAGATGATGAAACCATCCTTACCATTTGTAAATCTGAACCAGTCTGGCATGAAATCTACTTTAAAGTGAAATTTGGAATAGCTCCTGAAATTTTTCCTTTCTTGGATCCTCAGATGAAATTGTGAAGTCGACCTAATTTTTCATGTAGTAATTATTTTTGCAAAACTAAGGGGCACGTGTAATTTTGTCTCATCTTCAGTTTATACCTATAATACTTTTCATGCATATTCTTAAAAGTAAAATGTGGGGGAAATACGTCAAAATTGGGTTTGAATATTATTGGATTTTTTAATGTAGAGCTTGTCGATGTCAAGTTTGGCCTGATAAGTGTATAGCTGAAAAGAGGTTTAAGCTCTGTTCAGGGATCTACAGTAGTGGCATGTATGTGGTAAACAGCGATTGGGACATTCAAAAAGGAAGAACATGGATTTAAGGGGGTAAACTACAGCATTCATGAGAAATGTTGAGGTAAATTCCAAATTTGCAAAAGAAAATAATTATAAGTAAAGTAAAAAAAATTTAAATATATTTTGTATAGCTTGAAACTTTGGATGGCTCTTGGGATCATTATCATCAGCTCACATCAGCCAGAATATTTTCAATAAATTATATCCGGGGCCAAATGTGTCTAATAAATTTTTGTATCTTCTACTCCTGAAGAGTCTAATTTTAAATATTTTCTCCCCAACTTTATGCTTGATTTCTTAAATGGCAATTTTCTTCGTCAGTGGTCCTTATTCAAGATGACGCCACATTTCCATTTTTTTCCTTTTTCTTTTGCTCTGATTGTCCAGACCTCATTATCAGGCAACAGCAAATGCTATATGTTATAATTTATGTCTCTAGCTCCCTCTAGACAACTCTTCCGAGAGTATATTTTCTTTTCCTGGACTATTAATCTCATGAAAGCCTTCTTGCGACCTCCGTCACAGGAGAGCCTAATTCCAATATAGTAAGTCTTCCAATCGCAAAAGTGTTCCCAGTCCCAGTTTCACAATGACTAAGCCTTCTTTATTTCTTCCACCAGCCACATCTTTCTTTTCACATAAATTTCAAATATAATTCACTCATTACATTATATCATATCTCCTTCTGCAGAAACTTTGGAACTAATTTTGGCAATAGGAATCGTCCAGTAAGTCTACCCTTTTGATTATAACGACTGGAGTTCGTTACTTTCCATTCTTGATTGATCAAATGAAAAAAATAACCTGTTTGTAATAGATTATCTTTTAATACCACTCGAAAATAAATTCGTGAGGAGCAAAATCTGCGAAATTCATTGATTCACGCCCTTAAAATTTCACTGAAAATTACGTTAATCCATGTGTGACTAGGCTATCTCGAAATTTATACAATGGTATTATATGAAATCACTGGTAAATCTCAATATTTAATAAAACGTTCATTTAATTGCCAACCATGACAATACATGAGTTATGTAAAAATCAATGACTGCGGATGTGATTATCGAAGTACCTAACCCCTCAGGTATCCCATACCCTATGTTTCGAAGCGGCACAGAGAATATTATTTGGACGCCACACTACAGTGCGATAAATGACATAAAATAAGAGAGATACATGGCCGGATAGACGGGTAAAAAAATTAGTTTTTTTCCACGTACAAGTGATAATATAACCGGAGCTCCACTAAAAATACAAACATAATACACTTCACCATTTCACCTCCTAACACCTCATCCTAAACACCTTTAGACGACTGGTGCCTTAACGTCAAGTGCCACAAGCTCATTCGGGGGCTCGCAGAGTAGTATGTAGATGTGGATAGATTGGGGCACAATTGTCGCTTTATGGTGCATTAGAAAGAATTCAAAAGTCCATAATCATTTTCCAAGTTATGAGATTCCGTCATTTTTTGGAAATTCGCAAAGCGCAAATAGGCTAAACTTTAGCAGTCTTGAGTAGACTTAGGAGTAACTCGGCTAATAATTGCGTTTCTATGATGACGATTGAATTAGATCAGGATTTCTTGCTAAATTTGGAAAGGCATTAGACCTTTGGTGATAGCGTGGAGAAAGTGAAACAGAGAGCGTCGCATAATCAACTCGAGGTAAAAACGAGGGCGATTTGATTGGTGTGCTTACGAAGAATCGTTCGCAGCGGAGTAAGTTAATGTGGGAGGCGGCTGACGACTGCCATTTAAGCGGCGTTGGATGGAGTTTATTTCGATGCCCCGGGGTTGGAATGAGAGCGTGGTTAATGAGAATGGATGTTTCCACATGCCGTGCCGAAACCGTAATTGTGAAATCACATTTGCCATTCGGAACGCGAGAATCAATGCGAAATCACGCTTGATTATTTGGTTGACGCTAACGACGGTCATTGGATCGTTTGGTGCGATGTTTGAGTGCTGATTCTGAATACCTGGATAGAATCGAACGGGGAAGGATATCACAGTAGTATTTTGCAGTAAAGATTCACAGCATTAGCAAATCGTCGTGGCTGGATTTCAAGTGACGCATAGATGAATGTATTGCATCCAGATCCAGTAACGACGTTTGAGTAGCAGATTTGAAGCTCTCCATTACGATAATTATTCCCTCACACACGCATTGTGACACCGCTGTTTGCTGAGTTAAACATTTACAACTGTCCAGCGCGGATCAAGGGAATTGTTTCATGAGATTTTGGGCAGATTTGACCTCTCCCATACGTATCGAAGAGAACACAGAATACCCGACTCTCATACTTGCTTTCATTCCTTGAACTTTATATGGTTTCCATATCCTTCGTCTCATTTAGTCCTTCTTGCTGTTATTTTAAGGACGGCGAACTCTAAGGCAAATAGAAAGCTAAATTTTACTGACTGTAGATATAAAAATCAGTGAAAAACTATTTTCATATTGGTGCACTTAGTGACAAATTAATATTATGCGACAATTTATATCTCAGCTTACGATAAATCTCCGAAGTTTCTAGGTCGTTGTTCACCTTTTTCACTGCTACAGAGAAATTGCAGAAGAAGTTGGTGAGGTGCGGTAGTGAACTAGCCGCGGATCGTATATAAAAAACAGACATGGATAATTGAAAGGCTTACATAAATGGCAAGACATTTACGCAACAAAACAATTATATAAAGAAACAATTTTAATTAAATTACAATTGAAAACAATTATATAAATTATATAACCACTTACTGAAGTGAGAACTTTTCGCTAGTTACGAAACCTGTTTATATTGCATTAGTTTCCAGAATCAAGTAAATATTTCCGACCTACTTATTCTCTGTAGGCTTTTTAATCAGAATTTAAAATCACCATTTCCTTTCCATCGGAAGCAAGTAAAGTGACCGATATGATATTTTCATAAGCTTTTCTAATATTTTCTTAGCTCTTGTCTGCATCAACTGGTATTCCTCTACAAGTATTTTCATAGAAAGCGCTTCTCAATGCCTATCTTATATATTTACTATTTCAGTGAGTGGAACAAATATCATAATGCATTCTGGAACTCTCTTTTCGTCTCTAAGTGAGTAACCAACCAGTTCTTCCATTACACGACGGCACAAGTGAATTCAGTTCGCCCAGCTGCCATTCTTGAAATGCTACAGCAATTTTAAACTCGTTCCTGAGTGCACTCATCATTTTGGAGAACTCTTTGTCTGCTGAGGAGGACCTCCATTTCCTTTTGCCAAAACCTCGCTTCCACTGTGCGGTAAACTGTGCTTTCATTAGTACCATCATAAAATTGCTCATTCATCGGCGTTTCGATGAATTCTAATGCAAATTTTATTCCTGTTTAACCTGATAAAAGGCATGTTTCCTGGTTCTTCTAGGAGTGCAATTTCTGCACCTGTGTCTCGTTCATTCAAACGGTTTAAGATTACATTGCCATGATAAATGAAAATAATCATTCTTCAGCAAAGGAAAAATTGTTATAAAAGTCATCAAGTCTGCGAACGAATGCCCACCCGACATCCACCAACCATAGTTTTCAATTCAGTATTTTACCTTTTGTAACCTTTGCGATCATAGGCTTATTAATCAAGTTATTATCTATATGACGGCATGGAAAGAGTATAGACATATAATCGTTCGGGTTAACCGGCAGAAATGTCAATCCTCGTGCAAAAAACAGTGAAACTTTTATATACGTGTACCAAAAAACGTCTGACGGATTTTATTAGACAGCGTAAGCCCGTAATGCAAGTTTTTATTGAATTTAAAACATTAAACTTTCCGCGCGAAAGGATAAATACATTTATAGTCGCTAGACCAACTTTATCTTTCTGCATAAAAGCTGTGATCTGTCGCCTTGTAGAGTGATTAGTTCTTCATGTTTCTGCAACATATACTTTTGAATCCCACAACTTTGCATCGATAAAATCATTGAACTGAGCTGAACTCATTTAATATTTCATAAGTGAGATATGTGATAAATATTTTCATTTATTAGGTAAATTCACATTCTTTGAAAGTACCCGTAACTCACTCCGTCAAAATTTTAAATTTTATAAAATGTTTGAAACCTTAAACAGCTACTTTATCAGGCATATAATTCTATAATGGTGAATATTATTCAACGCACCAATATCTTTCGCACTAGGCCGGAGAATGCAAGAGCTATTGTATATTAGGAGTTTTTTTCGGTTTCTCCACGAACAGCTGAAAAAAATGGGTATTGATCTTAATATGTGATTTCAAATATCCAGAAATTGTAGAGGCCAGGAAAAAGTACGGTTTTTTCTATTATATCTAAGAATCATTGTGAATAATACTCCTTATATTTCCAAAAGGAACAAATTTTTGTACTTACAGGTTATAAAAAAATTTTCCCAAACTTTGGTTGGAATATTACTGAAGGTGACAACGGTGTACTGCGCCTGTCGTTAATGCCCTATTATTATAATTGAATCTCACCAAATAAGCCAACCGTTGAAATCACAGTACTTCAGGGTAAGGAGCCAATGTTACCTTCCATATTTGGTAAACTAACTTTCATTGAAGTGAATAAGTAAAACTCTAATTGAGAACAACATCAAAAGAGAAACAATATAATATGAGGAAATAAGTATAACCCTCATGATGTGTCCTATACTTTCCTGTGACTACATCTCTGGCATGTAAAAAATGTTTCACCGAGAATAAACGAAAGGGCAAACGAGGTCACCGGACGATTTCATTGTGAACGCTCATAGTATTGGATATACTGCCCGAGTGCGGAAATGTGAAGGCTCATGTTCATTTTCATATTCAGCAAATGTTATGGATTTTATAATAATCTTTCGATATATTCTACTGATGCCAAACCTTTCATACTCTAATCTCAGTTGCAAATCCAAAGCGGCTCTTTTGATTGAAGTGCAATTGTATCATCGAAAAATTTATGAGACGCATTCCGAGGATATTGACAAAAGAAGAGAATTTCTTAAGAGATCATGCAAGGAGGAAGGGCACAACAATGTGTCTAGCAGCATAATTGACTCAAAGTACTTATACAGCAAAGTATTTTATATTTCCTTAACTATCCCATAACAAGCACTGCAGAATGGAATGCCAACAGCTTATACCAAAAGTATTAATCCTTTGAGAATTTATTTCTCTTCTTCTGAAAGAATTACTGCTTTCTGTGAGGCGAGTTACGCATATTTCAAGTGCTGATTGCTTCCGCTTCCGTCCTCTGTATATACTGTCATCTCCTTGGAGAAAGGCTTTAAATGCGTTTTCATATATTGCCTCAGCTAATGAATGCCAGTTCTTCAAAGAGATATAATATATTTAATAGCATATTCCGAGTGCACAGCCGTAAAGCGATGTATCATTCAAAATCAATTTTTCATTAAAGTCAAAATAATTTAACCAACCAAGTTTACCCTTAAGCGACTCCATTTAAAAATTTATTGCCAAGTTGATTCGCCGAAATGTTGCATGTGGTTGGAGTGTAAACCTCGTATTTAATATTCCTCTTCAGTGATTATCGCTAAATTGGCAAATGAAAATTGGCCAGCACATGATAATTATTCAAACTTATTGTACCCTGATTACCTTTTAAATCTACTTGACAAGCGCATTGTTGAGTATCATTTGAAGTATCCGTAAGCGCAATGGCCTGTACCGTACTTGATAATAAATGGTTTCAAAATGCTTTGTCATGCACTAGCTCTATGTAACTTGAAGCCTGTTAAACCGTTCAATTATCCAGAAGAAATAAAAAAACAAGACTTCACAAAAGGGAAAATGCATTAAATTTCCAACGGCAACCATTTACTCACTTTGCTGAGTTCATATGCAAATCTCGATTTCAAGAGAGAATAATTTTTATGAGAGCATAGCCATGAAGCAAATTCTTCATTTCCTCTTGATTTTCTTATGAAATACTTGGAAGTATATCCAGGAAGATATTAAAATACTCTTATATAGCTCTAACAATGGATATATTGCTGTATTTCTGCTTAAGAATGCACCAATGGCTAAGTAAAATTCTCGCGTAAAAATTGTCGTTGCTTTATAACTTATAAAATCAGAAATTTCAGCAAATCTTCTTGTAAAATAATTTTGAAATGATTAACATGTACAACACAATTCTAAAGAGGTGAATATTACCGGCTCAAACATGGAGTTCATATTTCTAAAACTTTCTTCCAACGAGGTACTACCATCGGCTAATGGACTGAGGCAATTTGATAACTTTATAATTTATAATTTAATCTCACCGTGTGAAAGCAGCGTTGGATTTAAACACTCGTAGCTTTGGATTTCGCAGCGAAGGTAGCGTCGCAAGGGTTATTTACTAATCTCAAAATCTTGTATTGCAAATAGACGCGGAATATCAACAGAGATACTAAAAAAATTTAATATCAAAATTAAATTTCAAAAAGGACCAATTCTTCCCCACAATTTCGGTCCATACTTTAATATACCTATTTTGTAAACATTAGCTACGTTCATGTAACATCTGAGTTTTATTGTATAAACCTATAGTAAAAAAAGATGCGTTTCTTGAAGGATAGGATATCTGAGCATCAGTTTTCATGAATAACGCACGGTAAATAATACACAGGATTATTCATTATTTTTTTCTTTAAATTCACGAAATATTTGGTGCTAGTACTAAGTGTTTTTATATGAAACTTAATGATTTGCGTCTTTGTGAGGTAAAATTGAAATACATCAAGAAATGCACGCTTTCTCCACGTTGGTCTAGTGTACTTCTACACGGACGAGACGGATACCCGAGGAATGCCTTTTGCGGTGAGAGATCTTGAAGAGGTACCGGAATCTTATCATCACCCCAGGAGCCAGGTGGTCAGATTTCGGGTCCGCCTCCCCCGTTCTGGTCGATGCCTCTCGACGGGACTCAAATTTATTTGATCGAGGGACGGAAGCGGAGTAAACGCGACCCGGATTGCCCTGAAGAGTGGATGATAAAGGAGGAAGCGGAATTGAAGAGGGGTGAGCTGGTGGCTTAGGGATTGGGTGAAGGAGATGAGCCTCCCCTTCTGCGCCTTTATGCCCGAGAGTAGGAAATGGTAGGGGATGTCCTTCCAAAGAGAACGCTAGGGATTTCTCCGGTCTCCATGCAATTCGCGCGAGGAGAGGACGCTTAACGTTGGTTGGAACGGAAGGAATGAAAATGTGTGACAAAACGTACATTTCGAGCGCATGGTATCCTCAAAAGCGGTGCTAAAATGGCGTACGTTTCTCAACTAAATTCAGCAGGTGTGCTTCGAAGGACGTTTACTTAATTTGCATTGTCTGCCGCATACGCGACACCCGAAGGAGAGAATCGCGAGAGAAATATTGTCGACACTATGACGTATTGAATAAGGTAAAGCAACACTAGTTAAAACTCCGTTTAAAATGAGTACATGATTCAAGAATTTTTAATTAACGGTGAGTGATAAACAATAGAAATATCGACACATCAGAAAGACAAAATTTATCTTTGAAAGTTATAACTGGACCGATGAGCATATTCTTCAATTGTCGGCTGGGCAACTTTTCCAGAAATTTCGACCAGCCATCTTCATTCAGGATTTCTTCCTTGATGACCTTTTATCAGTCGTTTTGACTTTGACTCGAGTGTACACTTATATACAGTATATATATATATATATATATATATATATATATATATATATATATATACACAGTATAAACTTATAATCTTCTCTGTGATTTTTTGCAAAGAATCAATTTATATTCTTCTGATTACTTAAACAGACGTTAATGATGGGCTCTCCCGCCAATTGAGAATCAGTCAAAGAGTGAAACAATTGCTTACTGTGGGTGAATAGGAGAGTTGAAAAATAATATCAGTTCATTGCAGTTAATAAATTCTTGTGTAAGATAAAATTCAAGTTGATATATGCAGGAATAGGCAAGTATAGCCCATCCATCCGCATATCATGCGATTATTGTCGATGAAAAAATTATTAAAAATTCCGTGAATAACTAAACGTATATTAATTTTATTGCTATGCTCAATGTTACTACCCGGATTATGATCATTGCATGAATAATTTTTTAAATTTTAAATATTTGTGACTCTTAAAACAATAGTGACATAACTCTCTCATTGAACTTAAGAATGATGGCCTGGATCAACGTACCACATCTTAATGCTGCAGGTGAGACTGAAGAAGGAACCCTTTAGCAATCATAAACTTCCACGCAAACTGACTTAAAAGTTGAGCACAGTTAGTCTAGATAGCCTGTGGTAAGAATTCTTTTTATAGATACATAACTTTGAAGCCTCGAAAGAATGAATTCGCCTTTTATGGCTTTCAACTGTATTATGATGTTACTCCCTTGAATTTCACCCTGAAACCTGTGCTGAGATTCGTTAATACAGAGCTTTAGAGTGAATACAGCACAGCAAATAATTCTCTTTAATTTCCCAAGAAGAATGTACATACTTCTTCTAGTGAATAAATATTTTACTGCCACCATTTTCAACAAAGAACACAAAAAAAAGTTAAATTCTTCTCTTAGTCATCCTCACCCATGTTGGAATAATCGCAGAATTCACAGTTATAAGGTAAGCTCGACTTTCCTTTTAATTTTTTCTTTTTCCTTTTAATATGATTGCGATGTTTATATAGGTAAATAGAACTAAATTATTCATCGGCGGTGTCCTACGGAACGTAACGCCCATATATACAGCCTGAATAGACGATGACAGAGATGAAGATGAATGCAATCAATGCAGGAGAGCTGATCACACTCTATAAAAACCTTGTTTACAAGCCTCATGAAACACGTGGAATGTATGAGGCTTATGAACATGGAAGCTTTGCATTTGACTCCGCACAAAGTATGAATTTCGGCGTCAATCGCGGTAGACGAAAGATGGCTAGATGGCAGATTGGGGTCGAAACGCTAACCAATGACTTATGTTCATGGCACTGCTCTCAAGTGATGCCAAAAGCCCCTCGCTCGCAACTACGGCCAAGGTGTCTCAATGGCATCAACTATTCAAGGCTACCCTTGTCCTATCGTGCCCTTTTCTCCACTCTATCAGTGGACGTGGGCACCCCAAACTTTCCATCGCGTGGTTACCGGTCAACAGAGAAGACCCGTTCTGACCGTAAAAATACAGGGTGGTTCAAAAGTCTAGTTATGATTACGGAAAATCAAAACTTTTTTATTTTTCAACATAGATACATAATACAAAGATTAAAATGAAGAAAAGAATTCTCCTATCGTGCAGGTGTGCCGTGCTTCAAATGAAGGTCATATTGAACATTTGTAGCGATAACAAAAAAAATTGATGTATTTAGTAACATTTTCATCTTTGTTTCATGTATCTATGTTGAAAACGAAAAGAGTTCTGATTTTCCGCGATCATAACAAGACTTTTGAATCACCTTGTAGTTTCTATTTGATTGTGAAAAGTTGAGGCCTGAATCACCTAGGTTTTCCTCCCAAAAAAAGCGGTAGGGGAGGCGAAAAACCAGAGCTAGGTCATTTTGTTCCTTATGTACCGCTGGAAATTGTTCCGTTTTCTTATTTTTCTCCGGGAGGATGAAATTCCAATGCTCAGGTACTTCTGTCATCTTCCTTAATTTACTGAGTTCAATTCGCCACGCCCAATTTATTTAGGAGTTTATCCGATACATTTCCTAATGATTTCGGCCTATCTTACTGTTATATTACATAATTTTGGCTAATTGTAGGACCACTAAGATACAAATTATTGTTTTATTCTTCTCTGATTTCAATTCAAGGTTAGTTAATTCAAGCCAGCGGGCCATTTGAACTGTGTGTTGTATTTACCGATGTATATGCTTTACCCATTAGCGAATATTCGGCGCACCCGATGGAACCCATATGGCACGTTCTCAAAACGCATTCTGAGCCAGGAGAGGGTAGCGAATATCTCTCATGTCAGATATCGGTAACCACCCTCAATAACATTTTTGTCTTCTACTTTCCAAAAATGAGCTACAATTATCAATGAATTGGCCTTGTAAAATTCTGAGATAACCAGCATGAAAGTCGGGCTGGAAGATTTGTATGTGTCAGACTTACATTAGTACTCAGGAAGTGGGCAATTCTGTTTCACGGTGGGTTTTGTCGCGTGAGAAGAGCAGGTAAGTGAATGGGATAAATGGGACGTGGTCCTCCTTTCCGAACGACCTATTTGGGTCAAGTTGTACCGTCGCGCTCAGTTGAGGTGTCATGAGGTCGTTTGATAGTGAGGGGCACTGTGGGACGACGTGCGAGAAGTGGGAATGGGGGTTCGTAGGAGGGGAGGGGTAGAAAAGGGAAGTAATTAAAGATAAGAGGGGGAGGAATGAGGGTGGGAGTCAAGGAGGTTGGTTTGTAGGCGAGCTGTGAGCGAGAATGAGTTCCCATCGATATCGCCTGCACATGAGACAGCAGAATGTAACACTCATCACGACTTTTCTTAACGATTATATCAAAGCCTTTTAGATACAAAGAATCCAAAGATTTCAGGGTGTAAATACTATCTGGAGCATTAATTTACAGTTGATTTCAAATAATTCGCGACGTAGTAGAATGCTGCGCCATCCAGAAATGTATTGTTGACGAAAATAAATAATTAAAATTGAGTGCATTCTTCAATTGTCGGCTGTGTACGTTTGCAAAAAGTTCAGTTAAGCCATCTTCATTCAAGATTTCTTCCTTGAGTGATTTTTTATCGATCGTTTTGACTTGAAACCGCGCGCACGAAAACTTACAATTTTTTTTGTGATGTTTTGCTAAGAATCAATTTATATTCTTCTAATTTCTTAAACAGACGTTCATGATAGGATGTTCCGCCAATTGAGAATCAGGCACAGTATAAAGTTAAAGGGAAACCCTTTAAAGTGAGTAAATAATTGCTAACTGGGGGTTAATAGAAAAGTGGAAAAATAAAATCAGTTCATTGCAGTTAATACACCCTTGCATGATCTAAAATTCAAGCCCATAGATGTTGGAATAGGCATATTAAACCCATTAATCTCATTTCATACCGATTACTGCCGATGAAAAAATGTTTTATAATTGTATGCATAGATAAAAGGTATATCTTTTTTTATTGTTCTGCTCAATTTTACTTACCAGGTTATGATCATCCCATGGCTAATTAGTTGAATTATAAAGTTTGTGGCAATTTAAATAATAGCAACCTAACTTTCCCGTTGAATTTAAAAATTAATTCGTGGATCAACGTACCACATTTTAATGTTGCAGGTGAGACTGAATATAGAACATGTATTGTGTGAAGTTGGACTCTGAAATCTCTTCTTTGAATTGGAAAATAGCAGAATTTTTTATTCAAAATGAGTCATACATTCAACTACCTCCTCTAAAATATGTTTAAATACCATGACGAAAAATATGATATTTTACAATAATTTATAAATTACTTAATGTTGCATGAGTTTCAAACCAAAAACTCTTCTATGAATTAAAGCAATGCGTGCCTTATTTTTATTCTAAAGAATTAAACACTTTGGCACCTTAATATTCATGTTCTTTTCTTTAACGTCTTTAGAATGCTTTGTAATGCCTAGAGTGATTGTTGCTTTTTTACTAGAATTGCTTAAAGTGGTGTCACCCGAAAATGTCCACAGTTTCATTTTATTCATATTCTGCGAGTATCTTTAGAAAAAGCAAGTCCTCTATTGGATATATATCACAAAATTCTGAGTTTCTACACCTTTCGCTCAGTTAATCTGCGTAATATTACGTGGTATTAAATACGAAAATGGGTAAAATGTGGAAACAAATTATATTTAGCTACTTAATAATAATGCAATTTAGTTAGTCAGTGTAGTTTTGATGCACGGCAAACACTGATTTAACGCCGCGCGATTTAATGCGTTCATTAAAATTCGAAATTCACCATAATCGGCCGCTGGTAAGGTGGGGAATAATGTCATCTTTTACATTGTAAGCCATGCACATTAACGTTCCGAACGTAACGATCCATTCATCATTTTACGCAAGGATGACTGGAAATGGAAACATTGGAGATAACGTGAATTCAGGATTTAGTATGGTGGTAATTTCAAATTTTCATGCGGCCAATATTATGCGTATTTGTAGTAATTCCATTGTTATCTGATTTTTGTGGGCAAACGTTGGGTGGGTGGTGGGCAAGAGAACCTGTTTCTGGATCCATGTGTGTTCGAAAATAAATATGGCTTTGGATTTATTCCCATGATCCAATTGTATCGAGTATATGGGAGCCAATGGAAACTGATTTTTCGATCTCTGCAAGTGACATAATATGAAAACGCAAATGGATCTCGGCACTATTCCCTTTCTGCTTCAACATCACCCAGAATTATTCGCAGGAAACGACACGTGAGAGATAAACAAGCATAAACAGAGGATAAAATTGTATCATTTAATCCTTGCATTTTGTGGCCCCATTCCATGCAGAGGTCAATTCAAGCATGCTTTTTATGTTTTCTTCCCTTTACAGGTTCCAATTTATGACCAATCTATTTCAACTGCCAGTTATTTATCATTTACATATCCCAATATTTACATTTTCTCATCACTCCCTTTCCCTGACTTTGGTGCTTTCCACTGAACTAACAAGAAATGCCAGCTTTCAGTTCATTGATAACATGAGCATTAAATGGAAGATTCATTATGAAATATTAAAATATAGAAGCAATCCTAATGTTAAACGCATTCGGCACGATACACGAAACTTTTGTTCGTTCATTAACCAAGGATTCAGTAGCTGATGGGATTTTGGTCCAAAAGTGATTGAAGCCTGTATACAGATGTGGGAAGAAGCATACTATGAACGATTTGATAAGTTTTTATTTCAATCCAGTGTAACATTTCAGGAAGCGAACAATTTTTTATCGTTGATTTAATTTTCATTTTTTTTAGCACATGATTGACGACCGTAATAAGTCATTACTCAGAGCAATTGGAACGTTTAAATATGATGCACGAGTTAAATATTATATTTGGGCCTAATGAGGATTTCGAGGCCAAATATATTGTAAATAGGCCTTTTGAGACGCATTTTTCCATTTAAAAACATTGGAAAATATTCTACAAAATTAGTATGCACGGTGAAGAGGGTGATTCCGACAGGAAAAGAGCTATTTTCCCGTCGAGAATTTGCTATTTAATTTATTTGAAAAAATTTTTTATCAAGGGTAAGGGTAACCTAATGAATCTTACCAATACAATTTACAATTATCAGCCTAGAATTTTCTCAAGCTATGGTAAAATATTTTATATTTTAGTGCCAACATTTTGCAAAAATTTTTGGCATCATCAGAGCTTTTATCAACAATTAATTAACGTGATTAACAACAGGTTTCCCTGGTATTTTCCATAGGCTTATCTTAAAACCGTGTCATTTGAAGTACACACAAAAACGTAACGAACCTTTGAAGATAGGAGGCTTCAAACATAACAGACCAAATTTCAACTTTATTAGCTCTATGTGCAGTTATAATTATGAGTTTTAGTTGGTAACAATGAACATCTACTAATAAAGCTATAAGCAACTTTCACGATTTAAAATTATTAATTTTGAGTTTTCTTAGACGCAAATAGCTACAACCGTTCGGTTAAAAATACCTTTATTTCCTGTTTTGGCCAAAGAAATATATTTCGAAGAAAGAAATTTATGTTCGTTGAGAACATAAATTTCGTTAAGTTATTGGACCAAAAATGGAAATAGAGTACAGACAAAAATTAACGAACTGAATTTTTGCATTCTAAACCATTGAAACTCGGTATACATGATAAGTATGCACGGCAAAGAGAGTGATTCCGATGGGAAAAACACTATTTTCACACAGAGCCCAACGCCAGTTAAATTAATTTTGTTAATTGTAAACGCCTGTGATCCTGAAGAAGTTTCAATACCTTCCTCCAAAATTGCACGAGTGTATTTCAATCATCATTAACAGTTTAACACAAAATCTCACCCGCGAAATCGTCCAATTATTAGCAAACAGCGTTTCTCCATTCTTGAAGCTCGCTCTGAAGGACTTCAATCTATTTGATTTGGCCGTGCCTACGGTCCATCAAGGGTGTCGAGAGGTGGGTGAGGTCGCCCAACACTCCTGCATCAGAGCGTGATGAGCGCAGCGACGACGTCCGTCGACCAAAGTCCATCGGCAATATCGATCGTAAGTGAAAATCCCTGGGGGCGCATAATGGGGGTCCGGACCTGAGGTGTGTACTTGACCTGGTATCTTTCGCCTGCCACTCAGCCTAAGGGTAAACGTCCTCATCCTTCGGAGCGCGGAGGCATTTTGGCGCCGGGCACCAAGTAGTCGTCGGACTAAGTTGAAATTGTAAGCCATTAATCTATAGCATTAGAATATTGGGGCACGCTTTTAATGCGCCGAAACCCTTAGCACATCTAATGCATTTACTAGTGAAAATTATGTTGTGCATTCATTAATGGACCTAGCGCACCATAAAAAATAAAATGTACCATTAAAGACTTAATCACAGTCACAATATAGATAATCGCCATTAAACCTGTATTAAGCGGCCACCACCGGACCCATGAGATAATGGTCACTTGAGCTGGTCACATGAGCTAACCATTAAAGGAAAAGGTAAAATTTACATTGCTTATATGAATAGAAAAGTCATTTCGTTCCTAAAATATCCGCTGCCTGTAGGATTGACCGCTTAAGGGAGTCAAGTTTCAATGTATTTCCCTTCCATTTATGGTTATAAAAACCTCATCAGTCTATCTATTCACTTTTTGAGACAGAAAAATATGTTTGATTTGTGTTAGATGGCTTATGAGTTTCTATTGCTTTTTACTACCGAAATAGGGCACGCTTGCAAATCGTTAAATATTTTTGCAGAGCCAAATGGTAAAAGTTTTGTGCGTCACTGCCTTGGTCCTCTAATCATCAATTTTATTTTCCTCGTGAACAGCATTCTTCGATTGTATAGCTTGGAATCATATTTATTAAACATTATTTTATCTAGGTCAAACGTAAAATGGTTTCTAACTTCGGTATTTCCTAGATACGCAAAATTAAGTAAAAAAATGCCAATCCTTTTATGTATACAAAATACTAATCATCATTTTTACACCACCTTGGCAGCGTAGGTAAAAGGCGTTAAGCTTTGCAATAAATTTGGGAAAATATGAGGAATACGTGTTTTACATATTATATAGGACCTTTTCCGTCAAAACGTTAAGCTAGATTTTTTTGCGACTATACGTGCTCAAGCATCGTTAATTAAGTAATAAAATTCATATCAGTGAGGAATAACATTAACCATCAATCAACGGGTTGTGATGTCTTTAAGTTGCAAAAATTATTGTAAAAGAACGGAAAAAGGTATTTTATACCATCAAAATGCCATTTTATGCAATGAAATATTTAAAAGCTGTAGATTTCATTATGCTGCCACTAGAAGTAGATGAGATAATGAGCCCTCTGAAAATAGAGAATTATTAACTGACAGTGCCTGGTACTTCTGGTATTTACATTACCACCTATCTTACCCCTATGTTACAGTTATAGAGGGTAAGTATTTGTCTTTGCCAACTTTATCACATAAAGACTTAGAGTTATTTTTCTAAGGAAAACCGAATATGCTGCACATGCATATTTCCACAGAATATATTCGTGAAGAAGATCTCCATTCGTTGAAAACGAATCTCTTAATGATTAGCAATCGTTCTAGAGGTCCCGAGTCACCTCCTTTAGATTCTTCCTGAAGCATTTTATCGTCTGGGAAAGATCTTTAAATTTCCAAAGCCCCACATTTTTCCACGTACCTGTTTCACGTGCGTAATTTGATGAAAATAAATAAGTACTTACACTTTCAGAACGCCCATTATTTTGACATTTAATAACTTATTAAATGGGACAAGTGTTCTTGAGTCTTTCAGAATATATTTACTTTCTTCACACAAAATATAAAGATATTCATGCTCATATTTATTCGCCCAATCATCGAATCCATATTATTAAATTATAATTATTATTATATTTGCCTCACCACCCGACAATATCAACCCCGAAAACCATTTGGATAGCTTGTCGAAAGTGACCAATTAGAGAATTTTCCTATCAATAATAACGGCTGTTACTTAGTATTCTGATAGAAGAAGGATTAGATACATCTACCATAACTTAGACAGTAAACTCCAACTATTTGCCGAGGATGCTCTAGTGTACGGGAAATCCGAAGCAATAATGATGAGGAAGCGTTAACGAAGGACCTCAAGACAATGCAAGCGTGTTGAAATATGTAGCAGCTAGAATCAACTTTGAAAAACTGTGTTGTAATGAACTTCTGGAAAGGAAAAATCTCCCCTCAGTACAGCTATTACGTATAAAATACCTAAATCGAGACTTTAGAATCTGTAAAATACCTATGAGTTGAAGAAACTAATGATCTCTTATGGAGCAAACATATTCGGGAAATAACTGGTCAAGCTAATCGTAAATTGGGAAATGTCAAAGGAGTACTTGGAAAGTGCGACGGTAAAGTAAAAAGGAAAACCGATACTTTTCTATTGTTAGGCTCCAAGTGGAATACGCTTCCAGTATTTGGGATCCTCTTGAGGTAGGCTTAATATCAGAGTCGGAGCGCGTGCAAAGAATATCAGCAAGATACGTGAGAGGCCGTTATCATAGTCTTGTTAGGGCTACTGACCTCTTGCAACTTGGATGGGAATGTCTTTTAGACCGTCGATTAAAAATTGGACCCAATCTTTTACATAAATTTAAAACAAATTTATTTTCTGACGAAGTTACCAACATACTGCGGTAGATTATATCATGGAAATAAAATAAGGGAAATAGATTGTAGAACAGATAGGTTTAAAATTTCGTTTATCCCGCGATCGATAAGTAACCACAATGACTGCGTTTTGACTTTGAAGTAGGTTAGCTGAGGGTAGTGTAGCTGATGAATTCATATGCACCCCACGCATGTTTATAAATCTGCCGAGTAGTGCTAACACCATGTTCCCTACATGACTCATGTGTCTCGTTTTTAAAGCTACGTTATAGATTAGTTCAGTAGTTTCTGTTGTTCCCGTTGTGTGGTACATGTTAGTGACAGTTAATTTCTTCACTCATGAGTTCAAGTTTATGTTGGTGATGAGTCACCTTCTGCCTAACACCCTTATGATGGCTTTCATGGTGATAAGTAGATGTTTACGATTTTTCAAAACAGCTATTAATTTTCGATGAAATAACTTAGCATCATGGTATTTCCCGGTGATAACATAGCTAAAGTTATCACGTTTAATATACAGGCATCCGTTGACAAAGGTCTATTATTTATCTTTCACAAAATTCAACTTGATTACATAAGGATTTAGTGATTCATTGGGTCTAGGATTCGTGAAGAAATTAGACCAGTCGAGCGGGTGTGATGCGCTGGTGTAACGAGCCAATTCAAGTACGAGCACTGTGTCTGCCTTAGTCGTTCTCCACGCCCCACCCGACCAGCCAACTACCCGACGCGTGGGTAATCCGGCTCCTTCTCCAACACACCCTTTCCCCTAATGACTCCATTCGCACAGGGCGCAGGAACCGCAGCAGCGCCACAGTTAAGGGAGAGGGTGCCGACTCACCCGCAGTCCCCGGCGAACATGTTATTCCGACCCAAACTGCTTACACGGAATGCGATTTTCGATATGGACTTTCAAAGTGAGATCGAGACTGGAATACCTAAATCCCAGAGAGAGATTCGGAAAGAAGGCGAGGGAAATAGGGGATTGGATAGAGACTAAGGGAGCTTTCCATTTTCAATAGAACGTTGCGCACTCCTCAAAAGAAATTCACAATTGCTTTCCATTCGTTCCACATCCTGCGCACTGCGTTCCACACTTCAAGTACGATCAGGAGTACATGCGATGTACGCTTGGCAATAAAAATAGTTTGATAATATATTACTTAAATGTTATTTATGCGTTGATTCTTCAAAAACTTAAATCATGGTAAGTACAATTTTCAATTTCTCTTAAGAAAACAATATTACTTCTTCAAATGTGCACTGTGAAGTATTTCGAAAGGAGTTTTCAAGATTATTACGAACCTGCATAATTAGTAAGCACCGGCAGGTTACCGAAAATCTCGCACATCGTTTCACCGTTTTATGTTGTTTCTGCGTGCAAAAGCTTGATGATTTATTCCGATCTGCGCGAATCGTGACTCGTGAAATTGAAGGCTTACAAAGTCCAAGAAATGATAAAGACATAGAAAGGTGTAGGACTCAACGTAAACTCATTTCATTTGAGAACTCAGAGATTAACGGAGGAGAAATCCTACGACGTATCCATCGCATGCTCAGATAGAAAACTTTATAAACGGTGAGTAACTAAATAAACGTACCTCATGCCGATTAACAAACGGAAATAAAAAGTAAAAATTTCAATCCACCGCAGCGGGTTCTTGTCAATATCACTACAGTAAAGCAAGCAGTTATAATGGTAAAGACAAAAAAATAATACAAGAAACAAGTGTTACACACTTCAATCCGAAAAAATAAGAATAGAGATGACGCGATTTTCTGGCGTGGAGCCCATTTTCAAGCCCGTTGATTACAACAGGGAGATCAGCCACTTTATCCTTGTCCGCGTACTCTTGGAGAGCGCGTTTTGAAATTACTTTCCAGGTAAGCATTTGCATAGGGAAATGCTTGTTCGGTTCTCAACCTACTTTTATTTTGCTGAGCGAGAACAATTTTACGGTCTAGGCCCCGCAGCATCCCTTGATAGTTCAATCTGCAGAATGTGTTCTACTTGAATGACCAACAGATGTGAAAATTAAGGTTTTTCGACAATCTCACGAGTGAGCTCATTTAAAATAACAGATGTACACGCAAACACTTCAGGCTTGCTCGAAGAATAAAATTCCCAGGCAGATGGAAGACTGGAATGAAGGCCATAAAGATTACGTCTACATCTACATCTAAACAATATCCTGCGAGCCGCCGCATGGGCGTGAGGCAGGGGGTGTTATGTCAACAGCCGTAATAAGTTGTAAATTTTTGGGATGTGAAGTGGTGACATGTATGATAGGAGTGTATTTAGTGGGCTCAGTGTTAATTGTGGTCGCTTACTGTGTGCGGAAATAACGAGTTTTTGTATCTTTCTTTTCAGCAGTGAATTTCTCTTATTTGTGAGATGTCGTGAAGAGTCATAATATTTTTCTCTGCGTCGCTCTGAGAAACATTAGTTACAAATTTCTCAAGCACCCTAAGCCAAGCGTATAGCCTCCAAGTCTCTAGGAGCTCCCACATCAATGCCTGTGCAAGATGTGGACACAATATGTACGCTCGTAGCAGTTTCTAACGAAGCGCGCTGCTTTCCTTTGTATTTCATTAATTTTTATGGTTCAACCTTTATGACCAGGGTCCCAAATTCACGCAGCATATTCGAGGTGTGACCTAACCAGAGCGAAGTAGCATCTCTTTCACTTTTTTATCCGAAGACCTTCCTATTATACGTTTAACATAACCTATTTTCCTAAATTCTGTGCCGCATTGTTATGTCTGTGTATTCCCCACGGTATATCAGAAGTTTAGGTAATTACAAGATATTTTACTGCAACTGAAGATTTTATGTTTACTTCACCCACAGTAAAGGTATGGCATTTTTGTGATGACTTTCGCAGGAAGTGGACTGTAGTGCGTTTGCTGATATTTAATTCTAACCCCCACTCCTGGCACCATGAATGAACATTGTTAAGGTCCGATGACAGAGCTTCCAAGTCCGTATCTTCGTTCATTTCACGGTAGATAACTGTATCGTCTGAAAATAATTTTCATTTACTGATAACTCTAAAATTTAGGTCAGTAATATAAATTATAAATAAGATAGGGCCGATCACGCTTCCTTGAGGAACATCGATGTGACTTGGACCATATCAGAGCTAAAACCATCAATTTTTGTTTTCGATCACTGAGAAAATCCCTGTTCCAATCCCGTGTGATTACAATTTATGCATGAGTTTTTTTGAGAATTCTTTTCGAAATCTAAGAATATCGCGTCTTGAAATGAAGAAATATTGCGTCAACCTGCTCTTTATATTCACCTGATTTTAGGATATCATGAAGGAAGAACGCAAGCTGTATAACGCAGGACCTACTCATACGGAAGCCGTGCTGATTGCTATGTAAGAAGCTACGATTATCCTGGAATGTCATAATATTGCTAACGACAATGTGTTCGAAGATTTTGCATAAAAGTGATGTTAGCGATATAGGCCGGTGTTTTCCTGGGTCACTTCTATTTCCCTTTTTGAATATCGGAGTGACGTTGGCTATTTTCCAGTCTTGGGGCATCTTGCCTTTGGATATTGATTTGCTAAATATAATTTCTCAGAATGGTGCAATATGTTGCGCTTACTCCTTGAGAACGCGTGCGGGTATTCCTTCTGGACCTGGGGACTTGCTCCTTTAAATCAAACGCAGTTGTTTAATTATTCCATCACGTTGAATTATTATGTCAGCCATCGGCTCGTTAAAGTCAGTAATGACTAAATTGTGAATAATGTCATCCTTTGTGAATACACATTCGAGGTAGTTGTTTAATAAATTGGCTTTGTCGATCCTGTTGGAGACCACTTTGACGTTTGAATCCAGTAAAGACACTGCTGTCGAAAATTCGCCCTGGAGCTCTCTCTCGTAAGACCAGAATGACTTGGGTTTTTTATCCAGCAATTCACTCTGAGGATTTTTTTCTGGAAGATTTGTACAGTAGTGCGCATCATTTTCCTAGTTTTTGAGCGTTAGGAAACATATTTCTCGCCGTAAGCTCTGTTGTTTTGTTACTTAATATAATTTTTATATAGATTGCGTAGTTGCCTTTGTCTCCAGAGCTCCCACCTTAGTTCGTGGTTATACCAACGAGGTTCTTTACTATCCCGTTCGAATTTGTACGGAATATATTCATCGATTCCATAGTATGCCTAAAAGATATTTCCATGATACCTTAGTGCCCTCGTTCTTCATAATGGCTACGAATTTCGTGAATGAAGCTTCTAACGTACATAATGAAACATAAGAAAACTTTGTAATTCCACATAAATAGTATTTCGTATTTATGTGGAATTACAAAGTTTTCTTTACTTTTCATTATGTCAAGTCGATTCCATGAAGTCACGCCCGAGACAACGAATTACTTCTAACGTACCTCCGAATTTTATGTAATCGCATTTTTTAAATGAGTAGACTTTACGTTTTGGTTTTACAGTGGACTACACTGTTGTTTTCTAAGTCGTAAAAATTCATTTATGATCACTTATGCCTTCGAGGATATCAACGTGTGAAATAATTGTACGGTGTCTGACAGCTATAAGGTCTAATATTTTATTACCTCTCGTAGGTTCGTTTACTACTTGAGTAAGAGAGTGATGTGAAAGTGTATTAAGTAAGGCCACGCTCATATCATGCTTCCTTGAACTTGGTTCAACACTATTGGTTTTCCAAGTTACAGCCGGGAGGTTGAAATATCTTCCTATAATTATCATGCTTTTGTTATCTTTCGAAGTAAAGTATATTCATTGAGTTCATAATTTGTACAAAACGTCTATTTAGGAACCTGGTGACCTGTAAAATGAGCATATGTACATATTTATATTGTTTTATTGGTTAATAGTACACCAAACGCTCTCTTTTTCACTGTCGTCTAATATGTGTGCGGCACCATTCAGATGCGATTTAACTGCTATGAATAGTCCGCCACCAGTCCTATCTGGTCGACGACGTCTATAGATTTATATCCCGTCGGAAAAACTTCGCTATTGTTAATATCCTCTGCAAGCCAGCTCTCTTTTCCAATTACTATATCTGCGTTTTCAAATATATGTTCAACTTTGGCACGTTTGTTCTTTACGCTACGGAAATTTACTATTTCTAAATCTATATCGCATTTAGCTTGATGAATGTCGGTTCGCTGTTTTCTATAATTCTGTTTGTTATCTTTCGATAGTCTCTGAAATCATTGAAAAGCGAGTTTTTCTTTGAAGTTTTGCAATCATCTTGATAGCGTGTTTTGGAATTATTTTCGCTATTTTTTTATATCTAGTTTTTTTTGGGAATGAAGGCCTACGTAACACGGATTTACTCGGAGGCTGATGTCGGGTCTATACTTTCGAATCCCACTGACTGACCTACTCTCTAACCTAAAATTACTTACAATGCTCGAAAATCCTATAACCCACCCGTTCTGACGCCTGAAAGGAGTAATGCACCCCAGAACGGTTGAAGGGAGCCCGGTACGATCCGAGCACCGGTCGAAGAGTATACTCTGTTATTTTCAGCGTAATACAAAGTTGGGTTCGGAAAACGGGAATTTTCATAATTAAGCATTAAAGTACCTCATCTAAAACTCTCTGATAGATTCAATGCTGCGATGTCCAGCGATTTTGGTTTTCTTTTTAATATTACTCATAATTAGACTAAATAAAAGCTTTTTCGGTAGAAAGTATTGTTTATGCTGTGTGTCGCTGCTATGTTTCTATGATCTGAACTCATAAAATTGAATTTGATATACACTTTGGAGCATGATTAAAAATGTTAAGGCACCTTAAGTTGCAGTTATACTTAAACCCTAAAATGTACCAGCTTGTATTAACTAGAAAAAAACTCACAAATACTAGAAATACCATTAAAAAGTTGAAATCCATGTCTATTATTAGAGAGGGCCATTATCTGAAATTTATGTATGCTCTGTTTGCTCCAAGGTTTTTTTATGCAAATACCATGGATGTACAGATCAAATCGCACTAATTGGAAAGGCATATGAATGCACCTCTACAAGGATATAAAATCCAGCCCTTCTTCTTAGGTTCTTGTGATTTTCTCCAAAATGTCAGCTCTCAGTTGCTAATTGTACTCAAAGTTTACCGTATGATTACCTCTCTTGCGTTGCCGTACATAGAACTACCATTGAATTTTTAATCCGGGATACTCGATTTAGGTATACATTACGAACGATCTAAGAGTCAATTAAAAAGTATATACACTCTTTTTTTCCACTCTTTTAAATTTAAGTGGGGGGTAAGGTGCAGTGAAGCGTCTCAAACAGCCTATCCTGTACAAATGTCAACCTCACCTTCACGAGTTGCAGCTAATGCCAGCTGCACGGTGCACCCGGTTACTCACAGACGAGGCTCTGGCGACCGAGTGTTTCCCGGAATAAGGAAACCCCCTCTATCAAGTGCCAACGGTCTCGCAAGAGAGCGGATGAGCGGATAGAGATTAGGGCACTCTTTTGTCCTAGGAGTGAGAAATTGCTCCTGAAGGCGTAAGAACCTTACAGTCAACGGCATAAGAATGGAGAAGGCAACGGGAAACCACTCCATTAAAAATCAACTGTGATATCCCAAGAATCAGTAGCACACCATGTCAGCATCTTTTGTAAAACATTCCGGAGTAATAGTCCCCCAATCGGATCTCCGGGTGGGGACTGCAAAAGATCAGGCAAGGCAAAAGAAGCAACTTAAAGTAGCAACATGGAATGTAAGAACACTCTTACGATGTTGAAAACTAGAAAACCTCAAATTAGAAATGGACAGATTAGAAATTGACGCTCTTGGAATATCTCAAATGCGATGGCCAGAACCAGGAGATTTCTGGTCAGGAGAGTACCGGATCATTTATACGGGCACTAATCAGGGTACTCCTGGAATTGGAGGTGTCGGAATAATTTTAAACAAGAAACTTGGAAATCTTGTAAAAGGATATGTGCAATATAACTCTAGGATCGTACTAGTCAAACTTGAAACCAAACCAAAGGATACTATAATAGTACAAGTCTACATGCCAAACTCCGCAGAAGAAGATGAAGCGATAGAAATTATATATGAAGATATAAATAATGTAATAAGGTATGTAAAAGGTGACGAGAACTTAATAATAATAGGAGACTGGAATGCAAGCGTAGGAGAAGAACAAGTTGATGGAATTGTAGGAAAGTTTGGACTAGGATGTAAGAATGAAAGAGGCCGCAGGCTAATTGAATTTTGTGCGAAACACAATTTAGTCGTGGCAAATACATTATTCAGCCATCATAAAAGAAGAAGATACACTTGGAGAGCTCCAGGAGACATCAGGAGACAACAGATTGACTACATTCTAGTTAAGTCACGATTTAGGAACCAAATCATGGACTGCCGAAGCTACCCATCAGCAGATATTGACAGTGATCACAATTTAGTCATGATGAAGTGTCTACTTAGGTTCAAACGATTAAAGAAAAAACTTAATAAGACATGGAATAGAGACAATCTAAAAACTAACGAAACAATGATAGCTTATGCACGGAGAACCGATGACATAGCATCAAATATTATTCATGGAGGCGCAAATGAAGAATGGATTCAGATTAAAAATGGCATACATAAAGCAGCTGAAGAATCTGTTGGTAAAGTTACACCTGCAAACAAAAAAGAATGGATAACGCCTGAAATAGTTTTTCTCATCGAGGAGAGAAGAATTTACAAGAATGCCACTGACGAGCAGAGTAAAACCAAATACAGAAAACTCAGGAATCAAATCAACAGAGAATATAGGAAGGCCAAAGAAAATTACCTCACTGGCATATGTAAAGAAGTAGAAGAAAATATGAACAAAGGGAAAACCGACATAGCCTTTAAAACAGCAAAACAGATTTTCAACAAACAAAACAAAAAATCTTTCGATACGATAGAGAACAGAGAAGGAAAAATGCTTTTTGGTGACGATACACTTAAGAGATGGAAAGAATATATTGAAGAGCTTTACCAAGGAGGACCACTATTAGATAATGTAATGAAATCAAGTGAAGAAATAGAAGAGGAAGAACTAGGAGAAGATATTTTACAGGAATAATTTGAGAAAGCATTGCAAGATTTGCCAGATAGGAAAGCAGTAGGCTGTGATGACATTCCCTCTGAGCTGATTAAAAAAGCTAGGACAAATTGAAAGCTTCTTTACTACAACTCATAAAAAAAATATACAAGACGGGTGAAGTTCCTGAAGACTTGCAAAAATGTGTTATGATACCTATACCAAAGAAATCATCTGCTACGAAATGTGAGCAATATCGCACACTCAGTCTATTATCACACGCCTCAAAAATACTTATAAGGATAATCCTTAAACGAGTTGAACGAAAGCTGGAAAACACTTTAAGTGAGGACCAATTTGGGTTTAGAAGAGGGGTGGGGACTAGAGAGGCAATACTCTCTTTAAGACTTCTCATTGAAAAACAAATATCTAAAAATAAACAAACTTATGTTGCATTCGTTGATCTTGAGAAAGCATTTGATAATGTTGTATGGCCAAAAATGTTTAGGATTTTGGAAAAAGTTGGACTTAAATACAACGATAGAAGAATAATATTTAAAACATATCAAAATGAAACAGCCTTAATTAGAAATAAGAATAAAGAAGATACAGCTATAATAAGGAGAGGAGTTAGACAAGGCTGTCCTCTATCACCAATAATTTTCAATGCATACATTCAAGAAGCAATCGATAAAGTAAAGGAAAATGTTGATGTAGGAATCAAAGTAAGTGGGAAGAAAATAGATATGCTGATGATATTTCCATAGTTACAGAAAAGAAAGAAGATTTAAAAATTATACTTAACGAGATGGAAAGAATTCTTAGAGACCAATATGGAATGAGGATAAACAAGCAAAAGACTAAAGTGATGGTATGCGGTGCTCAAGACTGCTGTGAACCTGTAAGGATAAGAATAAATGATGAAGAACTAGGACAAGTTACAGAATACAGCTACTTGGGAAGCAAGATAACAGAAGATGGAAGGAGTAAACGAGAAATTGTGAATAGAATACAACTAGCAAAAATAGCTTTCAATGATAAAAAGACTCTACTGACTTGTAAAAATGTTAGTTTGGAAGTAAGAAAGAGGGTTATGAAAGCTTATGTTTGGAGTGTGGCCCTTTACGGGTGTGAAAGCTGGACTATAGGGAAACATGAAAAGAGCAGATTAGAGGCCCTAGAAATGTGGTGCTATCGAAGGATGCAGAAAATCAGCTGGCGAGACAGAATCACCAATGAGGAAGTGCTGAGAAGAGTAAAAGAAAAGAGAAGTCTCTGGAGAATGATACAGACAAGGAGACTTAAACTAATAGGTCACATTCTACGATGCAATGATTTTATAAAATTAATAGCTGAAGGTTGTATTGAGGGGACAAATCGTAGAGGACGTCCTAGATTAAGCTATATGAAGCAGATCATCAATGACTCTGGATGCGCCTCATATGGTGAAATGAAGAGAAAAGCTGAGCAAAGAGTAGAATGGCGTGCTATTGCCAACCAACCCATGGGTTGATAACCGAATAAGAAGAAGAAATGTAAGTATGATCGCACTTTATTATTTGTTAGGGAAAAGTTTTCGATATTTGATCCAATTTTATTCGAAATTAACGAAAAAATTCTTATTCCGTGACCAATTTACGGCTAAGATGGGTTAATCCGATCGAGAACGCTATGACGACTTTGACACAGTTATTATTCCTATGACACATGCCGAAACGATTTGCGAGACGTAAGAAAGGCGAGCACTTTAAACATGTAGAGAGGAGGGCATTCATTACTGCCGAGCTTCTTTAAGGTAATATGCACAAATATTTTTATGCACTAATTAAAAATCACTTTACTTATAAACCATCAAAAAAACGAGGAAGATGCTAATTTATTCCAAAGTTAAAAATAATGTTTTTGAGCGATGTAATTTCAGTGAAGTTTATTTTTGAATAATATTTTAAAATTGATGGGATCAAAGTAGTTCTTAACCTATATTCTTCTGATAAAAAAACAATAAATATGCTAAAGCAGAGACTATTCAAAAAGCCTATCTCATTTATGTTTACTAAAATCCATGTAACTGTTTTAAAAAATTTTATTTTGTGAAATTACAAACACAAAAAATTTTCAACTTCATAAGGACATGTGGCCATGAAAACTGAAATTTTGCTCGTCCTTCTCTCTCATCAGCATCGAAATAGGTTGAGAATCAAGTAGTACCTATAAAATAGAGCAAAGATAATGTATTTTAAAAAATTAAATACATTTTTCAACGCTAATAATAGCAGAAAATGAAACACAATATTAATGTTTATCTGCAAAAATGGTGGGAACCGAAATGAGTGGTTTTTTCATAGGTATATTAAAAAAACTTTAGAAAGGATGAAGATACAGAATAAGGAAAATCAATTAAGGAAGGGCTCATGATTGACGTTTATTTATTCGGTTAACATGAATAACCACTGAGCGAGAAGCCGAAGGTGAAATAATCCTGAGCTCCATCATACTTGATAGTTTCATGATTTTTTTATATAAAAATCTGGATCAGAGAAGAAAAATCTTTTATGTTTGTCATCAAAAGATTTTAAAGTCTTATTTTTTAAATCCTTCAGCACTGGAAAATGCTGAGGGGTCTAAAACAATATGCATGAGAGTAATGGGACATTTAAATAACTGCATGTGACGAACAATATACATCCAAAGCTCTTGCAGTCAAAGAGTGTCATTCCCGCTCAAAATATGGATTCTGAAGATAATGATACGTGAAGAGAGATAACTGATATTTTTACGGCATTACGCTGAAAGAAAGCGTTGATCAACTATCCGGAGAAAAACATTCACAGATAGAGTCTGTAATTCTCAGTTGTAATTTAACCAAAAGTATTCCTTACGTTTTATAACTAGGTGTATCAGGAATAAAGTTTTTCTCTAACTTTGCTTTTCAAGCTTCAAAATGCACTTACCATCAATTTTGACTGCCTTTGGGAAAACTCCTTCTTCGTAGATATTAGTATTGCTGCACTGTAATTTTCACTGAAATAAAAAGAATACGATATTATAGCATATTGATTTTGATGATTTTAAAAACCCTTGCATATGAGTTAGGTCAATAATTTAGGAAGAAATGCTGTGATTACATTAAGAGATATTTTCCCAGGTTACAATATTTTTAATTCGCCACCTTAGTAATCACTCTTATTCGATATTCGTAATGCTAAATGATTCAACATAGTATATTTAGATTTTTTCTGGGACATAAAAAGTTTCATTTATGCACTGATTTTTTCAACTGTAGTCGCGAGGAAGCAAGTTGTGCATTAGCGATTGCTATCATGATATATATGTGAATATATATCATGATATATATTTAAATTAAAATGGAAGTAGAGCGGAAATAATGCTTCATCCCTTAATTTTTCCCGACCAAAGCGCTGACCACTACACTGCTCAGGCCTCATATCTCAAAACTGTTTGTTCCGAATTCTTACGAGAGTTTTTTAAGACACAGAATCTAATGGTAAACCCCTTGCAGTCTAATCAATGAATGAGTAAACAAGGGAAATAGTATATGAATACTATCACGACTCATAACATTGACCAAAACTATTGCTCTTAATTCGTGCTCAGAGGGCGTATGTGATATTCATGCATCCAATATCAAAAGTGAATATAGGTAAATATTTTTTTAGGATAATTATCCACCTGTACACTGATCTCGACGAGATGCCACTAAATTAATATAGCTTTAACGCATTCATTTAACGAGTCATCATTGGTCGCTCAATCCTACGATTGGTTGGCTTAATCCCTCTAGCACTCCCTATATCTAATATTGTCTAATGTTTTCTCAAAGTCAGCTATAAAAGATATTAACAGGCTTGCTCACTTATAGTGTTATCTTTACCATAGTATTTTTATAGCCTCCCTGATTTCTCTAGTTTTTTGTAAATCCAAACTCGATTGTCGTGAGGTTGTCTCCAAATTTCATTTCTATATTTCGGCTTATTATCCAATCAAGTATTTTGAATGCATATAGCACCAGACTCAAGGTTCAATGTTCCTAACCTCTCTCTGCCCTTGTAATATTTTATGTTTATTGGCCAATATAATCTAACGTCCGAGATATTAACTCCAGGTTTACCGAGATGAAAATCTTGCATCTCGTTAGTGCAATGAACAAGTATCTTTACTAAACATGAAAATAATCAAGACTTTCAATATTTTACTCAGGAATAAACATCTCATTAGAACTGCTATAAATGAAACAATCTGAAATCATAGTGATGACTTATAATCCACTGTACTCTTATTTTAAGAGTATTTTATTGAATTATTATAAATAATTATTATTATTGTATTATTAAATTTCATTAGAGTAAAGATTATTTACTTCTGTTATATAAGAAACAGATGGTCATTTCTGACGGGACCAACGTGAACGGTTGGCGCTATGAATCTTGAAACGAATAAATATGTGTTCGTTACGATGTCGGATTGAGGTAAATTTATTAAAGAAAAATTCTAAAATCTGTCTTGAAAAAAAAAGAATTAATGATAATAACTTCAAGAGACCAAATATTCTTTAGAAGCTTACCTGATGAATTTCCGGTAGAAAACATATGTACAGAGTGAACAATCCTCTTCTGCCAGTTTCAAAAAATAGTGTTTCATACTTGTCATCAATTTTGAACGGGGTACGACTAATTTTCTTCTTCTGGAGGCGCGATGAACGGTTTTCCAACGTAATCGACGGCAAATTTTGAAAACTGTAACGGAATGGAGGATTTTGAAGATTTTCCGTTGTCAGAAAAGAAAGGGGAAAGGTGGTATAGGTGATTGGTACTCTTAGTTGTGGAAACGGGGGAACATGGGAGGTTCTTCCGGAAGATGGTGGATTAGCAGGTATAGAAACGGTAAAACTTAGGGTGATCGGGGGAGAGGAAGAGAAACGGGAAGATGAAGGGCTGGGGGTTTGAGGATGGGAGATTGCAAGAGGAGCATCGTTGAGGAGGCCTGACGGGACAGCTTGGATTTTTCCATCTCCTCTATCCTGTTTTTTTCCCTTGATGGTTGTATTTTCTTTTCGAGAAACTTTTTTTTTATTTTCCTTCTCCACCTTTTGACATCTTACACATGATACTGAAATGCAAGATCGATTCAATGGTTAGCTAGGTTATCACAACTAATTCTTGTAAGTTCGGCCTTTTGTAAATTAAGGTGTATATATAAATGGAAATGAACAAGATATTACTCACTAAGACCACCCATATTTTCAATCCTCAGTGGAAGAAAATGAAAATTTAATTTTACAATTCAATATTTTCAATCGGGTTAGGTTATCCTCGTAGATAAGATTCAAATCGCGAGAACTTCTCGTTACTGCTTAACTGCTTCACTTTCTCAGCTTACAGGTAATTGACAATGTTTCCCTAGCAACGATTACCATGGGATCTTACAGGTGGTTTTCTATTGTTGCCCTTTAATGCTATTGATTCACACGGTGTTAATTAAAGAAATAAGTGATGTTAATTAAAAATATATGATGATTTGGCGAATGCATCTTCAAGAGGAACGGAAATCTCTTTACATTTTTAATATGCATATTTCTCTCTATTAGTGCCTTTAATATCCTTCCGATGTCTGACTCACTTTAGACATGCATAGATAAATGCAGAATGCTGAATTTAAATTTCTACTGCAGCTTGCATTAGCACCGTTAAGCATGAGTCATGAAATAAAGTGCTGTTCTCTTCTGATTATATCATTAAATGATAATCAAGAAGTAACCTGATATGATAAAATATTTTCCCGATAAATTATATAGTTCAAATATTACAAAAAAGGCTCTTAGCGAGGCTGGAGTTATAAATGAAGTGACATGATGTACCGATTGTTGCTTACAGTCCGTGATACGAAGTTTCAACTTAAAGGCTATATATTCTGTACAGTTCGGGGGTGAAAAATGTCTTACCGTTAGATACGACGGTGGGAGGGTGGTGAAACACCAATAATGACCGAAACCGATACGGTTTCGCAATGGCCAAACACCGGGGAGGAACTGAAACACCGTAATGGGATCATGGACCAGTGTGTTACGCTAACTAGGCTGCTTCCAGCGGGCCTAATGGCTTCGTTGAGCCATTGATCTTCTCAGATATTCTCCTTTGTGAACATTACATTTACTCTTTCGGTGCCTTTTTTGCTTTCACCAAACACTCAATAAACAAACTTAGATGTCTAAAATATCGTTCCCCCATATAAGGCAATTTTAATTTAATCTTCAGCAAAAATCACCGCATGAGTGTGATATGTTTCACGGCGTCATTTAATTCATATTTTATTATTACGTCAAGAGTAATGATATTACATAACAATAAAACTACGCACGTGCTGCTAAATGAAACGTACACTTCCTTCTGTAAACCACCCCATGATGCTGGAAGTGGAGTAAGAATTCCCCTGCTCAAATTAAAACTTCAATATCTCAGGGGGCAACCGAAGCACCCCAATTGAATGAAAATAATTATTGTTCACTAAGAGTTCTACAACTTTGCTATTTGCCATGTGGTAAAAGTAAAATAAAAATTGCAGAATTTTAAATGGTCAACTACCAACAAAACAAAATGAAACAAATAAAAAAAATAATTTTATCTAAGACATTTTCGGACACTTTTCTTAAAAACATTTAGGTTACCAAGAAAGAGCTCAAACAGTTCTGCCGGAAGACTGTTCTAGTCATCAGTACTGATGAGGAGTGGAATTTTTATTATAATAGTCCTTGGCGACCGAGGTTTCACCTTGTATGGGTGATCATTCCTCCCTATGTATTTTGATTTTTCCTCTTTCTCTCTTAGTTCCCCCTTATGCTTTTTCTCCTTAAAGTGTGCGAAAAACATTTATTCATCTTGCACACAAGTATTTTTCATGTTGGCAATGTATTTAAGTGCCAGTTGCGTTACAAAAAAATCGTGTAACTCTCACCAATTTTTTTCCTGGGGTAAAGCGTTCATTTTTTTAAAAAGTGATGAAATTCACCTTTTTATACCGTTTTGGCCGGAAAATTTTTTGAAGTATTATTTTCTCCCTAATCCCTTCATACCTTTTCTACCTGATTCCTTCGAAAAATATAGTCGACGATGCTCTTATTTTCCTAGTGAATTCGTTACATTCAGATCCCGTCCTCCCGACATATTCAAAATTCCTCTAACGAGGTAGAAAGATAGATTGTTTTAATTATATTTAATTAATCATCATGATCTTGTGAAAACAACAATATACGATAATTGATAGGAATAAAGTAGCATGAATCCCTCCTTTTCCGCAGTAGCATATTATAGAAAAATATCCTCTTTTTTAAAGAAATAGATCCTCAGTTTAACATCACTCTCCTAATTAGCTGGCTATGATCCTATTTTTTTCCATTCCTGGAAAAACTTCATTTTCAGGCATTTATTTCTCGACCTGATAATAACATAATTAATTATAAATATATCAAATAAAACCTATTGATATTAGATAAATGATGTAACACCATTTTTCCTACTTTTAATGTGAATCTAATTTTCATCTATTAATTTATAGAATAATTCAACTAGCAATGACATTTAATCATTAGGCGTATTATGGCAATACTTTTGAAATTCATACATTTTCCAGTGGTATACCTGTTTATTAGTGTAAACCTACGCTCATATTATATAAGGCTCTTGGAAAAGCAATTTAACAGATTGTTATCGTCATAGATATGAATTTTTATCGGTTTATTGAAATCAAGAGATTTTATACTGTACCAGTTTTCACACCCTTTCAACTACTGCTCCAAAAATGAGATAATATTAACGCTTAACCAAGAATGAGATTGTCTCTTTCCTTGAAGGATATGATATTATTTTTGGTGACGTTAATGAGTAAAATTATCATTTGCACTCGCATGAAATTTCACGAAAGTTTGCATTAATATGTTGTACCTGACTTAGTGTTAACCATACACCGTTTTTTTGAGTAAATTCATGTAACCGAATTACTTTTGGAGAAATCTAACATGCTTTAAAGGTCGTAGTTCCGATAAAAATTGCCCCTTCAGCGGTTCAAGAGGATCTCTCGTCACTTCTCCCGTGTGAATTCACGTCAGCCTATTCTTGAAGGAAATCACACGGCATTAATGCAGAGGTTCGATATAAAAATCACTAAAGATTACTCAAGCACGCAACTCTCGAGGATGCATATAGCTGTTTCCATTACGAGTTCCTCCGCTTTATATGTTGTTTACTAGTCATAGTGTGTAGTGATGAATTGGAACTGCTTTTTCATCTCTTTTCAACTTTTCAAGTCACTCAGTGGGGAAGCGCGATAGGTAAACATTCCTTTTTTCGACCAATACTTTATTAAACGATAGTTTTTCATTAAAAAAAGATACATTTTTGGAAAAAATGCTTTGTTATTTACTGATAGCTGAAGTTTCAAAATGTATATTTCCTTTGTAAGGGCTTCATTTGATTCACAGCTTTCTTAATAAATTTAGCTCTCGTTTGAAAAATATCATATGAAAAATACATGCATTAAACAAAGTTATTAACATTATTTTTTGGAAATTAAGTGTGATTATAACTTTTCCCGCATTTTTTTATAATTTTGTTATTATTTTGGTCGCTTTGATATTTTCGCGAAATTCGATAAGTCCCTTCAGTTGTTGTACTATAATAAATGTTTTCTGTATGTTTTTTAATTAAAAACTATCTTTTGATGGTGTGATTTCCTTCAAGAATAGGTTGACGTGAATTCACACGGGAGAAGTGACGAGAGATCCTTCTTGGACTGCTGAAGGGGCATTTTTATCGGAACTATGACCTTTAAAGCATGTTAAATTTCTCCAGAAGTAATTGGGTTACATGAATTTACTCAAAAAATTGGTGTATGGTTAACACTAAGTCAGGTACAACATATTAATGCAAACTTTCGTGAAATTTCATGCGAGTGCAAATGATAATTTTACTCATTAACGTCACCAAAATAATATGATTCCCTTCAAGAAAAGAGACAATCTCATTGTTGGTTAAGCGTTAATTTTATCTAATTTTTGCAGCAGTAGTTGAAAGGGTGTGAAAACTGGTACAGTATAAAATCTCTTGATTTCAATAAACCGATAAAAATTCATATCTATAACGATAACAATCTGTTAAATTGCTTTTCCAAGAGCGTTATATAATATGAGCGTAGGTTTACACTAATAAACAGGATTACCACTGGACAATGTATGAGATCCAAAAGTATGGCCATAATACGCCTAATGATTAAATGTCATTGCTAGTTGAATTATTCTATAAATTAATAGATGAAAATTAGATTCACATTAAAAGTAGGTAAAATGGCGTTACCTCATATACCTATTATCAAAAGGTTTTATTTGATATATTTGTAATTAATTATGATATTTTCAGGTCGAGAATAAATGCCTGAAAATGAAGTTTTTCAGGATACGTCGCGATTCCCACTACGATTGTGATGAGCCAATTTAGCTAAAATTGATTAATTTTTTACTGACGTAATTTTAAAAAAAACAAGGAAAGGATTCTCGTACATATTCTCATGGGAGTAAAAAGGTGGATAGTACTTTTGAACAATGAATGAATATTCCTACATGTGCTTTTCAATAACATATATTTTCTCTTTGGAGAATTCACTGTAATGTACTAGAACAATGATACAGTTTTTTATTTATAATTATATGTATATACATATTTTCCCCGGTGGTACTCCCGGAAACAGATATTCCGGCAGAGCCCGGGACCGCCTTAGCAGTCAGTGCAATGTATTCCTGTCTGCTTCCGTAAGCCTTGGGTCTTGCAGACTCTGCAATCCTTTTGTCCGGTTTTTCTAGAGCCAGGGTGGGGAGGTACTTTGGGAAGTGGGAATCAATTGATATAGAACCTCTTTGTGGATTGTAAACAACAGTCCTCCTACCGATCAGGTAACCAATTATTGCGGAGGCGTAATGAATACCAATCCAGACGATGGCCGTTGTAACGCTTATACAAAAATAAAGCATTCAACATTATCATCTCCATGATATGAATGCCAATTTTTTGTACCACTTTAGGGATTTATGTTCCTTGGTGTAGTACGCTAAGTATTGATTCATTCGATCAGTACCCTCATGTATATATTGTACTCCACAATACATCGGGGTTTATTCACCGAATGGCCCCTCTTAGATAAAGTCGATATTATATCCCCGCTATAATTTGAGGATATCATAAGAACATCTCTCTTGTCCTTCCATATCGAAACACAAATCCCTTCAGGTTGGTTCCATTGCTGGATCACTTCACCCCTGCACAATTGAGCTTGGATGAACTTAGGAGGGTTCCCTTTTCGGTCATTCCGAAGCGTCCATGTGAAGTATCAGTACTCACGGAGCAACAGCCCTCTGGCAAGAGAAAAACTGTTGTAAATGTCGTCCATAAAAATTGAATGGCCTGGGCTGAGACCATTCAACAATTTATGAACAACTTTTTCCGTGTGTCAACACCACCAACATCAGGGTCCTTCCCTCCTGCTTATAGAATAAATCGATAAGCAAGCCCATCTGGCTCCGCTAATACATGAAGTTTCACACCTAATTTCCGGTGTTTTATTTTTATAAACTGGAGGAACGAAAGCCTTTCCCTGCAAGCCACCATCGATACATCAGTACACAGATTCTGCCTTGGGTAATGCACTGTTTCCATAATTTGATGGAAGTACACTACAATAGGCGCAATCTTGAAAATAGGGTCCTCAGATTTTTGGTCTTCGGGATTTCTGGCAAAATGCAGAGACAAAGCTAGACAGTAACAGCTAGAAAGCTAGACAATAACAGTTGCCTCCCTGCCAGATGGGTCCCGCACCCACTCTTCGTCCTCTGCCTCTTCTTCCCCGCCCCCTTCCTCTTTTTTGGAGAAAATACAAGATGGCATCACTAAAACACTTTCGTGGTAGTACGTATTACTGAATCAAAACATTGCATAATACTTCTGACTTTACAGATATAACATAAGACTATAGTACATAAGTGTAAAAAATAATGAAGAGAATGAATGCATATTTGCTAACAAAAACAAAACTACATGGAAAAAATGATACATTTACATCAAACACCTTGCAACGGTAAAGAGATAATCCGATTATCTGACAAGGTTCGTTCAATACACAGGCGTATAACGTTGACACATCACAATTTGTGAAACGCTTAAATTTAGTGAGAATTAAAATAAGTTTTATTCCGCATACGGAATTAAAAATGATTGTGACTAAATTTCAAGAACAGCTATTGAGTTGATATTGTGTTTGTCAGCGAATTTCTGGCGTAATCACCCTCTGCCAACCAACTTTTAGGCAGTTTATAGGTTCTTCATGTATTTAGGTGCATAGATAAGGAGATGTCCTATTAAATAAAACTAATGCATATTTTACGAACCAGAAAGTAAGGACATATGTTGAAGAGTCACAAAAGAGACATTTAAATTTGCAAATTTTGCGTGAATAGCTACATAATACATATACGCCTCCACTACACTCAACGCATTTGATCAAAACCGCTACTTCTAAACTAGCTGTAACTACGCCATCATTTCAAGTATCAGAAATATTTTCATGAACACTTTTAAAATCAAAACGATATTTACGTAAATTTAGGACGAAACTTCCTCCCCCCCCCCCACCTACCGAATTCTGGCCTTCTGGTCATGATCCTTTATTTACCACCTTTGATCTCAACGATGCAGTCGTGTCTAAAACACCATTCCGGGAAGATGGATCAGGTTATTGATAAGGAAATATAATAATAAAATTAGTTGTTACCTACGGCGATGAATGCGACCCTCATAGAATGAGTTGAAATAGAATTTTATGCAGAAAAATAGAGCTAATTATCCAAGAGGGGAACCCCTGGTAGCAAAATAAAATAATAAAAAATTATGGGGCTTAGAATAGGGGGAGTCTTCGCTTCATTGTATAGATCACTCTGCAATAGAAATAAATAATGATAAGAAAAAAAATCATAGTTTCTTTAGATATTTCATCCAGTTCTACGCTAAATAGAAAGTTCATTTTACGTAATAAAGTTACGGTAAAAATTATGAAAGTAAGGGGAAAAGGCTCTCTCCTGCATGAAGAAACAATGTTAGAAAGAAAGTGGTGCATGAATAAAATAACAAAGTTAAAATGGCCAAGAAAAAAATAATGTGTACTTACATTGACTGGGAACAGGAGATGTAGAAAACAAGGACGTTCCAAAGGCTCAACATGAGCAATCTACAAACGATGCACACAATACGGTAGCTAGAACCCAACTGAAGGTCAACCGCACGGTCGGAAGCGAGCTGGAAGGGTATTAGTCACGTAAGAGGGCGAGGAAAAGAATACACGGGCGAGAAATCGACTACGTCAATTGACGTGCTCCGTAGATGGGGATAGATGGGACCACGTCTATTGACGTGCTCCGCGCTGAATGTGTTAACTGCTATGAATAGCCCGCCACCAGTCCTATCTGGTCGACGACGTCTATAGATTTATATCCCGTCGGAAAAACTTCGCTATTGTTAATATCCTCTGCAAGCCAGCTCTCTTTTCCAATTACTATATCTGCGTTTTCAAATATATGTTCAACTTTGGCACGTTTGTTCTTTACGCTACGGAAATTTACTATTTCTAAATCTATATCGCATTTAGCTTGATGAATGTCGGTTCGCTGTTTTCTGTAATTCTGTGTGTTATCTTTTGATAGTCTCTGAAATCATTGAGAAGCGAGTTTTTCTTTGAAGTTTCGCAGTCATCTTGATAGCGTGTTTTGAAATTATTTTCGCTATTTTTTTATATCTAGTTTTTTTCGGGAATGAAGACCTACGTAACACGGATTTACTCGGAGGCTGATGTCGGGTCTATACTTTCGAATCCCACTGACTGACCTACTCTCTAACCTAAAATTACCTACAATGCTCGAAAATCCTATGACCCACCCGTTCTGACGCCTGGAAGGAGTAATGTACCCCAGAGCGGTTGAAGGTAGCCCGGTACGATCCGAGCACCGGTCGAAGAGTAGACTTATTTTCAGCGAAATCCAACTTTGGGTTCGGAAAACGGGAATTTTCATAATTAAGCATTAAAGTACCTCATCTAAAACTCTCTGATAGATTCAATGCTGCAATGTCCAGCGAATTTGGTTTACTTCTTAATATTACTCATAATTAGACTAAATAAAAACTTTTTCGGTAGAAAGTATTGTTTATGCTGTGTGTCGCTGTTATGTTTCTTTGATCTGAACTAAAAATTGAATTTGAAATACACTTTGGAGCATCATTAAAAATGTTAAGGCACCTTAAGTTGCAGTTATACTTAAACCCTAAAATGGAACAGTTTGTATTAACTAGAAAAAATTCTCAAATACTAGAAATACCATTAAAAATTTTATAAATCCATCTCTATCATTAGAGAGGGCCATTATCTGGAATTGTATGCTCCAAGGTTTTCTTTTTAAGCAAATACCATGGATGTACAGATCAAATCGCACTAATTGGAAAGGCATATGAATATTATAAAATCCAGCCCTTCTTCTTAGGTTCTTGTGATTTTCTCCAAAATGTCAACTCTCAGTTACTAATTGTACTCAAAGTTTACCGTATGATTACCTCTCTTGCGTTGCCATACATAGAACTACCAACAAATTTTTAATCCGGGATACTCGATTTAGGTATACATTACGAACGATCTAAGAGTCAATATAAAAAGTATATACTCTTTTTTTCCACTCTTTTAAATGTAAGTATTATCGCACTTAATTATTTTTTAGGGAAAATTTTTCGACATTTGATCAAATTTTATTCGAAATTAACGAAAAAATTCTTATTTTGGGGCCAATTTTGTTTCTTGTGTATATTAATAGTATATTTAACCCTTAACCACCTAGCATGGGTCTCACAGACCTAAACGATTTAATAATCGTAAATATTTCGGCGCCCTAGTGTTGTACCGACTTGTTCGTGCTTGTACCTTTTCCTCTCGCCCCTCAGTGTCGCGCAACCGCTCGCCGGGGTCGGACGTGCGCGCGTTTGTCACAGGTTAGTAAAAAACTACTACTTTGGGTCTGAGAGACCTATGTTAGGTGGTTATGTGATTTTTCTTTAATTATTTATTTTTCATTGTTTTAGTTAAAAATGGCTCTAAATGATGATTCCATCGCGCATTGGTTGGAGCACGATCTGTCAGACGACGAATTAAGCGATGTGGAGTCTGATATTGGGCTAGATCATGTTTTGGAAGAAAGTTGTGCGTCCAATTCCGAATGCGAAGAGAGAACTGCGGTGAGCAATAAACAGAATTCATCATCCCACAATATTGTTTCCTCAAATTTAAGTCAAAACCAAGAGTTTTCATCAGAAGATGATGAACCTTTATCTGATATTCGATGGAGACCGAGGAAGAAGAATTATTTCGGTAGGAATCGCTTTTGTTGGTCATCTGTCCCACAGTCTTCGCGATCGAGAACTTTACAACATAATATAGTGCAGGAAACACCAGGTATAAAACCAGCATATCGTGGTGAGCAAAATTCTTCGTCTTCTCCACTAGATATATGGCAGCATTTTTTTACCAACGAAATGCTTGAAAAAATCGTTTTTCACACTAATGTGAAAATTAGAGAAATCAGACCAAAATACCAAATTGCCACCTGCGTTGAAGATTTAGATCTCATAAAATTGAAAGCATTTATAGGTTTCCTATTTTACACTGCAATCTTCAAGGAAAACCATGAAGATTATACATCATGGTATAGCACTGACGGCACAGGAAGGGAAATATATCGCTGTATAATGAGCAAAAACAGGTTTGAAGTGTTGCTACATTCTGTACGTTTTGATGATGCGTCAACCCGAGCAGCACGTCGAGAAATTGATGCATCTGCCCCTATTGCTGACCTCTTTGCATCCTTTATTCTAAATACTTTATCACTTGTTGCAGATACCATATAATGATCGTAGCACTATCACCTGAATAGTCGTATACTTTTTGCATTAGATTATCATTAGAACACGATGTTTTTAAGACCTTTGTTAATGTTAGCCTTGCTTCAATCAATTCTGGTTGAAGCTCATGTAGCGCTGTCAAGCTATTTTTGCAATCGGTAGTTACGCTTGTATACATGAGATGTTGGTTGCGTTTCGAGGAAGATGCAGGTTCAAAATGTACATGCCAAAAAAACCAGCCAAATATGGCTTAAAAATGCAATGCCTTACAGATGCAAAGTCGGGTTAACTACTTAATGCCTACATATACCGTGGCAAAGATTCCGATGGGCTGACTTTACCAACTGAACAGCAGCGTCTGAAGAAACCCACTCAAGCTGTAATGCGTCTCATTCCTCCCATCGAAGGATCTAATAGAAACGTAACAACTGACAACTGGTATACCTCTCTTGAGCTACTAGAAACATTGAAAAAGAAACAGCTGACAGGCGTGGGAACCTTGAGGACAAACCAAAAAGAAATTCCGCAAGAATTCAAGCCAGCTAGTAATCGAAATGTTGATTCCACAGTTTTTGAGTTTACGAAAGATTTCACTACATCATCATATGTGCCAAAACAAAACAAAGCGGTGATCACACTGTCAAGTATGTACCACACGCCAAATGTTGATGAAACTACCTAAAACCGGAGATAATCTTATTTTACAACCAAACCAAAATTGGTGTGAATCTACTCGACCTAAGGTGCTCAAATTACTCTACAGGTCGTCGCACACGCAGATGGCCCTTGGCAATATTTTACCGGCTACTTGACAATTCTGCCTCAAATTGCTACGTCGTGAATCTATATATCCAGCCCCAAGGACAAAAGATTGAAAGCAGGTTCAAGTTTTTGAAGAAACTGGCTGAACAGTTGACGAGACCGCACATGGAACGTCGTGAAAGTAATGTGAAATTGCAACGTGACATACGGATCGGTATACAACGCATCCTCCACAGAGACGCGACCACTCTATCAGCTGGTCCAAGAAGCAACAGTGCAGAAGAAAAGTTGGCGGTTCACAAAAATTGTTCAAGTTGCACATACAGTTAGAGCCGCAAAACACAATACATGCGTTTCGAATGCAAAGCACCAATTTGCCTCAAATGCTCAAACAAGCTGTGTTTTCGCTGCCGTTAAAAACCCTTTGCGTTGAGAGCTTTGAGTCAGTTGAGAGCTTGCAATTTTGTTGATTTTTTTATTTTATTTAAAATTTGAATTTTTTTCTAGGTTCATTGTTCATTGAACATTTAAAAAAAGTTACATCGAAAGTTCTATACTATATGATAATTTTTGTGGATCTCATTTTTCAAAGATGTGCGTGTATAAGCTTAAAATAAGAGTTATTAACACTTATCAGAGATTAAACAAAAAATAAAGTCCATTTTCATGTTCCTTTATTTTAATAAATAGTTTAATATGCTCCTTAATCGACTATAAATTAATAACCAAACCTTTCTGTGCAAATATTTATAAAATTGAATTATTTTACTCTCAGGTCTGACAGACCCATGATAGGTGGTTGTGGGACAAAAATATATGCTAGGTGGTCAAGGGTTAAAAGCATTGTAAATTGCGATATTTTACTATATGCTGATGATGTTGTAATGATATCTGCTCATAGGGATTTAAATACTGCCATTGCCTACATGCAAAATGATGTCAATAATTTAACAAAATGGTCACACGACCATGATCTCTCACTTAATATGAAATAGTCCAAAGTCATGTCTATCGCCAATTATGCAGCTAAAGTACAACGGATTCACATAACAATCCATGACTATGAATGCCTGCATAAAAACATAAACAAACTCTTGTGCAAATGCAGTAGTATAGAACAAGTGTCACAATATAGATATCTGGGTATCATAGTGGATCAAACATTCAAATTTAGGGAACACTGTGATAAGATATGTAGTAAATTACGAAAGGTTAGTTATCAAATGTATCACGTTAGAGATTTAAATCTCTCTTAAATTAAATTAATTATCTCTTAGATTAAAATCTTTAACTTTGACACACCTGTCAAAGTTAAAAAGATGATGTACTTTGAAATAGCTGAATCCATTCCTAGATATGGCATTACTGTTTGGGGTAAAACTAGTAAAACACACAAAATGAAACTATGTAGCATACAAAACCGGATTGTCAAAATGATTACATACAACAAAAAAAGTGATAATAACGTGTCATCGAAACCAGATTCTTATGATACAAACAACGCATACAAAATACTGAAAATACTACCGCTTTAAAAGCTTTTGACATACATTTTAGTTTTAGATAATTATTTCTCTAGTAAATATAAGAAATTGAAACAAAATGAACATAAAATGGGAAAACGGAATGTGCACCACTATGAAGTCCCTAAGTATTTGAATCAATGTGGTGCAAACAGAGTGGTGGTAAGTGTACCTAGATTGTTTAACCAATTACCAAGGGACATGCATGGATTAAATACGTATACAGAGGTTAAACGGAAACTTTGGGAGTATTTGTTGGAGGACTGATATCTAGGGAGGTTGAGAGACTAATTGTGTGGCCACATATTTATACCGCTCGGTGCGAATATGGCAATGTGAGCGTTTTTATTTAGCGTTTTTATTGTTTTATTTGTTTTATTTTAATGCTTTACATTGTAATTAGAGAGTACCTTCTGATGAGCCTGTTGTGGCTCAGAGGGTCTCCTAAGGTTTAAAAATATTAATGAAACTACCCATTTTGCTTGAGGTTTTCTTCTTTTTTCATGTGTTTTAATGCAAAGGAGTATATGTCATATAGAGTGAAGTGTATTACATCTTTTGTACAATGGATAGTCCGTATGTCTTTACTGTCTTTTTATTTCTTTTATTTTGTGACCAATGTACTTCAATATGAGATTAATAAAGAATTATTATTATTATAAAAAAAAGAAAAAAAATTCCGTGACCAATTTACGGCTAAGATGGGTTAATCCGATCGAGAACGCTATGACGACTTTGACACAGTTACTTATCCTATGACACATACCGAAACTATTTGACAGACATAAGAAAGGCGAGCACTTTACACATGTAGAGAGGAGGGCGTTAATTACTGCCGAGCTTCTTTAAGGTAATATGCACAAATATGTTAATGCACTAATTAAGAATCACTTTACTTATAAACCATCCAAAAAATGAGGAAGATGCAAATTTATTCCAAAGTTAAAAATGATGTTTTTGAGCGATTTAATTTCAATGAAGTTTATTTTTTAATAATATTTTAAACTTGATATGATCAAAGTAGTTTTTAACCTATATTCTTCTGATAAAAATATCAATAAATATGCTAAAGCAGAGACTACCCAAAAAGCCTATCTCATTAAGTATACTAAATTCCATGTAACTGTTTTAAAAAATTTTATTTTGTGAAATTACAAACAAAAAATTTTCAACATCATAAGAACAAGTGGCCGTCAACACTGAAATTTTGCTCGTCCTTCTCTCTGATCAGCATCGAAATCGGTTGAGAATCAAGTAGTACCTATAAAATAGAGCAAAGATAATGTATTAAAACAAAATTAAAATGCCTTTTCCAACGCTATTAATAGCAGAAAATGAAACACTATATTAAAGTTTATCTGCAAAAATGGTGGGAACCGGAATGAGTGGTTTTTTCATAGGTATATTAAAAAATTTTTAGAAAGGATGAAGACACAGAATAAGTTAAATCAATTAAGGAAGGGCTCATGATTGACGTTTATTTATTCGGTTAAGATCAATAAAGATTATGGCGAGAAGCCGAAGGTGAAATAATCCTGAGCTCCATTATACTTGATAGTTTCATGATGTTTTTTATATAAAAATCTGAATCAGAGAAGAAAAATCTTTTACGTTTGTCATCAAAATATTTTAAAGTCTTATTTTTTAAATCCTTCAGCACTGGCGAATGCTGAGGGGTCTTAAACATTATGCATGAGAGTTATTGGACATTTAAATAACTGCATGTGACGAACAATATACATTCAAAGCTCTTGCAGTCAAAGAGTGTCATTCCCGCTCAAAATATGGATTCTGAAGATAATGTTAAGTGAAGAGAGATAACTAATATTTTTACGGCATTAAGCTGAAAGAAAGCCTTGATCAACTAACCGGAGCAAAACATTCACAGATAGAGTCTGTAATTCTCAGTTGCAATTTAACCAAAGGTATTCCTTTCGTTTTATAACTAGGTGTATCAGGAATAAAATTTTTCTCTAACTTTGCTTTTCAAGCTTCAAAAAGCACTTACCATTAATTTTGACTGCCTTTGAGAAAACTCCTTCTTCGTAGATATTAGTATTGCTGCACTGTAATTTTCACTGAAATAAAAAGAATACAATATTATAGCATATTGATTTTGATGATTTTCAAAGACCCTTGCATATGTGTTAGGTCAATAATTTAGGAAGAAATGCTGTGATTACATTAACAGATATTTTCCCAGGTTACATTATTTCTAATTCGCCACCTTAGTAATCACTCTTATTCGATATTCGTAATGCTAAATGATTCAACATAGTATATTTAGATTTTTTTCTGGGACATAAAAAGTTTCATTTGTACACTGATTTTTTCAACTGTAGTCTCGAGGAAGAAATTTGTGCATTAGCGATTGCTATCATGATATTAATATAAATATATATCATTATAAAAATGTCACAGGCGTGACTGGCAGTTACATATAGAACACACACAAAAAAATAAAAACTCGGACGAGAGTACCTACTTATTTCTGAAGAAGGCGATTGTGTCCGCCGAATATATATAAAAATATCTGTGAGTTTTTCTTTTTTTGTGCGTGTTCTATGTGTAACTGCCAGTCACGCATGTGACATTTTTATAATATTTGTGCACTAATTGTGTTTTTCGTCGAGTGTAAATATATATCATGATATATATTTAAATTAAAATTGAAGTAGAGCGGAAATAATGCTTCATCCCTTAATTTTCCCCGACCAAAGCGCTGACCACTACACTGCTCAGGCTTCATATCTCAAAACTGTTTATTCCGAATTCTTACGAGAGTTTTTTAAGACACAGAAACTAATGGTAAACCCCTTGCAGTCTAATCAATGAATGAGTAAACAAGGGAAATAGTATATGAAAGATATCACGACTCATAACATTGACCACTACTATTGCTCTTAATTCGTGCTCAGAGTGCGTATGTGATATACGTGCATCCAATATCAAAAGTAAGTATATAGCTGAATATTTTTCAGGATAATTTACCACCTGTACACTGATCTCGAAGAGATGCCACTAAATTAATATAGCTTTAACGCATTCATGTTACGAGTCATCATTGGTCGCTCGATTCTTAGATTGGTTGGCTTTAGCCCTCTAGCACTCCCTATATCTAATATTGTCTAATGTTTTCTCAAAGTTCACAAATGAGATATTAACAGACTTGCTCACTTATAGTTTTATCTCTACCATAGTATTTTTATAACCTCCCTGGTTCCTCTAGTTTTTGTAAATCCACACTTGATTGTCGTGAAGTGGTCTTCAAATTTCATTTCTATATTTCGGCTTATTATCCAAGCAAGTAGTTCAAGGTCAATGTTCCTAACCTTTGTAATATTTTATGTATATTGACCAATATAATCTAACGTCCGAGATATTAACTCCTGGTTTACCGAGATGAAAATCTCGCATCTCGTTAGTGCAATGAACAAGTATCTTTACTAAACATTATGACCAAAACCATGGTTAACAAGAAAATATTGAACGCTATTTTATTTAAAAATTATCAATTTCAACTATATTTAAAACTCGTCCTTAAGTTGTACGCATTTGAAATATAATTCCGAAATCTTCTTAAAAACTGGGTCCAACACGGTTGAATTGCTTTAAGGAACACAAGCTCGTATACCATGAATAATAATGTATTCACGCATTATTTCAAAATATTACTCCTAACTAATTCGAGTAATTGGGCATCTAAAACATTTGATATAGTCTTTGAAAATAATCAAGACTTTCAATATTTTACTCAGGAATAAACATCTCATTAGAACTGCTGTAAATGAAACAATCTGAAATCATAGTGATGACTTATAATCCACTATACTCTTATTTTAAGAGTATTTTATTGAATTATTATCAAACATTATTATTATTGTATTATTAAATTTCATTAGAGTAAAGATAATTTACTTCTGTTATATAAGAAACAGATAGTCATTTCTGACCGGACCAACGTGAATGGTTGGCGCTATGAATCTTGAAACGAATAAATATGTGTTCGTTACGATGTCGGATTGAGGTAAATTTATTAAAGAAAAATTCTAAAATCTGTCTTGAAAAAAAAAAGAATTAATGATAATAACTTCAAGAGACCAAATATTCTTTAGAAGCTTACCTGATGAATTTCCGGTAGAAAACATATGTACAGAGTGAACAATCCTCTTCTCCCAGTTTCAAAAAATAGTGTTTCATACTTGTCATCAATTTTGAACGGGGTACGACTAATTTTCTTCTTCTGGAGGCGCGATGAACGGTTTTCCAACGTAATCGACGGCAAATTTTGAAAACTGTAACGGAATGGAGGATTTTGAAGAATTTCCGTTGACAGAAAAGAAAGGGGAAAGGTGGTATAGGTGATTGGTACTCTTAGGTGTGGAAACGGGGGAACATGGGAGGTTCTTGCGGAAGATGGTGGATTAGCAGGTATAGAAACGGTAAAATTTAGGGTGATCGGGGGAGAGGAAGAGAAACGGGAAGATGAAGGGCTGGGGGTTTGAGGATGGGAGATTGCAAGAGAAGGATCATTGAGGAGGCCTGACGGGACAGCTTGGATTTCTCCATCTCCTCTATCCTGTTTCTTTCCCTTGATGGTTGTATTTTCTTTTCTGGAAACTTTCTTATTATTTTCCTTCTCCACCTTTTGACGTCTTACACATGATACTGAAATGCAAGATCGATTCAGTGGTTAGCTAGGTTATCACAACTAATTCTTGTAAGTTCGGCTTTTTGTAAATTAAGGTGTATAAATAAATGGAAATGAACAAGATATTACTCACTAAGACCACCCATATTTTCAATCCTCAGTGGAAGAAAATGAAAATTGAATTTTACAATTCAATAATTTCAATCGGGTTACGTTATCCTCGTAGATAAGATTCAAATCGCGAGAACTTCTCGTTACTGCTTAACTGCTTCACTTTCTCAGCTTACAGGTAATTGACAATGTTTCCCTAGCAACGATTACCATGGGATCTTACAGGTGGTTTTCTATTGTTGCCCTTTAATGCTATTGATTCACACGGTGTTAATTAAAGAAATAAGTGATGTTAATTAAAAATATATGATGATTTGGCGAATGCATCTTCAATAGGAACGGAAATCTCTTTACATTTTTAATATGCATATTTCTCTCTATTTGTGCCTTTAATATCCTTCCGATGTCTGACTCACTTTAGACATGCATAGATTAATGCAGAATGCTATATTTAAATTTATACTGCAGCTTGCATTAGCACCGTTAAGCATGAGTCATGAAATAAATTGCTGTTCTCTTCTGATTATATCATTAAATGATAATCAAGAAGTAACCTGATATGATAAAATATTTTTCCCGATAAATTAGATAGTTCAAATATTACAAAAAATGCTCTCAGCGAGGCTGGAGTTATAAATGAAGTGACATGATGTACCGATTGTTGCTTAAAGTCCGTGATACGAAGTTTCAACTTAAAGGCTATATATTCTGTTCAGTTCGGGGGTGAAAAATGTCTCACCGCTAGATACGACGGTGGGAGGGTGGTGAAACACCACTAATGACCGAAACCGGTACGGTTTCGCAATGGCCAAACACCGGGGAGGAACTGAAACACCGTAATGGGATCATGGACCAGTGTGTTACGCTAACTAGGCTGCTTCCAGCGGGCCTAATGGCTTCGTTGAGCCATTGATCTTCTCAGATATTCTCCTTTGTGAACATTACATTTACTCTTTCGGTGCCTTTCTTACTTTCACCAAACCCCCAATAAACAAACTTAGATGTCTAAAATGTTGTTCCCCCGTATGAGGCACTTTTAATTTAACCTTCAGCAAAAATCACCGCATTTCCTTCATGAATAGGTTGACTAGAATTCACACGGGAGAAGTGATGAGAGATCCTTCTTGGACCGCTGAAGGGACGATTTTTATCGGAACTATGACCTTTAAAGCATGTTAAATTTCTCCAGAAGTAATTGGGTTACATGAATTTACTCAAAAAAACGGTGTATGGTTAACACTAAGTCTGGTACAACATATTAATGCAAACTTTCGTGAAATTTCAAGCGAGTGCAAATGATAATTTTACTCATTAACGTCACCAAAAATAATATCATTCCCTTCAAGAAAAGAGACAATCTCATTCTTGGTTAAGCGTTAAGATTATCTAATTTTTGGAGCAGTAGTTGAAAGGGTGTGAAAACTGGTACAGTGTAAAATCTCTTGATTTCAATAAACCGATAAAAATTCATATCTATGACGATAACAATCTGTTAAATTGCTTTTCCAAGAGCCTTATATAATATGAGCGTAGGTTTACACTAATAAACAGGATTACCACTGGACAATGTATGAGATCCAAAAGTATGGCCATATAGTACGCCTAATGATTAAATTTCATTGCTAGTTGAATTATTCTATAAATTAATAGATGAAAATTAGATTCACATTAAAAGTAGGTAAAATGGCGTTACCTCATATACCTATTATCAAAAGGTTTTATTTGATATATTTGTAATTAATTATGATATTTTCAGGTCGAGAATAAATGCCTGAAAATGAAGTTTTTCAGGATACGTCGCGATTCCCACTACGATTGTGATGAGCCAATTTAGCTAAAATTGATTAATTTTTTACTGACGTAATTTTAAAAAAAACAAGGAAAGGATTCTCGTACATATTCTCATGGGAGTAAAAAGGTGGATAGTACTTTTGAACAATGAATGAATATTCCTACATGTGCTTTTCAATAACATATATTTTCTCTTTGGAGAATTCACTGTAATGTACAAGAACAATGATACAGTTTTTTATTTATAATTATATGTATATACATATTTTCTCCGGTGGTACTCCCGGAAACAGATATTCCGGCAGAGCCCGGGACCGCCTTAGCAGTCAGTGCAATGTATTCCTGTCTGCTTCCGTAAGCCTTGGGTCTTGCAGACTCTGCAATCCTTTTGTCCGGTTTTTCTAGAGCCAGGGTGGGGAGGTACTTTGGGAAGTGGGAATCAATTGATATAGAACCCCTTTGTGGATTGTAAACAACAGTCCTCCTACCGATCAGGTAACCAATTATTGCGGAGGCGTGATGAATACCAATCCAGACGATGGCCGTTGTAACGCTTATACAAAAATAAAGCATTCAACATTATCATCTCCATGATATGAATGCCAATTTTTTGTACCACTTTAGGGATTTATGTTCCTTGGTGTAGTACGCTAAGTATTGATTCATTCGATCATTACCCTCATGTATTTATTGTACTCCACAATACATCGGGGTTTATTCACCGAATAAACCCCGATAAAACCTAACTCTTAGATAAAGTCGATATTATATCCCCGCTATAATTTGAGGATATCATAAGAACATCTCTCTTGTCCTTCCATATCGAAACACAAATCCCTTCAGGTTGGTTCCATTGCTGGATCACTTCACCCCTGCACAATTGAGCTTGGATGAACTTAGGAGGGTTCCCTTTTCGGTCATTCCGAAGCGTCCATGTGAAGTATCAGTACTCACGGAGCAACAGCCCTCTGGCAAGAGAAAAACTGTTGTAAATGTCGTCCATAAAAATTGAATGGCCTGGGCTGAGACCATTCAACAATTTATGAACAACTTTTTCCGTGTGTCAACACCACCAACATCAGGGTCCTTCCCTCCTGCTTATAGAATAAATCGATAAGCAAGCCCATCTGGCTCCGCTAATACATGAAGTTTCACACCTAATTTCCGGTGTTTTATTTTTATAAACTGGAGGAACGAAAGCCTTTCCCTGCAAGCCACCATTGATACATCAGTACACAGATTCTGCCTTGGGTAATGCACTGTTTCCATAATTTGATGGAAGTACACTACAATAGGCGCAATCTTGAAAATAGGGTCCTCAGATTTTTGGTCTTCGGGATTTCTGGCAAAATGCAGAGACAAAGCTAGACAGTAACAGCTAGAAAGCTAGACAATAACAGTTGTCTTCCTGCCAGATGGGTCCCGCACCCACTCTTCGTCCTCTGCCTCTTCTTCCCCGCCCCCTTCCTCTTTTTTGGAGAAAATACAAGATGGCATCACTAAAACACTTTCGTGGTAGTACGTATTACTGAATCAAAACATTGCATAATACTTCTGACTTTACAGATATAACATAAGACTATAGTACATAAGTGTAAAAAATAATGAAGAGAATGAATGCATATTTGCTAACAAAAACAAAACTACATGGAAAAAATGATACATTTACATCAAACACCTTGCAACGGTAAAGAGATAATCCGATTATCTGACAAGGTTCGTTCAATACACCAGCGTATAACGTTGACACATCACAATTTGTGAAACGCTTAAATTTAGTGAGAATTAAAATAAGTTTTATTCCGCATACGGAATTAAAAATGATTGTGACTAAATTTCAAGAACAGCTATTGAGTTGATATTGTGTTTGTCAGCGAATTTCTGGCGTAATCACCCTCTGCCAACCAACTTTCAGGCAGTTTATAGGTTCTTCATGTATTTAGGTGCATAGATAAGGATATGTCCTATTAAATAAAACTAATGCATATTTTACGAACCAGAAAGTAAGGACATATGTTAAAAGTTCACAAAAGAGACATTTAAATTTGCAAATTTTGCGTGAATAGCTACATAATACATATACGCCTCCACTACACTCAACGCATTTGATCAAAACCGCTACTTCTAAACTAGCTGTAACTACGCCATCATTTCAAGTATCAGAAATATTTTCATGAACACTTTTAAAATCAAAACGATATTTACGTAAATTTAGGACGAAACTTCCTCCCCCCCCCCCCCCACCTACCGAATTCTGGCCTTCTGGTCATGATCCTTTATTTACCACCTTTGATCTCAACGATGCAGTCGTGTCTAAAACACCATTCCGGGAAGATGGATCAGGTTATTGATAAGGAAATATAATAATAAAATTAGTTGTTACCTACGTCGATGAATGCGACCCTCATAGAATGAGTTGAAATAGAATTTTATGCAGCAAAATAGAGCTAATTATCCAAGAGGGGAACCCCTGGTAGCAAAATAAAATAATAAAAAATTATGGGGCTTAGAATAGGGGGAGTCTTCGCTTCATTGTATAGATCACTCTGCAATAGAAATAAATAATGATAAGAAAAAAAATCATAGTTTCTTTAGATATTTCATCCAGTTCTACGCTAAATAGAAAGTTCATTTTACGTAATAAAGTTACGGTAAAAATTATGAAAGTAAGGGGAAAAGGCTCTCTCCTGCATGAAGAAACAATGTTAGAAAGAAAGTGGTGCATGAATAAAATAACAAAGTTAAAATGGCCAAGAAAAAAATAATGTGTACTTACATTGACTGGGAACAGGAGATGTAGAAATCAAGGACGTTCCAAAGGCTCAACATGAGCAATCTACAAACGATGCACACAATACGGTAGCTAGAACCCAACTGAAGGTCAACCGCACGGTCGGAAGCGAGCTGGAAGGGTATTAGTCACGTAAGAGGGCGAGGAAAAGAATACACGGGCGAGAAATCGACTACGTCAATTGACGTGCTCCGTAGATGGGGATAGATGGGACCACGTCTATTGACGTGCTCCGCGCTGAATGTGTTAACTGCTATGAATAGTCCGCCACCAGTCCTATCTGGTCGACGACGTCTATAGATTTATATCCCGTCGGAAAAACTTCGCTATCGTTAATATCCTCTGCAAGCCAGCTCTCTTTTCCAATTACTATATCTGCGTTTTCAAATATATGTTCAACTTTGGCACGTTTGTTCTTTACGCTACGGAAATTTACTATTTCTAAATCTATATCGCATTTAGCTTGATGAATGTCGGTTCGCTGTTTTCTGTAATTCTGTGTGTTATCTTTTGATAGTCTCTGAAATCATTGAGAAGCGAGTTTTTCTTTGAAGTTTCGCAGTCATCTTGATAGCGTGTTTTGAAATTATTTTCGCTATTTTTTTATATCTAGTTTTTTTCGGGAATGAAGACCTACGTAACACGGATTTACTCGGAGGCTGATGTCGGGTCTATACTTTCGAATCCCACTGACTGACCTACTCTCTAACCTAAAATTACCTACAATGCTCGAAAATCCTATGACCCACCCGTTCTGACGCCTGGAAGGAGTAATGTACCCCAGAATGGTTGAAGGTAGCCCGGTACGATCCGAGCACCGGTCGAAGAGTAGACTTATTTTCAGCGAAATCCAACTTTGGGTTCGGAAAACGGGAATTTTCATAATTAAGCATTAAAGTACCTCATCTAAAACTCTCTGATAGATTCAATGCTGCAATGTCCAGCGAATTTGGTTTACTTCTTAATATTACTCATAATTAGACTAAATAAAAGCTTTTTCTGTTGAAAGTATTGTTTATGCTGTGTGTCGCTGTTATGTTTCTTTGATCTGAACTCAAAATTGATTTTGAAATACACTTTGGAGCATGATTAAAAGTGTTAAGGCACCTTAAGTTGCAGTTATACTTAATCCCTAAAATGGAACAGCTTGTATTAACTAGAAAAAATTCTCAAATACTAGAAATACCATTAAAAATTTTATAAATCCATCTCTATCATTAGAGAGGGCCATTATCTGAAATTTATGTATGCTCTGTTTGATCCAAGGTTTTTTTATGCAAATACCATGGATGTACAGATCAAATCGCACTAATTGGAAAGGCATATGAATGCACCTCTTCAAGGATATAAAATCCAGCCCTTCTTCTTAGGTTCTTGTGATTTTCTCCAAAATGTCAACTCTCAGTTGCTAATTGTACTCAAAGTTTACCGTATGATTACCTCTCTAGCGTTGCCGTACATAGAACTACCATCGAATTTCTAATCCGTGATACTCGATTTAGGCAAACATTACAAACGATCTAAGAGTCAATATAAAAAGTATATACACTCTTTTTTCCCACTCTTTTAATTGTAAGTATTATCGCACTTTATTATTTTTTAGGGAAAAGTTTTCGATATTGGATCAATTTATTCTAAATTAACGAAAAAATTCTCATTACGTGACCAATTTACGGCTAAGATGGGTTAATCCTATCAAGAACGCTATGACGACTTTGACAAGGTTATTATTCCTATGACACATACCGAAACGATTAGCGAGACATAAGAAAGGCGAGCACTTTACACATGTAGAGAGGAGGGCGTTAATTACTGCCGAGCTTCTTTAAGGTAATATGCACAAATATTTTAATGCACTAATTTAGAATTACTTTACTTATAAACCATCAAAAAAACGAGGAAGATGCTAATTTATTCCAAAGTTAAAAATAATGTTTTTGAGCGATGTAATTTCAATGAAGTTTATTTTTTAATAATATTTTAAAATTGATATGGTCAAAGTAGTTCTTAACCTATATTATTCTGATAAAAAAATCAATATATATGCTAAAGCAGAGACTACACAAAAAGCCTTTCTCATTTAAGTATACTAAAATCCATGTAACTGTTTTAAAAAATTTTATTTTGTGAAATTACAAACAAAAAATTTTCAACTTCATAAGGACATGTGGCCATGAAAACTGAAATTTTGCTCGTTCTTCTTTCTCATCAGCATCGAAATCGGTTGAGAGTCAAGTAGTACCTATAAAATAGAGCAAAAATGAAAATACATTTTTCAACGCTCACAATAGCAGAAAATGGAACACAATATTAATGTTTATCTGAAAAAGTGAGGGAACCGAAATGAGTGGTTTTTTCATAGGTATATTTAAAAAATTTTAGAAAGGATGAAGATACAGAATAAGTTAAATCAATTAAGGAAGGGCTCATGATTGACGTTTATTTATTCGGTTAACATGAATAACCACTGAGCGAGAAGCCGAAGGTGAAATAATCCTGAGCTCCATTATACTTGATAGTTTCATGATGTGTTTTATATAAAAATCTGGATCAGAGAAGAAAAATCTTTTACGCTTGTCATCAAAAGATTTTAAAGTCTTATTTTTTAAATCCTTCAGCACTGGCGAATGCTGAGGGGTCTGAAACAATATGCATGACAGTTATGGGACATTTAAATAACTGCATGTGACGAACAATAAACATCCAAAGCTCTTGCAGTCAAAGAGTGTCATTCCCGCTCAAAACATGGATTCTGAAGATAATGATACGTGAAGAGAGATAACTGATATTTTTTACGGCATTAAGCTGAAAGAAAGCGTTGATCAACTATCCGGAGAAAAACATTCACAGATAGAGTCTGTAATTCTCGGTTGTAGTTTAACCAAAGGTATTCCTTACGTTTTATAACTAGGTGTATCAGGAATAAATTTTTTCTCTAACTTTGCTTTTCAAGCTTCAAAAAGCACTTACCATTAATTTTGACTGCCTTTGAGAAAACTCCTTCTTCGTAGATATTAGTATTGCTGCACTGTAATTTTCACTGAAATAAAAAGAATACAATATTATAGCATATTGATTTTGATGATTTTCAAAGACCCTTGCATATGTGTTAGGTCAATAATTTAGGAAGAAATGCTGTGATTACATTAACAGATATTTTCCCAGGTTACATTATTTCTAATTCGCCACCTTAGTAATCACTCTTATTCGATATTCGTAATGCTAAATGATTCAACATAGTATATTTAGATTTTTTCTGGGACATAAAAAGTTTCATTTGTACACTGATTTTTTCAACTGTAGTCTCGAGGAAGCAAGTTGTGCATTAGCGATTGCTATCATGATATATATGTGAATATATATCATGATATATATTTAAATTAAAATGGAAGTAGAGCGGAAATAATGCTTCATCCCTTAATTTTTTCCGACCAAAGCGCTGACCACTACACTGCTCAGGCTTCATATCTCAAAACCGTTTCTTCCGAATTCTTACAAGAATTTTGTAAGACACAGAAACTAATGGTAAACCCCTTGCAGTCCAATCAATAAATGAGTAAACAAGGTAAATAGTACGAGAAAGATATCACGACTCATAACGTTGACCACTACTACTGCACTTAATTCGTGCTCAGAGTGCGTATGTGATATTCATGCATCCAATATCAAAAGTGAATATAGGTGAATATTTTTTCAGGATAATTATCCACCTGTACACTGATCTCGAAGAGATGCCACTAAATTAATATAGCTTTAACGCATTCATTTTACGAGTCATCATTGGTCGCTCGATTCTTAGATTGGTTGGCTTTAGCCCTCTAGCACTCCCTATATCTAATATTGTCTAATGTTTTCTCAAAGTTCACAAATGAGATATTAACAGACTTGCTCACTTATAGTTTTATCTCTACCATAGAATTTTTATAACCTCCCTGGTTCCTCTAGTTTTTGTAAATCCACACTCGATTGTCGTGAAGGTGTCTTCAAATTTCATTTCTATATTTCGGCTTATTATCCAAGCAAGTATTTTGAATGCATATAGCACCAGACTCAAGGTTCAATGTTCCTAACCTCTCTCTGCCCTTGTAATATTTTATGTATATTGGCCAATATAAATTAACGTCCGAGATATTAACTCCAGGTTTACCGAGATGAAAATCTTGCATCTCGTTAGAGCAATGAAGAAGTATCAGTATCTTTACTAAAAATTATGACCAAAACCATGATTAACAGGAAAATATTGAACGCTATTTTAATAAAAAATTATCAATTTCAACTATATTTAAAACTCTTCCTAAAGTTGTACATATTTTAAATATAATTCCGAAATCTTCTTTAAAAATGGGTCCAACACGGTTGAATCATTTTAAGGAACATAAGCTCGTATACCATGAATAATAATGTATTCACGTCTTATTTCAATATATTAATCCTAACTAATTCGAGTAATTGGACATCTAAAACATTTGATAGTATTTGAAAATAATCAAGACTTTCAATATTTTACTCAGGAATAAACATCTCATTAGAACTGCTGTAAATGAAACAATCTGAAATCATAGTGATAACTTATAATCCACTATACTCTTTATTTTATTGAATGATTATCAATCATTATTATTATTGTATTATTAAATTTCATTAAAGTAAATATTATTTACTTCTGCTATATAAGAAACAGATGGTCATTTCAGACGGGACCAACGTGAATGGTTGGCGCTATGAATCTTGAAACGAATAAAAATGTGTTCGTTACGATGCCGAATTGAGGTAAATTTATTAAAGAGATATTCTAAAATCTGTCTTGAAAAAAAAAGAATTTATGATAATAACTTAAAGTGACCTCAAATATTCTTTAGAAGCTTACCTGATGAATTTCCGGTAGAAAACATATGTACAGAGTGAACAATCCTCTTCTCCCAGTTTCAAAAAATAGTGTTTCATACTTGTCATCAATTTTGAACGGGGTACGACTAATTTTCTTCTTCTGGAGGCGCGATGAACGGTTTTCCAACGTAATCGACGGCAAATTTTGAAAACTGTAACGGAATGGAGGATTTTGAAGATTTTCCGTTGTCAGAAAAGAAAGTGGAAAGGTGGTATAGGTGATTGGTACTCTTAGTTGTGGAAACGGGGGAACATGGGAGGTTCTTGCGGAAGATGGTGGATTAGCAGGTATAGAAACGGTAAAATTTAGGGTGATCGGGGGAGAGGAAGAGAAACGGGAAGATGAAGGGCTGGGGGTTTGAGGATGGGAGATTGCAAGAGGAGGATCGTTGAGGAGGCCTGACGGGACAGCTTGGATTTCTCCATCTCCTCTATCCTGTTTCTTTCCCTTGATGGTTGTATTTTCTTTTCTGGAAACTTTCTTATTATTTTCCTTCTCCACCTTTTGACATCTTACACATGATACTGAAATGCAAGATCGATTCAGTGGTTAGCTAGGTTATCACAACTAATTCTTGTAAGTTCGGCTTTTTGTAAATTAAGGTGTATATATAAATGGAAATAAACAAGATATTACTCACTAAGACCACCCATATTTTCAATCCTCAGTGGAAGAAAATGAAAATTGAATTTTACAATTCAATATTTTCAATCGGGTTAGGTTATCCTCGTAGATAAGATTCAAATCGCGAGAACTTCTCGTTACTGCTTAACTGCTTCACTTTCTCAGCTTACAGGTAATTGACAATGTTTCCCTAGCAACGATTACCATGGGATCTTACAGGTGGTTTTCTATTGTTGCCCTTTAATGCTATTGATTCACACGGTGTTAATTAAAAAAATAAGTGATGTTAATTAAAAATATATGATGATTTGGCGAATGCATCTTCAATAGGAATGGAAATCTCTTTACATTTTTAATATGCATATTTCTCTCTATTAGTGCCTTTAATATCCTTCCGATGTCTGACTCACTTTATACATGCATAGATAAATTCAGAATGCTGAATTTAAATTTCTACTGCAGCTTGCATTAGCACCGTTAAGCATGAGTCATGAAATAAAGTGCTGTTATTTTCTGATTATATCATTAAATGATAATCAAGAAGTAACCTGATATGATAAAATATTTTCCCGATAAATTATGTAGTTCAAATATTACAAAAAAGGCTCTTAGCGAGGCTGGAGTTATAAATGAAGTGACATGATGTACCGATTGTTGCTTACAGTCCGGGATACGAAGTTTCAACTTAAAGGCTATATATTTGGTTCAGTTCGGGGGTGAAAAATGTCTCACCGCTAGATACGACGTTGGGAGGGTGGTGAAACACCACTAATGACCGAAACCGGTACGGTTTCGCAATGGCCAAACACCGGGGAGGAACTGAAACACCGTAATGGGATCATGGACCAGTGTGTTACGCTAACTAGGCTGCTACCAGCAGGCCTAATGGCTTCGTTGAGCCATTGATCTTCTCAGATATTCTCCATTGTGAACATTACATTTACTCTTTCGGTGCCTTTCTTGCTTTCACCAAACCCCCAATAAACAAACTTAGATGTCTAAAATGTTGTTCCCCCATATGAGGCACTTTTAATTTAATCTTCAGCAAAAATCACCGCATGAGTGTGATATGTTTCACGGCGTCATTTAATTCATATTTTATTATTACGTCAAGAGTAATGATATTACATAACAATAAAACTACGCACGTGCTGCTAAATGAAACGTACACTTCCTTCTGTAAACCACCCCATGATGCTGGAAGTGGAGTAAGAATTCCCCTGCTCAAATTAAAACTTCAATATCTCAGGGGGCAACCGAAGCACCCCAATTGAATGAAAATAATTATTGTTCACTAAGAGTTCTACAACTTTGCTATTTGCCAGGTAGTAAAAGTAAAATAAAAATTGCAGAATTTTAAATGGCCAACTACCAACACAATAAATTGAAACAAATAAAAATAAATCATTTATTCTATAAGACAAATTTCGGCAACTTTTCTTAAAAACATTAAGGTTACCAAGAAAGAGCTCAAACAGTTCTGCCGGAAGACTGTTCTAGTCATCAGTACCGCTGAGGAGTGAAGTTTTTATTATAATAGTCCTTGGCGACCGAGGTTTCACCTTGTATTGGTGATCATTCCTCCCTATGTATTTTGATTTTTCCTCTTTCTTTCTTAGTTCCCCCTTATGCTTTTTCTACCTAAAGTGTGCGAAAAAATCATTTATTCATCTTACACACAAGTGTTTTGCATGTTGGCAATGTATTTAAGTGCCAGTTGCGTTACAAAAGAATCGTGTAACTCTCACCAATCTTTTTTCCAGGGGTAAAGCATTCATATTTTTAAAAAGTGATGAAATTCACCTTTTTATACCGTTTTGGCCGGAAAGTTTTTTGAAGTATTATTTTCTCCCTAATCCCTTCATACCTTTTCTACCTGATTCCTTCGAAAAATATAGTCGACGATGCTCTTATTTTCCTAGTGAATTCGTTACATTCAGATCCCATCCTCCCAACATATTCACAATTCCTCTAACGAGGTAGAAAGATAGATTGTTTTAATTATATTTAATTAATCATCATGATCTTGTGAAAACAACAATATGCGATAGTTGATAGGAATAAAGTAGCATGAATCCCTCCTTTTCCGCAGTAGCATATTATAGAAAAATATCCTCTTCTTCAAAGAAATATATCCTCAGTTTAACATCACTCTCCTAATTAGTTGGCTATTATCCTATTTTCTCCATTCCCGGAAAAACTTAATTTTTAGGCATTTATTTCTCGACCTGAACATGTCATAATTAATGATAAATATATCAAATAAAACCTTTTGATAATAGGTATATGAGGTAACGCCATTTTACCTACTTTTAATGTGAATCTAATTTTCATCTATTAATTTATAGAATAATTCAACTAGCAATGAAATTTAATCATTAGGCGTACTATATGGCCATACTTTTGGATCTCATACATTGTCCAGTGGTAATCCTGTTTATTAGTGTAAACCTACGCTCATATTATATAAGGCTCTTGGAAAAGCAATTTAACAGATTGTTATCGTCATAGATATGAATTTTTATCGGTTTATTGAAATCAAGAGATTTTACACTGTACCAGTTTTCACACCCTTTCAACTACTGCTCCAAAAATTAGATAATCTTAACGCTTAACCAAGAATGAGATTGTCTCTTTTCTTGAAGGGAATGATATTATTTTTGGTGACGTTAATGAGTAAAATTATCATTTGCACTCGCATGAAATTTCACGTAAGTTTGCATTAATATGTTGTACCTGACTTAGTGTTAACCATACACCGTTTTTTTGAGTAAATTCATGTAACCCAATTACTTTTGGAGAAATCTAACATGCTTTAAAAGTCATAGTTCCGATAAAAATCGCCCCTTCAGCGGTTCAAGAAGGATCTCTCGTCACTTCTCCCGTGTGAATTCACGTCAGCCTATTCTTGAAGGAAATCACTCGGCATTAATGCAGATGTTCGATATGAAAAATCACTAAAGATTACTCAAGCACGCAGCTCTCGAGGATTCATATAGGTGTTTCCCTTACGAGTTCCTCCGCTTAATATGTTGTTTACTAGTCATAGTGTGTAGTGATGAATTGGAACTGCTTTTTCATCTCTTTTCAACTTTTCAAGTCACTCAGTGGGGAAGCGCGATAGGTAAACATTCCTTTTTTCGACCAATACTTTATCAAAAGATAGTTTTTTATTAAAGAAAACATACATCTTTGGAAAAAATGCGTTGTTATTTACTGATAGCTGCAGTTCCAAAATGTATATTTCCTTCGCAAGGGCTTCAATTAATCCACAGCATTATCAATAAAATTAGCTCTCGTTTGAAAAATTTCATATGAAAAATACATGCATTAAACAAAGGTATAAACATTATTTTTTGGTAATTAAGTGTGATTATAACTTTTCCCGCATTTTTTTTATAATTTTGTTATTATTTTGGTCACTTTGATATTTTCTTGAAATTTGATAAGTTCCTTCACTTGTGGTTCTATAATAAATATATGTTTTCTGTATGCAATAATAATGATATTTTGTATCGAATGCCATACATTGAATATACTGTTCGTGCATTTAATTCTATAGAAACATATTATTGCAAAACTTTGTCGATGAGGTAACAGCGGTGTCTTAATCTTAAATAATTTTCATTTCCTGAGAAATTTCGCGAAAATTTCTTCTATCCCCATCCAGTAACGAGGCCAAAACTATATACGCCCTCTCCTCATATGCGTCACTTATATTGTCCTCTTATTAAAATAATTTTTCCGCCACTCTGGAATTCATCCTTCTCTACTTCCCTATAAGTTCTTCCTGCTTTTTTCTTCGAGATCAAAGAAGCAGAAGGATTTTTTTTGCTCCCCTCTCTACTTCAAACATTACCTCTCCTCTCCAACCTCCATCTCCAAGCCAGTTTTCTACAAAAACAGTTAAATGCCAATGGATGCGAGAATTTATTTATTATTCATAAATGATGGAGTTGGATGAATGAAAAGATTTAAAGTTTCCCAAAATTAAAGCTCACATAAAATGTTCGTTGAGTTTGTCTTGGAGATGTACCGTTTCCTTTTATTATTGAACTTCCGCCCTCTTGCACACCATTTCTATATTAATAAGAGCCGAGGCGAGAATGGAAAACACACGAAAAATACGAGAGAAGACGGCGCAAAAAATTCCTTTTTCCTTCCGTAACTCTTAAGTTTCCTTTTACGCCTCAGTGTTTTATGGGAAAACCTCAAAAGAGGTATTCTGATTTTGTGCAATTTTTGATTGAGTTTGTGTTACGGATGAGATCTCATGTAACACATAGTGATGCTAAGTTGCAATCAGAGACAGTCAATATTGGTAGATTGGCTTTCCCGTCATTAATTTTACTTCATATACGAAGAAAAATAATGTGAAGGTAATAAATTAATTTTTAAAATGTGGGGGTAATAAAATTCGAACATATTACGACAAAAGATAGGTTCTTTTCACTATAATTTCAGTAAAATTGTGATCAGTTGTTACTAAGGCTTCCGCAGTTTTATTGAGTATTGGAGTTATTAGGGTTCTTCCCGCGTTGCGGCATTTTTTTTGGATGACCGTTTCGCCAAAATTCCAGTCAGCATCATCAGGTGATGCCGACTGGAATTCCGGAGAAACGGGCATCCACAAAAATGCTGCAATGCGGAGAGATTCCGAAAAATTCCAATTCGAAAGTGTGATCAATTCACCAAATTCTATGAAGAAATTTAAAGTAAAGTTGAAAGTGATTTAATGACAAGAATCCGTTTGCTACTCTCTTTAATGACAGTTTTTTTGTAATAAGATAAAAATCGTGAAAGTATGATCTTATAGTTTGTCTATATTGGTGATTGGCTTTTTTTACAGGTATACTGAGGCATTGAATATCCGTTAATAGAACCTGTGAAACTTATAAATTTTACGGTGGATGATATCTTCGTAGTTTTTGCCTCCTTCACTGGTCATGGCGGTCAAAAACAGAGGAAGGAATGATTTTCGTAAAATTTTCTATACATCGGATAGAGTTCCCTTCATATTTTTGTTTTCTGGCTTATATTCCCTCTTTGATTCACTTTGGGATCGCAGGTGAGAATGCGAATGAAGTGTCACTTGATGGTATTACTGCATTATCGAAGAAAAAAATATGATTCGTATTGTGGGATCTAGAAAGTGCACCGCGTGTTATTCTTCAATAAGACGAATTAAAATATTTACCGGTCCGTAAAATATAAAATGTATTCATCTTGAGCTGGATGAATGGTATTTTTTAAGTAGATTAACTAAATTGCTGGGGCGGATAAGCATGCAATACGAGGGTTAGCTTTAGAAAAAAAGTTTTACGAAAATAGAGTTATGATGAAGGTTGCTCATGAGATGTTGACCTCATTTTCCCAGTATTTATTTCTGAGATGGATGCATAACATGCACTCTATCTCCGTTCATGTAAACATTTTCTGTTGTACAAGTGTCAATATAATTCCCTTCCCTCATTAGAGATGAATTACACATGCATCTCTCATGATGTATGCATGAACTGCATTGAAAATTTATTAAAAATGTTGATCATTTGATCATTATTTAAGTTTGACCTCAAATTCCTCAGCAATTTCTCTCTTGTTATCTTATCGAGATATATCGTCTGATTGAGATATCGTATGATATCGAGAAATAAAATCTAGATATCTTAATATTATAAAGATATCGAGTGATTACATTTTGATAATTTCGTTAGAATTAGAAATAAGTTTTCAATTTCTAATTCTAACGATATCCATGCAAGTGTTCTGCCACCGATAAATAAAAGACTACGTTATGGGAGGAGATATTTTCTTATATTGAGAAATGCGCTATCTGCGGCAACAAAATCATCCAAGAAAAGTTCGGCCCAGTCAACCAGTTCTGATGCCACCAAGTTGCATGGGGATGCTCTTCAAATCCCTAATGAGTGTGCCCAGACAGAAAATACCGTCGGTTCAACGAAATTAGGTCGAGGAGTACTAAGTGAGCGCTCAGAAATTTCCGAATGCAAAAGGGAAATCTTCCCCTGGCCAACAAATAAATCAAAATATATGGACAGCAGACTTAATGACTTGACGAGTTAAAGCATGCATAGCAGCAGCGTTCCCGACATTCCGTTTCTGCATTTCCTGCGGATGCCCCTCTTGGAAATTTCCACTAATGGGAAAGCGGGAGACCCACATTTGCTTGCAACATGTGCAGCACTCGCGCGTCTAAATTAAATCTCCAACGATGATTCCAAGGAATTTCCTGTCGCCGACGGATTCTGCGCGTCCTTTTGGGGTCAACCTTCCTTCGACCGATGAATTATTAAAAGAGCATTTCCCCTTTTTGCGGAATTAATGAATGCGGATTTGGGGCGAGAGGTTGTTCCTGGAAAGACTTTTCAATTTTTCTCCTTTTAAATGAATTTTCCATTTCTAATTTTAAAATCAAAAGCAACACCTACTATGTATAATCGAAAAAACTTAAGCTCGTAGCATTAATTTATACGCATGATATTAATGCATCCAACGTATGATTATCTATTCTTCCTGTGCTTAGATTTGAAACTATATTTTTAGTTTAAGAGCTGTCAGTAACAACTGTTTTATTATGTGCATGGAAAATTTACGCGTCTTGACAAATTCAACAGAAAAGATGCGCGAATGTTCACGAAATAGAAGTAAATTGTTCTTTGACTTTGCTTAAAATTCCTTTCATGTCTCTTTGTTACAAGGTACGAAGAATGTTTCAGAAAAAAATGATCCATGGCCATGGTAAAAGTTACTTTTGTAATTTGTAAATTGTTATCGCAACTCAAATATCTGTTTTCCCGATCGAGTGGATTTAATGATACAAGTGGATAAACTACGAAGGACGAAAGAAGAAAGAGGAATTGATAAGATAATTGTTAAATTGTGATATCCATGCACGGATTAGACGTACGAGGGTCGTTCCGAAAGTAATACCTCCTTTTTTATTCATGGAAACTACAGGAGATACATAAGTCACAACATCACAGCTAAATAGAGCAATATTTCAGCTACAGACTGTCATTTTTCCACATAGTCACAACTATTCGTTATGCACTTTTGCCAACGATGAACCAGAGCCTGCATGCCGCGCTGGTAAAAATCGGAACCAGCTGAGGGTAACCACTTCCTTACAGCTTTGACAACAGCATCCGAGTCTTGAATGGAAAAAATGCCTTGGAAACAATGTTCCAAAAACACAGCCGACATTCAGGTTTGCACACAATTCTCTGGTCGTTATCCACCGATCAGCACGGATGAGTTGATCATGATGCTCTTCATTGCGAGGGATGACAGCTGTGCAGGGTCGACCGGGCCGTGGCTTGTCATGCACACCCTTTTCACCACCTTGAAAATGCCGTACCCATCGTCTCACGTTGCTTCCGTCTATTGTATCATCTCCATACACCTTAAGCAAGCGTCGAGGCATTTCAATCGGCGCAATTTCTTCAGCAGTGAGGAATTCAACCACACATCACTGTTTTATACGCGCGTCCATATCAGACTCCATTTTGGAACACTCCTCTGCTGGCGCCAATTACCGCAGAACAACGGAACCACTTGCAAATGATAGCGGAAGGTTCAAGCATTAGCACTGCACCAATGACATCTGGCACAGACATCCAAAGTCACCACATAAAAATAGGAGGCATTACTTTCGGAACGACCCTCGTAGTAATCGCGCTACCCGACATGTCTGCGGAAAAAAATCGATGGAAGTTATGTAAAACAGGAATTAAATTAAAGCATAGACGTTGACGACGACTGTGCCTCTGAGATGCCTTTAATAATTTCCACCCATTCTCATGGAAAAATCTCTAAAATATGTGGTTAAAAAGTTTCCGTACCACGTCACTCGGTCATTTCCAGATGACTTTTTCCGGGAGCCAGGGAAATAACCTGCCTAACAATTTTTCGCAAAAAGAACTTATAAGTCCAGTTTCGAGTACAATGATTTCAGATTATTCAACCGCAAAACAATATTCTCGCAACAGCACTCTGCCATTATTTCACTTTCTAGAAGTGAAATTTGATGAATTTTTTACAGTAAAATAAAGTATCCAAAACGTCTACGTACTCGTATCCTTGACAAATACTCGTGTATCATGGCTCTGGTGCGTACAATATTGCTCTAAAAGTGGTTTCCATTAAAGTAATTGTATATGACGATTGAATATAAGGCAAAAATTTAAAAGAAGTAAATAGAAGCCAATAACTAACTATTTAAATACCATTATGGAAATTTTAAGATTTGTACTCTACACAAAAGACAGAAATACGTTAGGTTGGTACGTCACAAATAAATATTCAGGAAAAATACTGTAATGCACCTACAAATTTGTGCATTAGGCAGGGTTCCACATGGGTAACCTTGTTGACAAAGTTGTGCGTTTGAAATTTGAATTTATTTTTACGCACTCTAAAATGAAAGAGTTAACACAATTTCATTTTACATAATGAGAATATTAATTACGATCAGATGCTATTGTTTACGTAAATCGAACTTAAAAGACATTATTTAGGGCCGAGATTTAACACGCAGGCTAATATTTGTTCTTTGCTAAGTAAAAACAGTAGAGAATAAATCTGGGCACAAATAACTCTGTTATAAATATAATTAGAACAAATATCCTACTAATATTATAAATGTGAAAGTTTGTATGTTTGGACGTTTGTTACTCAATCACGCAAAAATTACTGGACCGATTAAGCTGAAATTTAGCATGTAGATAGAAAATATATTCATGGGTAATATAGGCTATATTTAAAAGCCCTCATGGTCCTATAAGGCCCCCCAAAAGCCCCTCTGGTGGTCCATGCTAGTTATTGGGTTCGGTGCAGTAGTTTTATTTTTAAAAGGACTTTCACTCAAGATAGAGGGCTGAATTGTTTTATCGGATGGCTGAATAAATGAAAATTCTAATTCTTCCAATCGATTTTCTATTACGTTTCGTATTCATGTGAAAGTCATGTTTTTAGCTGAAAAATCTTACATTTTCTCTGAAATCAACAATATCATATTTCCTTGGCAACCAAAGATTTGATTTTGAAAAGATATCCACGCTTCTTTAAATAACATTTTTTTCCTGCAAGTTGAGGGAATATCTGTATAAGAAGGCCCTAGATTCCCATGGGCCCCGATGGGCCCAGAGTCCTAAGGGCCCCATGATGGATTGCTTAGGTGGGTAATAGATAAATTCAATGCATATTTACAATAAGTATACATTCAACACTCCTGAGGGAAAGCCATAAATATAATGTTTAAGTTCATTTTCTAATGAGCCGATTCCGATACTTTAATAAAGACCAGTGTTTATGAGCATTAAACGAAAAAATAAATATAAAATCTAACACAAAAATACCAAAAAGGATACCAATATCAAGAAAAATGGGAAACTAAGTCGGTCACCTTCCCGTCATGACCCGTGGTGGCGCAAATCTCATCCTAACCCAACCACGGAAGGGCACCCAGCTATCAATCTGATTTAAATATTGACCCGTCTGTTTCGAAACTTCAATCTTTTTTAATATGGCGTAAACTAAAATAACGTCACTACATTCATCTTACCCGAAAGAAGAACGGGTTATTCTGCTCAATGAACGCCATCCATGCATGAAAATCGACAAATGCCCTGAGAATCAACATACATTTTTGATTTAAAAAACGAAACCAATGATTATTGCTATACTTTACGCCTAAGACGCAGTTTAGGTAACGGAGGATTAATTGGTCAAATAAACATAGCTGCAGCAGCAAATGATCCTTTTGAAAATTTCAACCACTGAATTGTACCCCTAATCTCCAATCCTGTTTGAAGATACTCAACACCCATATCAAAAATGAATATCGCCACTGAAATAGTCATTGGATGCAAATATATGTATGTACACAAGGAAAGCGATTAAGTTCATTCACTCAGAAGACGACTCAAAGAAGACAGCTCAGTATTCTTCAGGTTTTGTGGCTTTCGTATATAATAAATTCAGTGTTTTTCATACCCGTTGAGTTTCAACGGGTACCTTTCGCTAGTTATATCATAAATCTGTACACCAATAAATCTACTATAAACGTAATTAGAATTTATCCGATTTTAATGCATGGTATTCATTATCGTTAGAATGTTAATGTATTGCGTTCAAATAATTGAAAAAATCTTAAACATTTAATTTACTAGTACGTTCAAAATTTCTAATCAGATCAAGAGCTAGATAGCTTTTCATCAAGCAGATGGGTGAATAATTGTACTCGGAAAATAAAATCTGGATAATTTGGAATGGCATAACAAAATGATAAACTGTTTTCAATATGTGAATATATTTTGTATTTGATTATCAAATCAGGATAAACTCAATGACTAATTTAGATTTCTCCTCATTTATCGAAGTAGAAATACCATAGTAATAAGTTTAAAACGTGGGATCCAATTCCATTTGTCAAGGAACATCTTCTACTGTGTTCACTGATTTGTAAATGGTTATGGGTAGCAAAAATACATGGTAATAATGTATGAGTATTTAGTACATGGTATTGACTATCTGAAATTTGAAGCATTCCAGAGATTCCTTAGAAAATATATGGCATTAATTCCAGAATCTTGGTACACCGTGGCAATGCGTTAAAAGGATTTATTATCAGGTTTGTCCCACATTCCTCTTGTGGCATATTTTACACCTGTCTCACTTGTAAGTCTTAAAAAAATCAAGTGTTATTTAAAACCACAAAGTAGTGTTTCATAAAGAATACCTAACACGTTTTTGAAATTACCTGTACTCTCATGAAAACTCAAACGAGAATGCTCCTCCAACCTGACGCATACTGTTATTTTAACAAACCGGGATTAAAATTAATTCTCTCACGAATCTCTCTTTACACAATTCTCTCAACTCAAGCTTTTACATGCTGGCAGACTCCTTTCCTCGTGCTCACTATTTTTATCACTGAGTAGGAGTGATGAAATTAAAGTAGAAATTTTTTTCAGCACCCTTGGAATTTTTAAGGATGCTACGTCTGCGGCAGTATTATGAAAGAGAGCGGTGTTTCCTCCGGAGAATGAAAATAATAATTCCCCAGGGAGATTTCATTTTTTCCTTATAGCAGAATTGGACGAGGGACAAAAAAAGCAACAAAAGAAGAATATTTCCACTCCCTTCGATCTTGTTTGTGACGTCCTTTCCCGGTCACTGATACCTTCGTCCATCCTCCCTCAGCTAACCACTACCCACCCTCGTTGGTAGTTTTCCACAAACTTCCCGATCCACGCAGCCCCCAATCACTGCATCATTAACGGTTGTTCAATCTTAAGATTGGTTGACTGCAGTCCTCCTCCCTTCCCTATCTAATGATAGTTCTCTTACCTCCTCGCATCTCTCTTCCTATATACTTTCCTCATTATTTGATCCATGAATTTATTCCTGAGTCTTCCTCTGGGGACTTTTCCATATATTTTACCTTCAATTATGTTCCTCACAAACCCATTGTGTCTCAAGTTGTTTCCAATTCATCTCATTCTTCTTTTCTGTATGATGTTCCATATGGTCCCTTCCTCTTCTACTCTTCTGTACACTTGATCATTTCTTATTTTCTCCTTCCATTTTATCTTCAGCATCCTCCTCCAGCACCAGGTTTTGAAGACTCGTAGTCATTTCTGGTCCATTTTTCCAATGGTCCATGCTTCCGATCCACAGAGTGCTACGCTCCACACAAAGGTTTTCACGTACTGTTTCCTGATTTTCAGTCCTATCTTCTTTGAGCACAGCAGTTGTCTTTTTCCCACGCCTTCTTAGCTAAGGCTATTCTCCACTTGATGTCCGTTGTGCTTCTTCCGTCCCACGTGATGTTACTTCCGAGATAGGCGAATTAATCCGCTGTATCTAATCTCTCTCCTCTCAGGGTGACTTGAGCATTCTGCTTCTGTCTTCCGTATACTATGAGTTTTGTCTTAGTCTTATTTAATTTCATGTTGTGTTCCTGGAGAACTTGATCCATTACGTTTAGTGACATTCGAATATCATGGCGGGTCCCAGATATGACTGCAATATCACCTTCGAAGCGGAGGTTTATTTCTCCTCCGTTTATCTTTATTCCGCTCTTTTCAATTTCTTGTGCTTCTCTTATGGCCTCATCCAAGTACATGTTGAACAGTGGTGGTGAGAGGCTGCATCCTTGTCTTACTCATTTGCTAATTCTAGCCTCTATTTGACTTCCGCCTCTCATTCGTATTGTGACGATTTGCTTCCTGTATAGCTGGTAGATTATTCTTCTGTTGTTGTAATCCATTCCACGTTTTTTCCAGCAGTCCGAACATCTTGTACCACTCAACATAGTCCAAGGCTTTCTCTAGGTCCAAGATACCTGCTCCCAATAACCGTGTATATTTATGTGCGAATTTCCACAGAGAAATAGTCATCCGCCTTGACCGGGATTCGAACCCGGATCCCTCGATTTCCCGTGTATATTTAATTTCCCGCACAAGGGCTCTTTCCGTTATACCGACGTTCTTACTTTCCCATTTCTTTCACCACCTCTCGCCCCTTCAGTCACTACCCCTCTTCCTCACAGACGACCGTTTCCCCTTACGCGACCGTCCAATTTTTCTCTCATCACCACGAAACTCCCCTTCATAGCTTAAGGGTGACCACGTTAGGGTCCTCTTCTATCTTCTCGGATTGGATAGAGAGAAACGAGAGGGAGAAAGTCATTCAATTCTATCTTTCTCTCTGCTCCTTCACTCAGTCTATCTTCATTTTCTGCGACACGTCCCTCTCATCCTTCAACCGGGTCTTCCCTAACTATCCCACATCGTCGCAATCCCGTCTCATCCCGTCCCCTCCCTCACTCGTGGACCTCCACTCATCAACGCAGCCCTTCGTTCCGAGAACTCTTCGCCGCCAAGACTTTTATGGCTGGTGACGTGGGAGGAGTGACTCATTCATGCGAGAAAACGTTCCCTCCTGGGATATTTGGGGGGAATTAAAGTTTGACGATATATTTCTCTCCAGATTTGTACACTTTAAAATATATTCTAAGAAATTCAACTTGAATATTAACGGTCAGCTGAACTTAAAGGTCAGTTCAAGACGCTCTTGCTGGCGTATTCGTTCTTCTTCAAAGAACTCAGTTTTTTGACTGGGGTTTCCTTTTTCAATCACCGCATTGCATGTCATTATATTATGCAAAATGTTACGAATACATTTATAAGATTTCTGGGTACTAAACGTCCACGTATACACACTGCCCTGCGAGTCGCCACATGGGCCTGTGGCAGGAGTTGCTAGAATTTCAGCCGTGTAAAGATGTAAGGGATAAAGTTTTGGGAAATGAAATGGTGACGTTTATAATGGAAGCTCAGTTTTTACTCTGGTCGTTTATTTTGCGCGGAAATAATACTAAGGGTAATTTGATAGAAAAATAATTATACCTGATGTGTACATATCCACCTTCCTAGCCACAAGCGTATCCACTCTCACTTTCCCCTACCTCATCTCCTGTGTCCTGAACCCACTCCTCATTGCCAATATTTCGATATGATGTCTTCTGCATTCAAATTGACTTGTACCTGATGATGACTCTGTAAGTCAAAACGCGTAGCGCGTTTCGCATTAAAATTTGTGGAAATTTTGAAATTGAAATTAAAATTAAAAAACATTAAAATAAACATAAAATTAAAATTTGATAAATTAAAAAAACATTAAAATGTTAAAATTACGTTTTTGTTGCTATGTCATGACGAACTTCCACTTCATTACTCTGAGTCTGTTGACATTTTTTCATCAACTGTAGTGAGGTGTTTTTTTAGTATCTCTTCTAATTTTCCCATAAAGATATTTCATAGGTTCTCTCCGTTTGTTTCACCTTTATCATTCTACAATCACACTAATAAGACCCATTTAAGAAACCATTTCCCGTCCTCAGCCCCTCCAGCTGTCCTTCCTCCACCCATCTTGCGGCGTTCTCTTACCCTAACACTTTCTCTACCCTTGCCACCGTGAGATTTCAATGGCCGGAACTTCGTTTCCCTCCAAAATCACACCTTGGTCTTCACCACGTAGCCGCTTAAAAACTCCGCTTCTCTCTCAGCAGCACATTTCGCTTCAACCTTTCCCCTGTTCCCACCCTCCCAGCCACAATCGAACCGGATACTTTTGGATTGTTTCCTACGGAGAAGAATGGACCAGGACTTCAATCGTTCCACCAGCTCAACGTAATTGCTTCCAAAGGATCGTTAAAGGGTTTGGTCGAGGGACAAGAGATTTGAAGGAAGGAGGAAATCTATTTTCTGAATGAGGGTGGCAAAAGAGGCGTGTTTTCCTAGTCAGAGGAGAGGCTTAGGCCATGCTTGATCTGTTACCCTATCCCTTAGAGGAGATTAGATGAAAGGAAAGGCTTGCCGTTAAAAGCCTGAGGCCTGTCTGCTTTTGATCGGGACCACATTTTGACAGCTTATAGGATACTTGTTTGGTGTAAAGATCAGACATCTTCTCTCCCTATTTCTTCCTTGCATTCAATACGCGTGAGATGATTCTGCTTTCATCGTGCAGTAAGTAATGTTATAATTTTAGTAATATTCTTCGTAATATTTCCTTCCGTGAAGCATAACTCATCTAAATCGAATTAATTTGCCTTTGATTTATTTGTCTGGAGGTTTCATTGGATGCCCACTCATGGATCCTGTACAAGTACTCAAATTCCCGAGGTCAATGTCTGTTAGCGCCCTAGGCATCCATGGTGTCAGTTTTATAACTGCGAAGAGGGCGTTATACAATAATGTTTTTCTCAGGGTCTATAATAAAAACTTGTCCTGAACTTCGTTCGATGCTAAATAGGATGGAAAATGATGAAAATGAGCGCCATTTTAAATTTCCAATTAATCCCCATATACATGTATTATCCTTAAACTTAGGGTGACGATGAAATTTTGAGTGTCACAAAAACGTAGCTTTTTGAACGTTTCATAATAACAATGTATGGTTATAACTCACCTAGATTTGTTATGATAATGTAAAATCGTGCTGGAGCTAAGCAAAATGCATTGGTTAGAATGACCTAGCTCAAATAAAGAAGCTAGGGCATGAATTATGGTCAATAATTTGCCCAAATATTTACAATGGGGTGTTTCTGTAATTTATTGTAAGCCTTCTATGTTTCTCCCCTCCAGAAATATGCATTATTTATTTATGCTCCACGAGATTGATATCATCTTCTTTACTTTATTCCACGGGGACATGCAAGAAAGAGACGAGGAGATGATACATTGGCATTGGAATAAGTTCAGCAACAGAATACGCACCTTCACATGCCCAACTGACAGCTTTTGCGGAAATGTATGAGCCCGAGTTTTGAATTCGCCTGCATACCAGATAAATCCCCAACGTTTACCCAAGGAACCCTGAATTTATGTTTCTTTTCGATATGAACTAATGAAATATGAATTCATCTCAGACTGTAGCCGGAGTTGATGTGCTGAGTTGCTTTTAGTTTTATAAGTAGATACATTTGAGGCATTTTTTGAGAAGTGCAATGAAGTGATAAACCTTATTTATTACCTCTGAGGTGCTTAATACATTGAATGCCGATCCGGTGAGGCATTAACCCCGATATAATATATTGGTGGATATAACTTATTGTCCCATTTATTCTAACCATTTTGGAAATGAGAGTTTGGTGGAATATTTGAACATAAATAGGAAATTGAAAAATGTTTCACATCAGAAAATTTCATATTTTTCATTAATTGGTTCACTAAGTAACTTTTCATTTTACTTACGTAATCGTAATTCCGTAAGTACTATAAAGACCATAGTTATTTTCGAGTTATTGAAAGAATTTCTCCCCAGTTTATTGATACCAGAACCCATTGCGTCCCTAAACAATTCAGAAAAATCGCATTTTTTTCTAAGCCAATCTACTCGGCGATATATCGCCCATATTAGGTGAATGCTCGATTTAATTGAATATAGATTCTCATTACATAGTAGAAATATGAGATGAATAATTCCTTACAGAGTGATATTTTATATCTGGCTGACAATGACTCGACGGCACTTACATATTTTATTTTTATGTCTAATTTCATATCCTTAATATAAAATACGGCTGAAGAAATTCTCATTTTCATCGTATTCAATACGACTCGACTTTTTTTGTTTCAACACTTCATACAGGTATTATATGATGTATGACTTTCAACTTTTCCTTACGTGAAATTAAATCTAATAACTGAATGAACATCTGATAAGAAAATTATGGCTAAACAATAACTTAATCTCCAACGCCAATAATTTATATTCTCCTCCTGCTGGATTAAAATGACAACAAAGATTTTCATTGTATTGATTAGGTGACGCTATATTTCCATCATGATTCTCCACGAATGCCAATCCGGAATATTAGAAGTTCAGCTTTGGGGCAGTCTAGCAGTATATTTGACGAATTGTATCACATTTGTATCAAGAATGTTAGTAAATACCGTTTGAAAGATATTACACACAAATATTAGAATGTGTTTATGCCTTATTTCTTTACTGTTTTACACCCTATTTGTTCACAATCCAACAACAACAAGTTAACAGTTCCCTAGTAAATCATTATCTTCATCGGAATGGCTACAATTTAGCTCTAAACTGAACAAATAGATGAACACAAGTGAATGCTATGGTTCAGTTTTCATAAAGTCGATAATAAATCAGGTTAGAAGAGATTCTTTCGAACACGCTAGAAAGTCGACATTTTGTACCCGAAAGTAAGGAGGATATCATCAACAGAAACATTTACTTGGTCTCTAAACTATTTATCATTAATAGAGTTGTAGCGAAACTGCCACTCTACCACTTTCAACTCTTGAGTTTCTTATTTATGTTCATTTTAGATTTCCCAAAAATCCCGTCTAACATTTAAATTGCATATGTTCTATAAAAATGTGACATTCAATTGAATATGTATGACTAAGTAATATCCGGTATTTGCCAACTACCTACTAATATCTGATGTCAATGAATTTACTTCTAACAAGCCTTTATCAAAATTAGCTTTCAAAGCCCTTATTAACTCATTCTCAAGTCTACTGTGTTTCCATGTACATGCGTCACATATATTACTTTTTTTACACGCAGAGCAATATTATGCCCCACCGATTTCATCTAAATCTACCCGCTCACTGGTTACATTAACAAAATGAGATCATTTTTTTCACTCTCATATAAAATAAGTCTTAAAAAAGACATTTAAAAACAATTGGACGATAAAAACGATAGGAGTAATCAGAAAGGTAATCAAACCAATTAGAAAAAATAATTAGAGAGTATATTACTAACAAACTCAAGTATATAAAAGTACTTTTTCGGAATATTTAGTAAACTATCAGGACTTTTACTATGCTTTGCATTCCTTTTTAGTATTTTTTTCTGAGATGCTTCTCCGTGGATGAGACAAATTTTTTTAATAAGAACTTTAAGGACACGGATTTTATTTATTTTATAAATTTTGCCTTAATTTCTGTGCATATGGATCATTGAATTTTACTTTTGGCTCTTTTAACGTATTAAACTTGAATTAACTGTTTGTCTATTATACCTTAGGCAAAATATAAGTGCACCATTCAATTGTCAGACAAGCTACCATCACAATTACAGTTCACAATTAAAAATTCGCGAAAAAAATACTTAAGTTTTTATTTTTATCCTTATTTTTTCATTAGATAGTTGGAAATTATTAAATTTCTAAATAGCAGGTTGATATATATTTTAATTTGCATATTTATATGATGGTTTACTCTGTCGGTAAGATGCACACTTAGAGAATATCGATTTTCTATAAGACTTTGAAGTCCGTTTACCTACCTTATTCTGTTTAACAATCGATAAAATTTTAAAATTTAACTATTTACTCTTACTACCATTTTTACAAAGTTCATTTCTAATTTTCAATTAATCAGTTGCTTTCTGATCTCATAAATTCCGCAATATTCACAACCCTGAAAGATACCCTTAAAAAGCTTGGGATGCGTCTGGGAGGCGTAGATAATAAGGGATGAGAATTTGTGAAATCTTGTTTCAAACACTGTGGTGTGAATAGTTTACTCTCTGCGCAAATCGAAATATTGGATTTATATACGGCTCAAGGATCTAATTGGATTATGATTCGATTGAGAGCGTCATGTTTCAGTTCAATTGAGGGAATTGCTTGTCGGCCATGCAATATTTCAATAAAAAACAGCTGAAGGTGATTTTACCTTCACTATGCTCAATTTTCTAAGAGCTATCACCAGGCACTGAACCAGTCCTCTTAAAGAGGCATTTAACATTCTCAGTAAAATAAGATTACCTTTTCTAGCATTTTATGTTTAAGGATAAATATTAACAAGGTAATATTTTGGATGAAAATACGCTGTTTGATAGAAAAGGAAATACATAACTTTTTATCTGCAAGTGATGTCAGGAAATTCTTACATTCGATTCCATTTATCTAATAAGCATTTCTTTCTTAAAACCACATATATTATATGGAGCATCCATTCCTTAACATTATAAGTGCTGATTAATTATTTGTAAACAATATGCGTAATTTCTTGGATTGTATGTTAATTTTTGAAAAATTTCTTTTCTTGACTCCCTGAAAAATGTATGCCACAAATGTTTTGGCTATACAAAATTATTTACCCAAACCAACTGACAGCCACTGTCTGACGCAGGGTAATTAGTGCTATGATGTCTTATTGACATTTATGACAACACCAAATTTGGTGAAGGAGAAATTAAAACAGTCGAAGGAGGCTGGGAATGATTAATCGTGGGAAGAAAGGATGACAGGAAATGCAAGGATGACCTATTAGACGCTTATAGAAGATTATTCGCTCCACTCACACACCAAGTAATGATTTCCCTTGAACTCCGCGCTAAATAAAAATTGCCAACTCCTCTCTCAACTCTTCTCCAGTCTTGCTAATCCTTCTAGAAATCATTCTGTGCATGTAAAGCAAATATTTATTTCACTTTCATGGCACTAAGGGCACTAAGTTCTCACAGTGAGAAACGAGATTTAAGACATGGAAGGCCGTATCGATGTAGTCTAAACATGGTGAGAATTTTTTGCCTTAAGCAAAGTTTATTGAATATCGATTTCTTAAGTTTATGCTGCTAGGAATAAAATGGTTTTTCTCAAGCTTGGAAAACAATAATCCATCTTTTCACCTTCACAATCTTAATTAACGTCACTTGCAATGCAGACTCACGAATGATCAAAATTTTCTGCGTAATAAACAATCTTTCTGAATAGCAAGGTGATAACCTTTTAATGTGCATTATCATATGATTTTTTTACTCTGTCAGTAAAATGCACGCTTTAAGAATATTCATTTTCGATCATTTTTCGAAGTCCGTTCACCTGCCTTAATATGTTTGACAATAGCTAAAATTGTAAAAATTTATCCTAAAGATTCTAACTAGCATTCTCCTCTACCGGTATCGGAAGATCTATGTTGCTTCCTCATTCCATACGCATTTTTTCTACAGGGAAATTTCACCTATTAGAAAAAACCCCAGTATTTACCTAAGTAATGACAACAAGACAATTGAGAGAGCCCATTTTAATTCATCGAGGAAAGTTTTTTCGAATAATATGGTTCTTTTCTAAGAAACATTTGTGATAGGGTACTGTTTCGCCTTAAGGTTTTTTCTCAGAAGTCATTCAGAAAAAATTGAATTACATTTATCAATCATGGAAATTTTATGATGACTACGACTCTATTGTTTACTTCTAACAACCAAGGCAAAAAAATCTAGGCATTTATATGGAATCTGGGCGCACGTATGTAATTAAAATATAGTATTTTATTCCATCTTCGATGATGTAGACGAAGCGACATAGAAGCGTGAAAACGGTGGGAGAGGTATCGGCAAAGAGTGGGGTGATGGACCAAGAGAGAGCCTCCGCAGTGGCGCCACTATCTAGCGGGTCATCAGATGTGGCAATCTCATTCCGGCCAACGACGTTTTATGTCTCCCTCTCTTTTTCGTCGTTCCCAGGGACTTCTCAACTCGTTCTCCTACCTCCCAAACTCTCCTCTTTGCCATCCTCAACCCGTCGTACTCCACCCTCTCAAGGGGTAGCTTTTTCATCCCTTCTGCCTTGAGAGCGAGGTCTTCGTGATCTGAATTCTTCTCATCTCCTTAGGATTTACCGATTGAGCCAACCTTGACTATCTCGCCAACCAAGATGATTGCATTCGAAGGAAATTCTTGGAGCGGACTTTTATCTCAATCATTTTGTTAGTGAAAGTTCAATTGTTCGACATGTTGCTACGCTTTAATTAAACGTGAATGGACGCAATTTAGCTATCCCTTATGTTACTTCAAAGTAAATGACACAAAATTTCACGGTTGTTTTTTTCATATTTAATTTTATCCTATTATTTCATAGGAAGACTTAATTTCTAAGTGAATTAAATGAAATAATACACTACGTTTGAAATTTGAAACTTGAGGAAATGTGAACATATTTCTGTGAAATTTATTTTCAACATTTCTCTAACTTTTGTGGTTTAACTCTTACACACCGCCTAGAAATATGGAGAATAGGGAGCGAATGAGCATTTTTTTGTTTAATTGAGGTAGTGCAAACTAGGGCAAACAACATGGAATTTTAGAAAAATGACCACCACTCCAAAAGTGATGACTAATAAAACTAATTAATAAGCGTTATTTAAGTAGTCTATTTATATAATGAATTAACTTGATGCTATTTTAATCAACTATAAAAATTTTAATTTCCTAGCCAATTGTTCCAAAGTATAAAAAAGGTAGAGTTTTAGCCAAATAATTTACTTATTTTATCATAAAACTTGGCCTAAACTTTTCCCATTTGTTCAATTATAATCTGCTTCAGTTTTTGGCACAAAATTCCAACAATAATACAGGACAAAAAGGCGAAATTACGTATGATACATGATCATTTTAAAACTGGATGAATCTATCTCCCTTCATCCTTGATTATTTCCCTTGGGATTATTTACATTGTCCAAATAAAAATGAATGTCACTGCTATTTGTGCTACCCCTTATAATGATAGAAATGAGGTGTGACCTGCTGGGAAAAACTTTCCAACGATACTGGCTCCCTTACATTCCAATTATAGCTCATACTATTTCTTTTGTAAACTTTTTCATACTTCCATATTAAGCGGTCGGCCGACCTCAATGTGGCTAGCGGTTGATTGGTTTTCATTACAAATCGAGCTTAATTATTCGTATAAAATCTCAATCTAGTATGTGTAGCACTGTTCTAAATTAAACTATACATATTAAGACTTTGTGCTATAGAAAAATCAGCAGCTTCCATGGTGGATGCTTGACCAGGGACGAACCATCCAAAACTCACGAGTTGAAATGTGCCACTGGGTTCAAAATACAACGGCATATGATAGACGTTTTGTGGTAGTTCGAGGGACATTATACCTTAAACATAATAGAGACCGTGTTTTTTGTAGCAGCTGCAAGAAGCGTGAAGTATTCACTTCTACATTTATGGCGCAAAAATATTGTTTCATTCAAATATTGAAATTTCCAGAAATTAACTATACATGCGTGGGCCAATGATTTTCTTCATTTTTAATGCCGTGCCGTGCCGTGCAGGGAAAGCTCTCTTATCGGAAGGTTTGTTTTTGTGATATTGCAAAATTTCTGCGGCGATCGATTGATTTATTATTAAAAATACTTGAAAAAACGGACAAAGAATTCCCAATTCCTCACATACGAACCAGAATATCATTGGAAACGATAATGTGCTCCCATCTACTGCGCAACCTCCTATCAGTATACTGAATTCAGAGTCGGCGGAAAAACTCTCCGCTCTCTTTCTCTCAAATTCACCGGACGATCCGCCTTATCAACCTGTGTGTCATTTTTTTCCTTCTCAACTTTCTTGTCCCTGAATATTTCACCAACATGTTGTATTCTTTATACCTCTCTCGCGAGATCTCGCCCTTCCTCAACCAACCCTCCCTCTCGTGCTCCTCCGTCACTCATTCCACTGCCTAGAAAAGAACCACACCAACTTCCACCTCTCTCCCACTCCCTCCGCCGGTCTCCTCTCAAAAATATTTCCCCTTGGCCACATTCCTTTCCTTTCAATAACTTTCTTCAGCAAGGCTGCCATACTTCGGAATGAAATAACTTAGTAATTTTCCACACGGTTAATTATCCTCGACCGGTTTCAACCGAATACCGTCATTTTCAAGAGGTTACAAAACGATGAAGCCATCAATCACACATTTATACCCTGAGCCAGAGGAGGGGGTGAACTTGGAAAAGAGGTTGGGGAGGGAAGTAAGGTGAATATGGGGCCCAGTAAGCTTGCTCATAGCCTCCCATTACAAGCCTCCCAGTAATCTTGCTCATATTCACCTTACTTCCCTCCCCAATCTCTTTTCCTAGCTACCCCCTCCTCTGGCTTAGGGTATAAATGTGTGAGACGGATGGCCTCGTCGTTAGGTAACCTCTTAACAATGACGCTATTGCATTGAAACCGGTCGAGGATAATAAGCCGTGAGGAAAATTACTAAGTTATTTCATACCAAACCATGGAAAAAATTCACAATGTAAGCCCGTCGACGATTAATTTTAAGGCTGCCATACGCCCTACCCTGACCCCAGCCACGACCACCGACAGACAAGGCCTGAGCGCTCGGTCGTGACGTCACGAGTCAGATGCGGGCGGTGAGAGTAGCGTAGGCTGCCGTTGAGAAAGCAGAATCACGGGGAATCATTTTAAGAAAACGCAGCGATTACTAGCAGGTTTTTATCTCGCTATGATTTTTTTGCCACTAAAACAACGGATTATATATTAAAGATGATAATAACAGGAAGTTAAACTCTGTCTCTGGTAAGCATAATTATTTTGAATGGACGAATTCCATCGCCCAAAAAACTACTACGCGCAGAAAGAGCATACTTCCAAATTTATTCCTAACTTCGATAATATTATATTACACCTCATTGTTTCAGCGGAAAATAATAGTTTCTAATAGTTCAATGCCATCTTGACCATTAAAGCCATGTAATATCACCTCCGCAACAGATGTACTACGTTTTCTACAGCTCTAAATTACACGATTATAAATTTTAAAAAGTATTCAGTTCTTATGCTTGACTGACCTCGAAACATTTAAATAACTAAGTATATTGAAATAACGACTTTGACGAGGCAAATAGTTACATGTACCGAGACTTAGTCTCTCAGTGGTCGTGCCCCAGCCCTGCCTTTCCTTGTTCCAAAGCTCCCATCTTCCTTTATGAGTCGACATTATTCTTCAACATAACCGCGAGGAATATTTTCCGACTGCAGCGAGGTCGAGAGCATCATAATGGTCTAGACGAGAGTGTTAAAGTTTTCCCATGGTGATGATAACAAGTATTCAATTGTTTACAGGCTACTTTGACTGAGTATCAACTTCCAAAACCTCTTCAATTTCAGTAATATCTCCAAGGAATAAGGCAACTAAAGGCGGCAAATAATTGACTGCAAAAATATTGGATGTGAATTCGGTAATAATTTGAGATTAGAGGATTTTCTAAACGAAAATTCATTCGGTAGGTATGTATTTAACCATGTATAACGAGAAAATCGGCAAAAATGGCGGTCTATTCTTCATCAGTCATCGGAAAGTATTGTTGAAGAGAGGGAGACCATTGATTCCAACATTTCGACGGCTTTCTCGGCCATCGTCATCAGGGCAAAAACTAGCCCTAAGAGATTACTATGACGATTAGCTATGATTGCATGTGGTGCTTGGGGAATGCGAGAAAAATAAATATGAAACTATAACCTTAAAAGATGGGTTCATGAAATAATTATTGGAAAAAGGGAAAAGACCATAGATGACGTAAAATATGCAAATAAATTCCTTCAAATACAGATATGAACTATTCGGATAATAACAGCTGCAAATTAATGTTATATTAATGGTATTTGAATTGCAGAAGTATATATTATGAAACTGATGGAGCCGTGAAAATAAATATCCCTTCATAAACCCAATATTTTAGGTTATAGTTTCATATTTATCTTCCTAGCGTACTTTATGCACTACATGCAATCATTAAGTGGTGTTCTTGCATTCACCTTGTATATATTGACCTCATTGATTTACATACCTAACCCCCTGGCCCATCTCAATACACAATAATGGGCATAATGACTTTGGCTTCACACCATAAAGGGCATGTATAAAACACATAACAGGGCTCTACCTCCTCGTGGAGCGATAACGACATTCAGGATGGAACTCGTCGTATTTGAGATCAGTGCATCTTTATATAGAGCTCTATTCTTCGCTCAATTTGTCATGCAGCTATGCCTATATTAAGCCGGAGGAACTACGTTAAGCAATAACGCTATTTCACAGTCACATCGAAGGCTATTTCTTCACCATGGCTTACAAAAGGAGAGGTTAGGGACTAATCATATACTTTAAATCGACGCCGATGGACTGGAATGAAAGTCTTACCCTTACATTCAGATGTAAGTAACACTACGAATACTAAACAAACAAGAAACTTAAATAGACATACTTGTTTTAAAGAAGGCGAAGGGAGTTAAAACTCAAATAAAAATGTATTTCCTGTCAAACCCTAAGTTCCAGAAATATCAACTTCGGTGGGCACAGAAAGACTTTGAAAAAACATGTCAATGTTATTACAGGCTAATGAAATGAATGCCCGAGAAAATTTCGATCCATGAACTACTATTTATCTTGAACTGCGAAAATGTCTCGCGTTTTCTACGAAAATGTGTCATTAATTTTGCAGTCATCGTGACCAATGTGAGAGCTCCTAGTATCAATATCCGAGTCAGAAAGTGGGAAATAACCCGTGAGTCAGTTGGTATATTTTAGTAAAGTATATCAAACGTAAAGTATGCCTAACGGAAAAGACCGTATCGTGATCACTTGAATATTCCGATGAAAATAAGCATTATTCGCTGACTAATCGTTTTATGAGGGACTGAGGGGGCAGTTTTAGGAGGCAAGATCGGAAGGCAAGGGAAGGCAAGAGAAAGAAGCTAAGGAAGGCAAAATCGAAATACTCAGCAATCGGCGAATTTACCTGAAAAAATTCCACTTTAAATTCAACCTTTAACAATACCCTGCGGGAACAGAGTAGAACATTCTAATGCTACGTACACAGTTACTATTTTGAGAAAAGGCCTTGACAAATGAAGGCACTGAATTAGAATAACTTGAGCACTAAAGTTAAAAATTCTCAGTATATAACTTTTTCCACCTTTTCCATCGAGTATGCCGAATGGAAAGTAAAGTGAAGTTAAGTAAATGTATTGCTTTCAACAACAATAACTTGAAATTTTGACTTAACATTTCATCCACATTCATTAGCTAGGTTGTCTCTAAGGAAACTCTGTGCTGAGGCATCTCTCATCACAAACATATACATTGCCAACACAAAACATGATATGGTGCATAATATTTAACATAATCATCTTATACAACATAAAAAAGTAATTGAATCAATTAATACACTAATGATAATGCCATGAACTTTACAAATTGGCACAAGTTTAAGAACAGAATAATATATAATATTTCAGAAAAATCTAATAATATTAATACTCAGTCAATACTCAAAACTTATGCCAAGATTAGAAATACTTTACAACTTTTCGTATTTTGAATAGTATCAGGCAACATATTATGAACTTTTGGACCCATATAAGCAAAGGTTTGCTTGAAAATGCCTAGGTTTGGCTTGATTAATTGAACATGTCCCCTTCCGTAAAATAAAAAAGACCTTATTGTGATTACTTGATCATTCCTATGGAAATGAGTATCTTTACATCGATTTGCGCTAGTTGCCATGCTTTCCACGGTAACTCTCGGACCAGCTCTAGTCACCACCACTCCCCTCCGCCTTGCCATTCTTTCCGCCCATTCCCCCGCCAACCCCTCCCCCCACGTTGCTTGACTCGTTTTTATTCAACGAAGAGAAGAATTCCCTCCTTTCTCCTTTCTATTCTCTTCCAGTCGAATCCTTCGCATTCCCCTCCTCACTTTACCCGAATAACCGAGCCTTCCTCTTTTCTCATGCCACACGACACGGTGTTTTGGAAGCGTTGGAGGAGTCAGGTCGGGCCGAAATATATTTCTCCTCCAAGCTTCAGCTTCTTCCGATCCATACACCACTCTTTCCCCCGTCTCAGACGCTTTTTGACCTCTTTCTTTCTCACGCTCGCTCTTGGGTGAACAACATTCCTCCCTGCATTACCGTATTTACTCGTAAATCCAAGAGCTCTCATGCAAGGCGTGCGTTGTTGGACGTTTGTAAACAAAACCGTGCAGCATTTCTTCACAGCATAATGCGTTGCAATGACATAGGAAGCAAGAGTATCTTGTATAAGAGAAAGTAAGTGAATTGCTATTATGGAGAATCTTCCTTTTGCATAATACTACGCAGAGAGTTACAATCAACATGAAACTTTGAATGTAACTTTCTCATAACACACCATAAGAATGTCTTCTCTTCTTCAGTTCATAAAATTCTGACGGATGGAACTAAGTCATATGACGACGTATATGGTCTTTTCCTTGAATTGAGGCGTGAAATCCAAGAGGCTTGAAATTATCTGGACAATCCTATTAATAAGTTATTTTAGAGGCTAGACGAAAGTGTTAACGTGATTGCCGTGCAGAGCAGACAAATATATCAGTGCAATGAAGAAAGAGAATCCCTAAGAAACGAAAATCTGATTAAAAAGAAAGTATTTTATTGCCATAATCACTCAAGCGATCTGAATAAACGTATGCTCGCAAATAATATCGAGATTAATGGGGTTCCTTTTAGTGCTAAGGTAGATCTTCCATTGGTTGCGGAAAAAATTGGAGCTGTACTGGGCGTCCAATTGTCTGAAAATCGTTTTGACTATTGCTACCGCACTTCTCCGATGCTAAACGTTAAGCCAGGCGTGGTTCCTGTTAGGTTTCATAGCAATCAGGTCAAAGAGAACTTCTTCTCAAAATGCCATGTCAAGAGGAATCTCTCGACTCGGCATCTGACCCATGACAACGTTCCCCCTCTGATGTTCCGATCATCGTCGATGAGACCTTTAGTCCGGGAGGGCTGAAAGTCCTCAAAGCAACACTGGATCAGGGGAAGACGAAGAACTCCGCGTTTCGTTAGATCAGAGGATGAAAGCATACTGGTAAAAAATGTGGAAAAAGGCCTGTTTTTACCTTACATAACATGGGCGACCTAAACAAACTTGAATCATAGGTTTTATTTTACCGACATGAGTTATTCTAATTCAACTGTATTGAATTTTGGAAACTGTTACATACTGCATCAAAACACTAGAAGTTTAAGGTAAAAGTTTGATAAACATGTAATGTATTTTAAGCGGTATGCAACACAAATCGAGTACAATGGTCAAATGCTAATGCGAAAAGCTGGAAATGAGCTTGTCGTTGTGCTGACTTGTTTGGTCGATAAAAGTAAGTTGTGATTTCATTTACATACATGATTTATTCTCTTTGAATTATTAAAATGACTGTAAAAATACTTTTATGATACTACTATTTTGAAATTTGCAAATGAAATATCCGTAGCTCAACAAAATGCTTTACTTCACTCGTAATTTTAATTACTTTGATTTATTTTTATTACACCTAAATTCCTGATTCTTAAAGACTACAATAATTGTTCTGACAGAAATCTGGATTCATAGTAGGCAAGTAATTTTGTACATTATTTCTGATTATGATTCGTATGTAGAATGTACGAATCATACTAGAGGTAAAGGGATTATCATTTATGTTTAAAAAAAGATGTATGTTTTTTTCTCTAAGACTGTTACAATGCCGTCTTCTGACAGTGTATTGTTAAGCTTAAAATTTGATTTTCTTGAGTTCCAATTGCTTAATATTTATAAGCCTAAAAATGCTACACCTAAAATCTTTATCAATGACTTAGTCTATTTTAAATCCATAAAAAATGATTTAAACATATTTGGTGACATAAATACTAATATTTTAGATATAAGTAATGAATCTGATAACTTTATTAAATTATTGAGGTCTTACGGACTATACTGCGTCTTATGACAATTACGCGAATGACAAATTATTTTGTTATATATATCGACCATGCATGTGTTTTTACGACTTTTAATTTGTTTAAATTTTAACTTTCTTCGAATACACTGCACTCAGATATATCAGACTATTCCAGGACAAATCTCAGTGTTGGTTTGAATATAGATTAAAAAAGGAACAAACTAACTCTGGGCAAATGGTTAATTTCAACGCGTCAAGGAATTAGTGGTTTTAGTTTTAAGAAAATTAATAGAGGTGCACTCCTGAACGAACTTAGCTCATCACTTCAGGTGCATCTTCAGTGCACATACGATCAGGAATCTGATACTCAGGAGGACCGACGGTTATTTGGGACCATACCAGGTAAATTACCACATTTTTATTAACGTTCGGTTTAAAAAGTACCCCAAAAGAGAGAGTTCGTTCTTGGTTTAAATATTAGCCTGTTTTTTCAGCGGTGGTATTAACCCTCATTCTCTCTTTATCGACATTTTCACTAAAAATTGTCTGAGAAGTACCAATAAGAGACTTTTGGCTTGTGATTATCATTTCACAGCAAACTTTTATTTCTAACCATGTAATTTGACCATGCACTTTAACGATGCATTTTGAGAAGTATATGGCGCGCAATTCACGAAGCAGAATGTCTATAATGGCATCGATTTATACGAAAATGTAACGGAGAATACTATATAATTAAGGTGTACGGCATTAACATGACTGCGCGAGAGAATTTGTAAATTAATGAAGTTCAAGGTGACCTGAGAAAGCCTCAATTACTATAGGCGCACCAATGGGAGGACTTATTACGAATGAATACACGCTGCACATTATACGATGGAGAGAAGTAATTACTTAAAGAGCGAAGAGTGCATAGCCTTATTTATTGATGGAGAAGAACCAATACTGAAATGGCCACGGGCTACGTGATGGTGTCGACTAAAGCGCATTATGGACACCGCAGGCATTACTCAAGCCATTAGGTCATTTCGGTTAAGTAACTCTAATCGAGATGCGCAAGCAGGATCAAGACTGAACAATGGACGCTGGGATTATTAAATGAGCATTTCTTGGAGCTTAGCAATAACTGGCCATTCTGACCAAAAATAATGAGGGAAGACTCTTTTTTCGTATTTAAAATTTTGTAAGAAATTAATTTTATTTTAGTTGCTTTGATATGAGTAATGCATTTCAATAACCAGCAATTGAAAACCCTAAAACGTAGCTGCTTCTATTTTTTCTATAGGGCTGTGTTAGAAAGGTAGGGCATAAAATAAACAAACAATTATGTTTTGATACATCAATTTAAAAAAGTGTGGAAAAATAATCTCTACGGACCCTTTGGGTAGTTAATCATTTAGGGAATAAGCAATGTATTTTATTGTATGTTTTACAGAAGTTACCGTTATTCATGTACTTTCCAAAAACTTGCATTTCATTGAGAGATGAAATACTTTTACACCACATAACTATATTTGTTTGGCTTAGGTCAAGTCCGATCGGTTCAAAAATAAGAAAAATATATCATTTTGACCTCGATTTAATATAAAGACATTTTGAAGTTTTGAGTTAACTTCTTAGGTGCATGAGTGAACTGCTGGTTTAGGCTAATACTTTTAAAAGGAAACATACATGTTTAAAAACTAATGAAGTGCCAAAATGATGAAAGTTTTTCACTCCTGCATAAGATTTGTATGCACAGTGGGATTCTGCATCTTACCAATCATCGGAGTGATAACTTAATATGACTACTGCACGAAAGCCTTTCTTCCTCATCAACTTGCCCTTACCCTTTGGTTATTATTCTTGAGATCGTTCACACTGGCCCTCACTCCTCGACCAGTGTCTCTTCCGAAGGGTACAAACTTTAAGTTCATGACATTCTGCCGTTATGGGAATCACGCAAAGGGCGAATGCCGCTTCATTTACTGTTTTGAACTGTCGGGAGAAGGAATCTCATCTTTTTTGATATTCTAAACTACGTAAGCAGTCCTCAGGATTTAGTAGGGGCTAAAATTTCACCGCCCCGCTCTATTTGTCATTTTTCTGTATTAAACTCCCTCACGCCTCCAAACACGGTGCCACTGGGTGTTACACTAGAAACGATAAGATTTCTTGGCTGAAAAGAATGTTGCCGGACAAATATTCAGATCTGAGGCATTGTCCTGAAGTAAAACGTCCTGAAGTCCTGAAGAAAAAAAGTCCTGAAGTAAAGGGAACGCGAGATAAAGATGGTGTTTTTAATGAATATAGCCACTGTTATAGGGAAAAAACACTCACTTGGATTGTTCATCTTTCAGGCATAATTTTCAGTGGAAGACAATTATAACGGGCAAGGTTACATGGCAATGTACATGAGTTCTCCGTACATTTATAAAGTCATTGACGACACGAAACATTATTCTGTCCACTATGGTCACGTTTGAATGTTCTTTTTTAAGAAAGACATGACTTTAGAAAAGGCACGCTGTATAGGAATGCATGAGGAGTAGAGATATCAAATCAGTACGGTTACGGAATGAATTACAATCCTTCAATATGGTAGTGGTCAAAAGTTCACTCGAAATGGTCATAGCGTAGATAAGTCGTAGTACAATTTCTCTAATTAAATCGCTGTCATGTACAATCTATAATTGAATGGATATGAAAGGAATGCTTCATTCGTATGCAAACCTTATTCCTCTCGTACCTCCTCTTCTCGCCCGTAGTCACACTACTCCCCCCTTTATTTCCTCCTTATACCCGTCAAATCCCTCCAAGCAATCCGGAACAACTCAAACTTTTCCCTCCACTTCAGAAAACGTCCTGGTTTCCTCTCCGCCATCCTTCCTTCCGAGTGCTCCGAGGGACATAGGTCCTCAAACCCAACACACATAAAAACTTCCTCCCACCTTGTTCCCTCCGCCCTTTATTTTTCTCCTCCACCGAACCACTCTAAACTCTCTTATTCCGGAGATTCCCACGTCTCATCCCCCCACACTCTACTCATCCCTATTCCGTTCTGTTCTAGCACACACCCATCCTCCCACATAACCAGGTTTCTCCGTTACGCATGAGCCATCATTCACGTTATACTTTTCGCATTCACCTGTGAGGCCGAAGACGTGATTGCCATTCTTCATACTTGGGCAGGAGCTTCAAATCACTAGTTTCCATCGATTGATTGCGTTTTTTAAAATTTTTTTTTGTTTTTTCGGTGTTGCAGCGGCCAACAATTCTCTTGAACGTTTGGACCCGATGATTCCGACGAGAATGCTGGCGAAAACGGCTGTTCACTGAAATTCGGCAACGCAGAAAGAACGCGATAAATTATAAATTATAAGAAAACTGCAGGGGTCTTCGTAAAATTTTAATGAAGTGTGTTCATAGGATGGTGGCGGAAAGCTTTGCCTTTCATTAGGGGACAGCGTTTTTGATCACGATAGTGGCAACTCGAAAGAAGGAACCGTGATCCCACCTCAGCTTCACAGCACAAACATGGAGGGAATTATCTAGTCATTGGCAAAACACTGACTGGGAGGCTAGTAGGTTTTGCCCTATTGAACTTTTCAAATGCCCACAGGCTAGTTACAGTTTTTTATTTCAATCATTTTTATGCAAATATTTTTTTATACTTCTTCACGTCTTCCAAACATATGAAAATACACTCAAGCATGTGGGAAATATGTCTAATTCGGGTAAATATTCATCTACATCTACGAAATAACGTACAAGCCTCCTCTTGGCTGTGTGGCATGGTGTGATTCCACACCAGGCATGCAACACTCATCCCAGTTCAAATCAGGGCAGCGCACTTTCCCCCAACCTCTTTCCCCAGACCAAAAGCAGTCTGGATAACTATGCGTCCTCCGCCCAACTAGGAGTGTTCTACGTGTACGAACATGCTATCATGCGGTACACTATTGAAGATACAACTACTAGTTAGTAATATTAATGCGAGTGATAAATAGATATAATAAGGTAATCATGCCAGAAATTTCTTGCGGGGTGAGTCATTAGCAATGATGTTAAGATATTTAGCACAAATATAAGCCCTACTTTACCTAGAGAGGGTTAATGTTTCATTAAACTGATCTATCACAACTACCCTGGTCCCTCATTGTAGAAGAAACATTTCTTAAACATTTGCCTGTGATCTTGACTATCATAATAGTTTGGTTCTAGCATAATATGTTGAACGCCCAGCAAATAATTTTCTCATCAAATTTTCGCAAAATATTTTGTCTATATTTTTCCCCTCCGATCAGATAGAGATTCCCACCCTAAATCTTGCAACAATCCAGTTTCACAGCTGAACTGTGTAATGTACAAAAAAATGTATTATCCTCGGAAATTACACAGCCTGGCCAATCACCAATCGCTAAATCTGATAGCTCCGCGTAAAAGGTTGCACATACGTAGCATAACCAATTCCATCAGTCCTGACCATCTCTAGGTCCACTTCCGACCGCCCCCTACGGCTTCATTAAGTCGACTCTTGAAACCTATAGCTGTACGCAGCGGCGGCGGGAGTGGCCGTGGCATCCTGCCCAAGGGGTAGGGGGCTCTTTAGTAATTTTGCCCTCGCTTCGATTCTCATCGATGTCATCCACCGAGTGTTCCTCTCTAAACTTGCCCAGGATAAGTACCAATTCAGTCATTCCCTTAGCAAAGTAGCGCACATTTCTATTACAATCCTCACCGGATCACCGCTGCGGAAACGCAAGTCAGCTTAATGATCGGAGAGAAGCCGAACTAGGGATCGGGTTGGTGTGGTGGCTAGAGTACTCGCCTATTACACGGGCGGTCGGGGTTCAAATCCCTGCAGAGGTGGATGTTTTTCAGAGGAAACCCGATCCCTACTTGAGTGTCTTGTGGAGGGCTTTTCAAGTAGAGTACTCCGTCTGTCGGATGAGACGTTAAGTGGTCCCCTTGGCGCCTTTCGTTAAGAGCAGGCTAATGCCGACGCCGGGTTTCTATCCACCCTTCCTCCCTTACCTATCCCTTATGGCGCAAATAACCTTAGCCGTCGGTCACCTCCCCAAATATCCAATCCAATCCATGAGCCGAACTCCCCGAGTTACACACTCTCCTCGGCATTACCCTCAGTCCGCTGTCATTGTGGGCACGCTTTGATATAAAATACGCACACACAATATGTAATACAACAAATATAATGTACAATTTATTTATAAGTTACTTTGTAATTTTAATACAATTGTTGTGCATACTACCTATCTTATTGGTATTCTGAGGCCAGAGTGTTGCGGTAGTCTATTGACTATCTTTTTAAGGGCATGTCACCGTTTAGAACTGAGAGGTCAGAAACTGAAGACTGTTCAGTAGAATGTGAGGTGATTCAGGCGGAGGACTTTTCTCTTTCTTATATCTTCAATGGCCTGTGAGTTAGCTTAGTGAAAATAAGGGTTAATATAAGGGAGTGAAATAGAGTAAACTTTATACTATCCGCTTCACACGAAATAATCCGATGGGAGGTCGTAAACATTAAGTTACAAAGTTTATTAAACTTCACGCGGTAATATGTTCTCCCTCCCTTGTCTACTATCCACTCCTCTTGACATGTTTTTTTGAGAATCGGAAACTCACAGAGGTGTGGAACAAATGTTGTGTGCATTTAAAATGTGTAACTTCTCCCACCCTGAGAATCAACGAGGCGAGATTTATACATTCCGACGTCGCCTATACATCCAACTTTCATTCCGACCTCTGAGTTTTCCCACTTTACTGTCAGCTCTCTCTCCTTTGCACTTTATCATTCCCTCATCCATGCGTAACTCCCCTCTGAAATATTTACACCTTCATAAAATAATCAACAAAGGCCTCTATTATACAGACCCTTGCAACAGAAGGTAATCCCGTTAAATTCTAATTCGTCGCCTTTGTAGTTATATTCCTTCGTCTGCTAAATCCTTGAGTCTTGTTTTGACTGCAGTTCAATGAAAATTGTCACCATTATTTTGATATTCTAAGTGCGGTTTTTTTAGTCACTCAGCCTTTTTGGAGACATTAACACACAAGAATATCTAGACATTGTTTTCAGAGATTCCCCAGACAATATTTCCTATCACTCGTTTAATGTTCAGTCTCATATTTCTACACTTTTACCGTCTCGTTTCACAGCAAATGATGTGTAGAATAAATAGAAAACCTTGCGCGAAGTAACTTCAGTGGAATCCCTCAAGTGATACATATTTCATCTCCTTCCTCGAATTCTCTTGGAGAAACGAAGATTTATGATACAATGGGCTCCATTCTTGGACTATGAGTTAGCTTTTACCGTATAAAAGCCAAAAAATATGAAGAATCACATTCCACTACCGCTTCGAGCTATTTTTGTCATCCTTTTGCTCTCCCCAAGCTTTGATCATGCCAACGCTATGAATTTCATATAAGGAGAAATATAAAAGATTAACGCAATCTAATTAGGGACAATCTTTCGGATAAAAAATTTTTGGGTTCCTAAAGAGCTTAAATGGAGGCATTAAAATGCACGAGAAAAACATTTTTGGAGATGTCAGAGAACTTTTTCTGCTGAAATATTCACAAGAGTGAACCCATAAATATTTCCTCAACGTACTCTTAGTTTAGAGATCGTTTTTTTTCTTTTTATGGAAAAGAATGGTGTCTTTTTATAAGTCAAAGATTTAATTTACTCACTTGCCAGTTGTTCTTAGATTTCATTTGGTTTATTTTGGGCTATGACTGATACTCAATATTGGCAAAGAATAGCAAATTATATTATGCACAGTATTTAGTAAAAACTCCATGCCGTAAATCGTTTACTCCTAATACTATGTGAAAGAGTGTGTTTTCGTATTCTTCTCACCATAAGTATTCTTTGCAGATAATTCTTGTCTTTATTTGATTATCTGTCCGATTATTATGGTTTTCTTTAGTTTCTCGTAAGTTAATGTTTTCATGTGCATGCACCGCTTAAACCCCTGGAGCCCTGTTAAGACGCAAACAAAGTCTCAGACATGTCGTCAGCAATATAAAGTCGATAGCTCATAATGCCCCTCGTCTCTACCCTATTTAGTCGCCAAAGAGAGTTTGTGCGGGAAAAAAAATTACATCAGTAACGATCCATTCTTTAAAAATACTTTGCTACAGTGAGAGTTGGAAGTCTAATCTACAAAGATAATGACGGAGACGGTGATCCCACGCATACAAGTACTCAAGTAAATGTATTAATTAAGCAATACTTAGAGGAGTGAAAACATAACTTGATTTCCGAGAAGTTACTATGGGATGTTTCATGGGTCCTAAGCTCCGAAGAACTTTACAAAATTTTAAATAAATAAAAATTAAATTTAGATAAATTTATAAATTAAATAAATAAATTTACAAAATTTTAAATAAATACAAAATTTTGCACATTAACAATGTGAATGGAAATCCGAAAATAATTGCCTCTACTTTTGATCGGTTGTTTAAAAAACATTTTACTTTTCTTTCCAAAAATGATAATTAAAACCCATTCCGTAAACATCGTGTTTACAGTCATAAACTCCATTATTGTAATTGCATTACATTATGAACCAGCGCATTTATGAACGGAAGAAAGAAAATCGTTCTGAGACAACGATTGACGAAGATATACATATATTGGAATCCACAATAATTGACCTGAGCTGTGGATTGATAAATATTTCAATTTCCATTTAGAAGCATAACATTTCCGCGAAATATATGGAGAGTTGGTATTTCATTTTGATGTTTTCTCTTGGAAGAAATTTTCCAAGACTAAGGAATTGATTTCAGAGGCATATCACCATGCTTAGCTAATATTTCATGCAAATGCATACTCCACATAGAAATGAGTAAAAATGTGGAGCCATTGATTTTTCTCTTGCTTGGGTTATGCCAAGAATAGCGAACCCTACATATTTCACATTGAGAATAGGTTATAACTTTGACCCTGCAATTTGGGTTTTGTCCCAATATTTTTAATCTGTATGCGTCGAAATGCTTAATCCCATGTTGCCGGGGACGTTGAGAGAGATCCTTTGTTAGCCGAGGGAGAGAGTTCATTTCCTTCAAATCCTTTTTCTTGAGCGACGAGAGACGTTTCCTCCGGTACGTGAGCAGAATTTTACTCATTCAAGAGAAGCTCGACAGAGGATTCGACAAATAAGCTCTTTTGTCGTTCGCTCTGGAGAAAAATCTGGTTTGTATTTATTTCGAATGCCTCGGAAGCCGTTTTCCTCTCCAAAAATAAAAAACATATCTCACTGACAAGTTCAGTTAAATACGGCTAGGTATTCCTTTTTTAGAAATCTGCCTCAAGATTGTAACGTATAGACGTAATAACATCAAGATAATTAACACCGAAATGAAAAATTTACATTCCAAGGCAAACTATCCTTGAGAGTCTCCGTTTAAATCTGGACATTAACTTGCTCTGTTACGCAAGAGGTTTTTCTAGTTATTACAAGAAATTTGCAGCCTTTAAAAAAGGGAAATTTTTCCGAAAAGTAATATTTTCACCTTAAAGGATGTATTCAGTTTATGTGGGGCAAATGTCATTGTCTCTCCCACTGATAGGTACAGTAACTTCTTCAGCTCCAATTATTGCAGAGCAAATGGTATCCAAAACTTATAATTTCTCTTTTCCCGAAACATTGCTATCATCCGATATTGCTAGCAAAGGGCACTAAAGGAACTTATCTTATGTTAATTTCGTCAAGAGTCTGGTATTATTTTCAACTCATAACCTAGTTCTTCTTGTTTTTTCTTGGATATTGCTCTTTTCTTCTAAAGGGCAGCATGAGTTTTTTCACTGTCTTGACTACTCACTTTGGAATCAATTTTGCGAAGTTGCTAGTGCAATGGCTCCATACCCCATACGACAGGCATCTATTCCTGGGAGTGGGCCAATTTTCAGTCTTTATTTGGGTGTTTTTCTGGGATCACATTAAATTCCAAGTTCCGTCTGTCCAGTGGTACGATAAACTTGGTAACTATTCACTTTGAGTAGAGTGAAGCCGATGCTGGTAGCTTGTTCTCCACGCTCTTCACCGATCTTCAATTTCCCAACCGAACATATTCATAATCATCATCATAACCGCCCGAGGTAAAATACAACAGTATTTATTTGTGCTCTTCTTCTATTTATAGGTATTTATCCGTATTCCTTCCTCATTCCTACGGTATTCCGCGGTATTCCATCATATTCCTCGTCCAGGGCGCAGTATTTATTAGAATTGCTTCAGTATTCCAAGGAATATGAGGAATACGAACAACGGTGCCCAGCAGTATTCCAATGGAAGAGTATCGTATTTATCAGTATTTGGGTTGGTACAGTATTCCTGGAATATTCCATTTCCTAAGAAATATGTAATTAATTACAGGGAAATCGTGTACTTGGGCTTAATTGACCAACTCCAATTACTGACAACCTCTGTCGTCTTGACGGCTTATTTATTTACTTACTTCATTATTTCATTGAGTACATCAGCCCAACCTCCTCAACCAGTCGTTTGTAATGGAACTATATAGGCATGTCTCGTACTTCGCGATCGTATCTCGGGTCCCTCGTGACTTCCGGCAACTCAGCACTTCAACATTTTCCGACAAACGACTTGTTTTGGTGCTAAGTTTATCTTTTATTGTGAGAAGTATCGGCTTGGAGAGGATATTATGTGCTACATATTTCTTCAGACGTATTAATATTCGATTTCTATCGTAAATAGTGGCCCAACGTGTTTTGATATTGTAGCGGTACATATTTCCGAGTGTCGTCAATCACGGCTTGTTTACAGTATATGCCAAAGGTCTACGATGGTGAACATTCAACTTGAACGCTTTATTACCGCATGATACCACATTTGGCATCACTTAAATACTTTAGTCAAGAAGTGCATCTCGGATTAAGTGAATATATTTATGAGAAAAGGCATCGCGAATGTTTATCATTGTGAAAATTGTGGCTTACTTGTGAATACCCATGTTAATTTCTTGTGAACAAAGACGGATTTTGCGTTTGTACTTGTGTATCTTCTCTATTCATCATTAGCAGTTTATTCTAACCATCGTCTTCATGATGATATTGATGATAAAGTGGAATGAGTGACTGTATTGGTGTGAGAAGTGTGTTGTTTGGTTTCATATACCAATGAAATGATAAAGATATCTGCGTTCTCGTGCTATGTATGTCTAATGATGCATAATTAAGTAAATTTCTCTACTTCCGAGTGTTAATTTTTTTATTAATTCCTCTTTTGACGGGTATTCATTTCATGAGATAAAAAATTGGATTTTTTTCTCTACATGATGTTTTTTCGATGTCCCGTCCTCGGAATACCGATAAGTACTTAAGGAATATTGATAAATACAGCCCGAGGAATACCTGTAAATACGGATAGAATACTGATAAATCGGAATGAATATATGGATTGAATATAGATAAATACTAGGTAAATACCAATAAATACTTCCAGTGTAATTCCCATAAATTCGTAATGAATACCAATAAATACTCCTAGATAGTATTCCTCCGACTCAGTGGAAATACTCCTGGAATATAAGTAACACCGAATAATGATAAATACCGAAGGAATACTGTTGTCATTTTACCTCGGGCGACCATATTACATAATACATATGGTATTAATGACTACATTTGGTAGGCACCAGCTCTGTAAATAATAATGGTAATTTATATACTTTCTTTAGAGAAATCGCGTAATCTAATTCAAAGATGTTATTTCATTATAAAATTGCGCTCATTTCGAAAACAACGAGTAATATTATGCTTGAAAAATAATCTGTTATAAAATGTTATGCTGATTTCCATTACCTTGAAATATAGATATGCTCAAAGTTTCCTAACCGTTTATATTTTCAGTAACGTCTGGATTTTTTCACCACTTATGTAGCCCCGGGACTTTTTCCTTGGTTTGATTGATTGAAGGTGTAGTTTATTGTACTGCTTCCTTTAAACTTTGCCCATCTATCACAGGGAAGCACTTAAGGGAAAATAAGCTTTGCATTTTATTTCATGTATTGCTCACTAACATTCGGCATAAAGAATCTACTCTTCAACAAAAGACGGCTAATTCGCACATATGAGAGATTATTACTTTATACTAGCAAGGCGGCGGATAATTTGCACAGAAGATATATCATTATCAGCAAAACGTGGTTAATTTACACTCGAGATATATTATTTCTTTGATACCAGTAATGCGGTGGACAACTTGCACGTAAGATATGTATTTATTGACAAAATGAGGCATGTTTGCGCATAAAATATATTATTACTTTGTAAATAATAAGGCGGCGGATAAGTTGTACATGAGATATATTATTATCCACAAAATACGACTAATTTCCAATTCAGATATAACATTACTTTGATACCTGTACCTCAATGTACTGGGACCATTACTCGCCATTCTCCTCAGCAATTGTAATCAAGTTGATTCAACGAGGTACACTCTTGTTACTAGGAGGGAAGATTTTGCTGGTATATTTACGAACCTTTTGAACCCAAGTCGAAATAAATTCGATTTGCCAACGGAGAGAATTTTGATAGCTGAGTTGTTAAGAATGTAAAATTTATTCGTGAGAATATAAAATATGTAGTACCACTTTCCGGACATTCTACTGGACTGTGACTTAGAACTCCGTTTTTAGACCAGACATTAATCAGTACGAAAGTTGGGAAATTAGAAACCACCATATAGGTTGGTGGAAGAAAATGGAAAATCTCTTAACTGGCATTGACAAATGTCAGTGAAATCAATGCCAAGCTCCACATCCGATCCGCGGAGATCTATAATTAACATATCATCCGAAGGACCCAAGTAAGCAACGAAATGCCAATGAAATTTCCGCCTTACTTTTTCACGGGAGCCATTTCTGCAGCCACTGCAGAAATTTTAGCTCCAGTGCAATAGATCATGATTGATAGTATGTGACTCGATAGTTCTCACAATGTTAAACTCATCGAAAATTTTTAGCCTTACGCTCTTTTTAGATTAGGTTTAATAACTCATAGACTACAAGTATTAAGTTTGTTAATCGAGAGTGTATTTTTCTGTGAAAATAGTAATTGGCTCCAATTTAATATGGTTTTCCATGATTTCTTAGTCGATTCTATTTAATAATAATAATAAACGTGTCGTTGGTGTAGTTGCCATCCGAGATTAATTTCTACCAAATTCTGAACCTATTTTTGTTTCGCTTATTCTTGCGGAAGTAAAATCATTTCATTCATTAGTGGTGCGAGTATATTTCCCAGCTTTTCAGTTTCAGGAAAAAGGCGATGTTTTTCTATGATCAAAAATTGATGAATATTTGAATTCAGTTGACTTTTCACTGTTTGAAAGAGAAAAAAGCTTGCGCAAACGGCAGCTTCATCCTATACGTCGTCCATTCAACTCCAATTATTTTTCTCAGGCTCAAGATCAAATCATGCTTTTTCAACACAAAAGTTGTATATTTTACTTTGAAATGAGAAATAATCTTTCATCTCTAAGTAATTCTTATGTTTAACTTTTATTAGAGGAAGTAACGGTGGATTTTATTTTTTCCAATAATATTTTTATTTTATGCTTTAAATTTTTTTCATTGCCACCTCAGATTACATTGGCTTATTGCCAATTATTTTGAAGGGATCTTTAACTATACGTATATTATGCATGAGTGTTTGAGTATCAGGTATCAGTAAAGGACTTCAATTTCCACACAGTCTTTTTTAAGAGTTTTAAAAACAAATTAGGAACGCCATATTCATTTTGTTTGCCCAGCAGTCTCGCAGGTCGAATTTTCACTTGGAATCCGTCGTTGCCTATAACAAAGCGTGAGCGATAAATATATATTGTAAAATTGTGCAGCCAAAGCAAGTCATTACCTACGTGTACCAATACACAATGATCCGAGCTAATATGGCAAAAAACCGAGTTTATTTCGGTATGTAATTGGGAATATTTGCTGAACACCGTAATGAGATCAGTGAAGCTACGATACTTTTTGCCTTTGCTATTCACGATTGATATTTTAATTAGCGTTAATACTTTGCCCATAAAGTTTTAAAAAGTGCCCACTTTCATTATAATGATGAGTGGATCTTTTAAACTCTTATAAAATGCTTTAGTAAGATCAATTTCTTTTCAAATCACTTCAGTCGATGGCGTAATATATAAATAGATTATAGCAGGTTATATTGATTCTAAGGAAACCTGAAAGTAGAATAACCTTTGAAGTTCCTACGATATCTCATGATTTCATTGTATCACATTTTACTGATTAATTTTAATCTAAAATTACTCCAATATAACCTTTGGCATTATTACGAATAATCTCAGGTCATCGGGCCTTGAATTATTGAACTTTCGAGAATGAAATTCATAAAAATAAATGCATATGTCGTGTCCCTAAATTTCATCGTTAAACTCTATTCCCCTCGCTTCCATATTTAATCAGAGTAAGGCGTTTTGAAAAGTGCAGAGAAAGGCTTTTCACTTTGAATCTGAAGTGGAAGTAATAGGCTGTGATCTTCCCAAGTAAATATTCCCTCTTCTTCGGCTTCGCACTCCGCAGTTCTCCCCGTCTAGCGCCGCTCTTTTGGAATCCTCACGGGAGAGTTTTCTCTTTTCCCCACCCGCCTACCTTCCCACCATTTCCACTCTAGCATATCCAATGCGAGGAGGACGTACCCTAATGTCGACCCCGCTCCAAGGTACCGTGCCCTGAACTTGGCTCCGCGGCAAAGGCATCGGCAAATATCTCACCTTCAATTTAGCGCCGCTAGAAGTCTCCCGCAGATTGAGGGCGACAGCTGGCGGTAGGGTAAGAATGAGATAGACGGGAAGGAAGGAAAAGTCAGTCGGAACACCGAGAGATGCGTAAAATTCGAATTGGGATCAAAAGGCATAATTCTGCGAGACAGCGTACGTTTCCTCTGCCAGTTGGACTCAGATGATATTGTCTATTTAAAGTAGTGTTATTCAAAATTATTCACTTATTTCTCCACCGTTTCACCGTAGTTCATGATGTCATTTATTCTTCAAAAGATATTTTTATGCATAAGATGCATTTGAAATTATATATGGCTGTTTTGAATCGCTTTTAATATTTGGCATTCAATAATTTTCATTGAACGCAGCAGAAAACTATGAAACTAACTTAAAGTTTTAAGGTTAAACATAAACTAAAATTCATTAATTTTTGCTGAACATTGGTCTATATTCTCAATACAATCTCCCTAAATTCTTCTAAGGGGGATTTACAACAGGTTAAGAGCCCCTGGTTTAGACGGTTCCTGGTGTCATTTTTTAATTGATAAATTATTTTTGACGAAATTTTCACTTGCGGGTGTTAACGCACCAAGGCCTGCTCATTTATTTCGTCATCCGGGTCCACGATTACCGGACATCCAAAAACGTACCTCACTTAATAGAGAGCGCAAAGCCATCGCGGTGATCTTGCAAGTACACGCCGAATACCGTTTATTACTCGCTTCTAGTTTATTTGGTTCATGAGGGATCAGTTTTCATATATTTTTAACGTTTTCTCTTGTGGCACTAATTATTCTGAATTGCACCTTAAATAATTTTATTAACTGCCTCCGTACTATGAATAAATTTTGACAATACTTCTGAAGACGAATTTGTCGTTTAAAAATATGAGAAGTTACGAAATAACAAGTGAGATCTGGCTACGAGATCTCGAACTGTCACGGTTATGAAGTGTCCGTTTACCAATATTCGGTTACGAGGTGTTGTTAATAAGAGGTTGGTTACCACTTGACGTAACACCCGCAATTCACCTCACTGAGTATTTACCCCTGGAGACCTATTGCTTGCCTAAGATCTGAGTGTTTCTATTGGGTATATATGTCCTTTAGAGTTGGATACGGGGCGTCTAAGCCGCCGTTTCGAGTCGTAGCAAATGTTAGGCATTAGTATAGTTTGTGAAATACCGTTTCCTCATCTCCTATGCACCGAAAAAAACTCGATCAATCTTCGAGACCCATGACGTGAAGGTGCTTCTTCTCGGTAATGGACAAGTTGGACGTGAGCGAACATTTCATCGTCATTATCATCACTTGTCATTGATCCGAAAATTGGTTGGCTGCAGCTCTCCACACTGTCTCAGTCCTCTCTGCCAACCGCTTCGTTCCAACATAGTAATCTACTTTGACGTCCTTCATGGATTGTTTGATATTTTTGGTCTTTGTCTTCCTTTGTAATTCTTCCCACTTATATCTCCAACCAAAAGCTTTTTTATTACCTGTTGTGTCAATAAGTATGTCCAGCATGTTTATCACTCCCACTTTGTAGAGTTTTCATTATACTTCTTGCTTTCCAGCTCTTTGCAGGACTTCTTCGTTAGTGACCCTCTTCGTCGTATGAAATCGTTTCAGGCCTTATATGGTGGAAATGCGATATATCTTTGAATCCTTGATATATCCTTGAAAATGACATAGTATGTCGAAACCATGGTCGGTGTTGAAGTAATATATTAAAGCGTGGATATTACTATTGTTGTGTTATATTTTATAATGGATATACCCTCTTCGTCCATTTAATTTTCATCATTCCTCGGAATCACCATATCTTCATTGCTACATATCTCTCACGATCAGCTGTTGTTATTTTCCAGGCTTCTCTACCATTCAAGAGCATGCACCCGATAAATGCTTTGATAAAGATCTCCTCACTTCCAGGTTCGTGTTACCACCTGCCTGTACACGCCGCTTCTAGTATAATGCCGTCTTTGCTTGGGCTATTCTGATTACAATGTCTTTCTTGCTTCTATCCCTGGTATTCCTGCTTCCTTTATAACAAAACTCTTCCACTTGTGCAAGTTTTGCTGCTCAATTTTAGCGATTATTCTGTCTTCTCGATTTCTTTCATAAACCATAGCCCTGGTTTTAGTCATTAGTTTACATTAGTCCTCAAGTTGTATTTCGTCGGAGTTATGTCCATGTAGTTTAGCATTCTAGTCAGATCTTCTTTTTTCTCAAACAAAAATTGATATGTCATCAGCAAAGAATTTTATTCTCCATGCATATGCATTCCTGATTTTAATCGTTCCTATACTCCATCATTGACTTCGTCAGTGTATATGCTGAAGATCTTTCGCAACAACGCGCACCCTTGTGGTACTCCTCTTTTCTATTTCCTCTTAATTCCCGCCACATTTTATCCTGCCAGCTATTTCTCATACAGCCTGTGTATTATTCTTCTGGTATTTTAAGACACTGCTATGCCCTTCATAGTTGTTAGAATTCTATTCCAATCAGCATTATCAAATGGTTTCTCGAGGTCGGTGAAGCTAATGCATGGGGACTGGTCCTGCGGAATCCGCTTCTCTACCATGAGCCTGAGGGATTTAATAGCGTCTTCAGTTCCCGAATTTTTCCTGACACCGAAATGATCTTCATCCAGAAATTTTCCCATTTTTTGTTCCATCCTCCTGTGGATGATAATGGTCAGACGTTTCGATGTAGGTGCTGTTAGGCAACTCTCGGCTCCATTTGTCTTCAGGATAGGGATTATTACATTAATTTAATATAACTTCTTTTTTATTATTCGAACATTTATGTCCTGAAAGTTTCTGGAAGCAGGGGACTGAAAAAACAGTGAAGGGATAGGAAGAAGGCTGGGGGAAGTTAACCACTCAATAATTTTAGGACGACCTGTTTAGGAATGTGAATCGTTTATAAATTTTCAAAAGGAAAGCTCGTGGAACTAAGAGGAGTCAATAGGCAAACGGTTAATTACAAATATGAGAGAGGGGGAAAAACATCATTAATAAAATGTAAATTTATGTGCGCTTAAATTGTACTCTTTTTTAAATAAGGTGAGAAGGTTGTCACCGTGAGAAATGCTATCGAAGTAGTTGCAACCTAAAAAAAGCCTTTAGCATATTATTTTGTTCGGATGGATCCGTGATTAATGGAAACAAAGGAAGGAACATCCGTTAATGCCATTACGAAGGAATCCGTGCTTGCTGGTAATCTGTCTTTGAGTTACTTAGGAGTAATAGTGGCATTTCATTTTACCGTTAATGGTTTCTCTACATGAAGACTGACGAGACCTACACAATGACTTGGTCATTTTAAATATTTTTGCATGATGCAGTGTAGTTTTGTTTTCATCCGAGTAAAAAAATCGTCTCATTGTCTTTTCACGGGTTCCCTTGGAAAAGCTGTTTTTTTCTGAGAGCAAAAAATAATCAGCGTGGTTAGCTTTAATGAAATAAAAACTTTGTTTCTATCCGAGAGCATGACCTCTCGTGTCTAATCTTATTAAGGGTAAAATAACCGTGGAGTATCATTTTCAATTGACTTGTACGTGCGTTGACGAATTACGCATTCAGCCTCCTACCTTTCACTCCAATAGAACCGGTCACTGCTGAAAGACAATTGCCTGTCGAAAACTGATAACATACTACATGAGATGATAATATAAAAATCCATGTACTTACGTTCGTTACCAGTAGTATCTCTATAAGGCGACGTGTTAATATTTTGCACAAGTTCGATCCTATCTGAATCTTTTACGGGTAGAAAACTATGAATCCGCGTAAAATAAGCCATTGATGGAAACGTTAATAACAACTCTTACGCGTACATGAGAGCCCCAACGTCATCACGGGTCATCCCGGTGGGAAAACCGACCCACTCTACCTGCTCACCTCCTGTGGGAGAGTACAACCGCCAATGCCACATCACTCCCAAAAGCATTCCTCCAGGGGACGCGCGTAAGAGCGGGGAACATCCTGTCACGGAATAAGTAGGTCGGCCCTAATGCGTGCACACAGACACTCGATCCCATTGCATGGACAACTACTTGTTCCCCCAGCCGACGTCGAAACACAGTGTAGGGAGGAGGAGGAGAAAGGTATTAATCGGACGTAAATTCGGTTCGCCTGCTAGGAAGGCATCTCTACGTTAGAACATTCAAAAGGAAAAAGTATAATGATATAGTGAGGAAAGAATGGAGAAGAGGGACTGACTTTTGACACGGGGCTTTGCGTCGAAGAGAAAACATAATCTAATTTTCACCAGTGGTGGGGCAAATTTGCTCCGTGCTCCACTCACTAAAATGATTCCCATGTTTGAGTTCCTGCGCGTTAAATAAAAATACGAGCTGCCCCTGGGGAGATCAAGCCTCAAAAGTTCTAATCTTCGCGACTTGCCTGCTTCGATGAAGTCAATAATGAACATTGTCTGTTTTTATGAAGATTCTCCTAGTAGTGTTTCTTCCCTGATCATTCCATGTGCGGATCTCGGAAATCTCGGAAAGAATATTTAGATGTCATATTTACGATTTTGCGTCAGGACCGGTAATATTAAGCGTGGGAAAGGTAATGTGAAATCGCGGTGTTTTATGGGAGTACACAAAGACGTTATTAGGAACAACTCTAAGAGAATCATCAACTATTTGTTAAATTTCTTTGCATCAAAAGGAAATGTATAAATATAATTGAATTAAAATTTAGTATAAATCAATAATGAAAACAATTTCCTGAAATTTGACTTAGACCGAAACATTTTCCAGCCATAAATTATGTAAAATTTTCCTGAGACCTACTTCTAAACTACTGAAGTATGTTTCTAAATTCATTGAGTGGGATGTTTTTTAAACATTAAACTTGTTAAATTCAATAAAATATGTAGATTTATCCTCATTTTCATTTCTGTTCCGCATTTTTTGGTTGTTTTTACTCAAGCTGTATCTATGTGAGATGAACTAGGTACTCCTTACATTTAGCTGATTCCAGCTATCTAGATTTTCAAGGCTTGAATTTTTCATCAATGTAGTTAGGTATTTATCAATATTATATAATATGGAATAGTTATGATCTTCATTGTATTAGGGGAAAAATTCACTGGTTTTCAAGTTACTGTCAGAATACTTACGAATTGAAGTTACATTGTGTCATAAGATTGAGAATCTCTAGCAATTTCTCAGGCTCAAGAATTATATAGGGCATCGAAGCAAGTCTGAACATGAATACAAGCCATGGAAAATTAGCAATAATTCAAAAATTAAAAAGAGGAAATTAGTTTTACATGCATTGACTCTTTTTTTTAATCAGCAAGAGGCACTCGTCAGTTGATTGTAATGTGCTTATAAACGATTTACATAAAATTTATAACAGTATGTGTTTAAATAATTTTCAAAGGAGTTGAAGATAAAGGTGGAAAAATCAACTCTTAAGTATATAGATTATTTTTACATTTTCTTGCTCTTTAAATAATGTAAACTGCGCATAGGAATTTTATCACACGCAAAGGATATGGAACAATTTTACCCGGCTTAATGTATTGGTACATGAACTCAAGAAATAAATCGATCATTCAAGGAAAAAAGAAGTGTGTGCACAAATCAATTAATCTGTTAATCGAGAACCGACGCGGAAAGCTAAAACGTTCGCAGTTAGTGCTGGAAAGAAAATTTGTTTTCAAGGTAAGGCTACAAAACATCTCCAATCTTTAGCTTCATTTTAGAGCCAGCCCCTGACTTCCACGTTCGTTCAGTTGTAAAACCAATTTCTTCTTTCCCATTACGAGAAGAGAAAAAAAGAATTTAACAGGTCATTTAACGGGAGAAAGGAATCGTTCCGGAATCCAATTTAAGACGTCAATGTGAACCTCCCCTATTCTGAAAAAATAAAGTTAAACCTTACCTTTAGACTTTTGACTCGAAATAAAGTTTATAACTCTCCTCGGGTTGTTCCCTACAGAGATTTACGGTAGATTATAATGACTGGACAAAAAATAAACCTGAATAAGTTATTATCATTCTTCTTCTTCGATGGCGCTACATCCCAAATCGGGCCTTGGCCTCCTCAATTTTCTTCCTCCATTCCTCTCTATCCTCTGCCGCTATTCTCCAATTCCTCACCCCAAGCAGTTCATGTGCATCCTTGCTGACGCTGTCTTCCCACCGAGCTGTGGGTTTTCCCACCGGTCTCTTCCCTCCCATCTGTCCGGTGAACACACTCTTAGCTGCACCAGGGTTGAAATTCGCTATGAAAAAAATCATTTGAAATGACCGGGATTCGAACCCGGATCTCCCAATTGCCGGTCAGGTGTGTAAGCCAGTCACACAACCAAGCCATCTTCCTTCAAGGTGAATTTCGAGGGGGGTTTATGCGAACTAGATGTTCAGGCCTCAAGTCTACATTGTAGCACATGAGACGAAGTCGTGCTTACAAAGCCACTGTCGCGGTGGATAAACCCAACATTGTCGTTATTTAACGACGAAATTGACAAATTTCCAAACATGACTTGACATTCGAATCCGGGTTCGAATCCCGGTCAAGTCAAATGATTTTTTCATAGCAAATTTCAACCCTGGTGTTTATGCACCTGTGTGAGTGACTTCGTACCACACCATTTCTTAAATGCAGTGTTTGAAATCTCTCTTAGCTGCCCTCTTCTCCGGCATCCGCAGGACATGCCCTTCCCATTGGAGCCTCATTAGTTTGCAGTAGGTGGAAATGCTGGCTTCTTTATATAGGCAATATATTTCGCTGATATGACAGATTCTCTATGCTCCTGTGTTCACAGTCCCGTATATTCTCCGCAGTACTTTTCTCTCAAATCTGTCCAACAACTCCGCAGATTTGACATGCCGTTGTCCAAGATTCTCAGTCGTTAGATAGTAATCCACGGAAGAGTGTTTTATATTACCGATTCATGGTTTTCCTGTGCACATTCTAAGGTTTCAAGAGTGGGAGTAGGGAGTAGAAAGTGCTGAATAATTTATTAGCCGCCATAATTATTACCCGGAAAAAATTGTAATATATGAATGCTGCTTTGGTTGGGGGACTTTGATGTTTTACTGTTTTCTCTGGGTAGACTGACTAAGAGAATTTGAAAGGAAAAGCATAATCCTTGTACACTCTTGGTCAGGAACGGCCAACCTTTTGGCGATGGAGTTCCTAAGTTTATGAAATAAGAGCACACCATTGCCTGGCGTTCCAACCCATCGAATGAGATAGATATATCGATAATTTGTATGTCCATAAGAGGCAAAGGATGGTTTTATAATAAAAAAACAATTTTTCAACATAGCATCCATAACTAATGAATATTTTATTAGAGCGCATGACGTATAACGAGCGTGTATGAATTAAATATGATAGAAAATCTCATGCGGTCATTTATTACATTTTTATTCGGTGTTGAATAACATGATATTATAATAAAATTATAATCTATATTGAACAAGAATGAAAAATATACGAGTCAGGAATATATTATAATAAAATACGTTATTCGCCATATGCACAGAGTAACCATGAAAATTATAAAATTCTTTACCAATGTTATTGTGATATCTGTTGTTGGGCGGAAGTCGCCGAATGAATCACATCAGTTTTTTATTATATTTGGTCGTTTTTAACCTTACTCCATCTGCACTTGAGTCATTAGTTACATTATTCCTAAAATTGGACTTGACGAGTTTTATAATAGAAAATTGTGATGCTAATGAGCAAGTAGAGGAAAATATGGTGAGTATTGCCACTGCTATATTTTTTAGACAGGTAAGGAATTCCACATTTTCAGAACTTCATTTCCTCCGATGTTCAGTGTTGACCCAACTAACCTATCTCTTTCAATACTTTCTAATACATGTCCCAAATTGATGGCGTTTTACCTCCAAATACATGACACTGCAAGTCAATCAACTGCATTTCAAATTCATACAAATTAATCCATTGGAACAAATCCAACTTTAGTTCGCTCAGTTTTACCGTATCTGCATATTTAATGGATTTTCCAGTTTGTCCTAATTACCTGAACTAAGCAAATCTTAAAGGAAAATGCTCTAGGGTCGAATCAATGACTAATTAGAATTGTATCTGGAATCTGTGAATCCGATGTTTGATCTCCAAGATTCGTTAAGAATTTTTCGGATAATCGGAAAATATTTAAACTTGCCAGTGTTGATATCCTGTTTCAATACTCCTAATCTCAGTCAAAATCCCGAATGAGATATATTCCCGAGAGAGAGAAACATAGCATTAACCGTTTTTTGGAGCCTTGTTATTTTATATTCAAATAATTTAAGTGCGAGAAAAAATCTGTAAAAATAAAACAATAATCTGCAAGTCCACAAGACATTATACATTCATATATATATATATATATATATATATATATATATATATATATATATATATATATATATATATATATATTATAAAAACTGTTGAAATAACAGTTTTTCATCCATCAGAAGCATATTAATGTCCTCACAACATTCAACAAATCTTTGAAGGACGCAACATCTTCTAAGAAAGTGAAGAGCGTTGTACATGAGTAATCCCCTGCATACTGCTTATACCTCACACAGTAGATTTTGCAATTTGCCCTCAACGGACGAGCTGAAATGATATTAACCACCACTTTGGTCACAATTTTTTTATCTTCTTCGAGTTCCTTAACTCCAGTTTTCTCGCACAAAGTTTCCTCATATATAATGCAATGAAACTACTGAACTGGATGCCCAACTTGTTTTGTAAACAAATATAGAGAACTTCCATGCTTCCTTACCAACCATACTTCGTGCACCATCTGTCGTCACAGATACTTCTTTTGAGAAGTCAACATTTTCACGAGTTGACTCATTTATATCAGTCTCGTATATTTCGGAGCCTTTAGTTTTTTCAGGTATGGTTATCAAATTAATAAATCGCGTATCTCTTTGCGAAGATAAAATCTAATAATAATGGCTATTCTAGCTGATGATGTCCTATTTTTACTCTAATCTAATTAAATGACACATAAAAATAACAATAACTAATTAAAACGTCAATGTACATTTTCAATGTCTCTTGTTAGCTTCTCTGATATATTTGTTGTAATTTACAATATCCAATTTTTTACTGCATTCCAGTTCATTGGCTAAACCTTAATCATACGAATATTTTTTTATTTTTCGAGCAAACCGTTAAACAGGAAAGAAGTGCATCATAATGATTATTTAATAAAATCTCCATCATTGAATGGTTTTCTAAGTTGAGCGATAATCACTGATATTTGAAAACTAGCTGAAACTCTGTTGGAAAGACTTGATTGAAATTTATTCAAAACACCTGAGTGGATTTTGTTTTATCAAGTGCACTGTAAATATATTCTTTTTTAGCATTATCATTTTTATCACAGAGCCATTTACGAACACATTATTGGTTTGCGATAAAACTGTGGATTCAAACTACATATAGGCAAGATTGACCACTGCTACGTGGTGTTCTTTCGTCCACTGCCCCTTCCGCATAGCATCCACCGTCGGACAATGTCTTGAAACGACTGCAACAAGACGGCCCGGAGGGAAAGGGCCTCGGTTCGCTTCCGATTCCGTCGACAGCGCCGGTGCAAATGTGGGGCTCACGTCCAATCCTATACCCTTATGATATTGTAGCACCGATCCGCGTGAGAAGTCAAGGGTTTGTAAGGAAAACAACTTGTTCGCACGGAAGCTCAAGCTGCCTTTATTGTCCTTAACAAAAAGGTTTTCCCCACAGAGGTCCACCACCTCTCGGAGGCTCCCTACCCTCCATTCACTGGGATTTCCCGGGGCGCCTGCCGACTTGGACTCTCCTTGTTACAATCGGCTCCAACCGCTACACTATGTAAGGGAGAGGGGGAAGGGCCGGGCATTTGGGGTGGGGGATGGAGGAGAACGAAGGGGAGTTGAGGAGTGGGGGGTAGGGCGGAGGTTATTTTACGGAAGTCGAGAGGCAATGGAATCCATTCGGAAAAAGTATCGATTTGAAGAAGAATAAACGTTTCAGTCTAATACTTGCGCAACTTTCCATGGCCGTGAGTTACGGGTAAAAGCTCAGCTGGCTTCAGATGACGGTTTTTCCAGTGAAACCGTTGTCTCCAAGGTAAATATGTCATTTTGAGGTCCTTAAGGACGGAAATTTAAATCATTTTGGCGCATTTTCTCGGATTCATACGTTTACTGAGAGGTAAATATATGTTCTTAATTCGTGAAATGCCAGTGGGGTTTTAGGTTACCGCGTTTCACGCAGATAATTGTAAATTTATAGATATATTAGGAGTTGCCCATGGCTTTGCTTCGAGCACCAATTTCTTTTCTTCTCCCGCCATATCTAAAACTTCCTCGTTCGTCTCGCTCGCAACCGTTATTTTACAGCGGATCGTGCATAAAAATACCTCCCAAAGACTTTTGATCGGTATAAACATGCACTTTTATGTGAGCCAATCGAGTCACCAGAAAAGGTGGGAGAAAAATAACGTTTTTTCCCCTAATTTTTGTTAATGATAACTTTTTCAGTGATTTTTGTCTCCGGCAACCGACAATTTAAGTACAATCGTCAATATCGTATTCTCTGTCTATAGTTAGATTTTTGGCCTATCTCTTCTCTAACTTACCGATTTCTGGGACGTCTTTAACATCAGTGCAAATTACTTACTTGTCATTAGGTTTCTATAGTTTCTTACCCTCATGAACTCATCTTATTTCGTCAAATATTGCCGTGTCTTCCTCTTCTACACTCATCTAGCATTCATCCATCTTTTTATCCCCTTTCTAAATGCATTCGTCTCTCAAAACGTCGTCCAGCCATCTTTTCTGCCATCTCTAATTCTTCTCCACAGTTTTTTCTCCTCACTCGCCATATCCAAGACTTCCTCGTTCGTCTCCTTCGTTGCCGAGCTCTTCCGATACATTCTCATTTTACGTGCCCCTCCATTGATTCCAGTTTTCTCAATGCCTCTTTTTATAATGACCGTGTTTCCAACCAACACAGCGCCACGCGCGGTGCTGCAGTTTCTTGCTATCCTTTTTTGATATCCCTCCTCAGAGCCCACTCCATCGCATCCCTTTTCTTAGAAACTGCCATCTTTGCCAGAGGGAATCTGCATCTGCTCTCAATACCATCAATGTAATTTTCCCGTAATATACCACCTGCTGTCCATTAATAAAGTCGCGTCCGTCATGTTTTGGAAGCTGTATCTTCAACATTTTACGTTTATTGATGTAGAATGTTTCTCCTATCCTTATATGCACTTCGACTATATTTTATTTCAAAAAGACTTTTTGGCGCTCAAAATCCGACGACCCGACTTTTAAGTTAACACCATTCTCTTAATATTTAGCGTAGAGATTGAAAATTCTGATATGAGGTTGCTAAACATGTTTCTAACATAATAAAGCAAAAAGATTTGCTTGTCGAATCGTTCGTCGTTTCGTCGAGTTTTACACGATCTATTGAAAAGTTTTAAACCTCCACTACTTTTGAAACTGATGATGCTATTGAGATTTGAGTTATACTCTTGTGACTACAATCACTCCAATATCGCAAATATGTGCGCAAAAATTTATGTATTGAATTGGTATCATCACAAACTCTTTCAAATGATATATGCTTTACGCGCGAAAAAAGCTAGGCTTCCTGCGGAAGAAATGTCGAGGCATCGCAAGAGAAGGTAGGATAAATTGTTCAAATCTGTCCGTTGTCCGGCGATATAGCCGTGCCATCAGATATTAGTGCCGTAAAGTGCCTTTTTCCAAAGAAAATACTGTAAAAGTGCAGATAAGGAGAGAAAAAATGTCTGCTTACATCAATAAACGTAGAAATGAACATTATATCACGTGAATTTCATTTTGTTGAAATCGGTTGGCCCTAATTGAAAATACAGCTTTCTAAACTTAACGGACTTGACTTTTTTAATGGATAGTAAGTACATAATTGCTCTTCCAACTTGATCTATTTTGCTACTACTTCTTCTTTATTCAGACCTGTCTCATTAACTTCTACCTCTCTACCATCGTCTCCTTATGACATATCACTATACCATGCCTTTCACACTGTACTTCTAACGAACGCGTCTATGACTGTATCCCCTCGGCTAACAAACTAACACCTTGTTTTCTATGAATTTCGCTGATTTTAACAACCTTAATTCCAAAATTCCCACAACCCTTCAACCTAAATTCCCACATTCATCTCCTTTCATGCTTCTCTAGCCATACCCTCCAACCAATCGTTGAAAAGCAATGACGATAGCGGCCACCCTTGCCTCATTTCCCTTCATATTGATAGCATTCCAAAAAACCCTAAATAATATAAAAAAATATTCTAATATTTAATACATAGCTCATACTCATTCGATATTCTCTATATAAAACTATCAGTAAGCTGAGCAGTTTGACAATTTTAATTGCAACTAATATATGGATTCATAGATATTGTGATCGTTCAATACGTCAGAGGTATTTACCTTAAATATTTAGAAATGAACATTATGAGCAATTATATTAGCTACTGAACCACAGCTGGAAATACAAATCAGAAAAAAGGACTACGACGTCAAAATATTTTCAGATCATTTTATATCTTTTGAAAACCTTGGGTCCGACCTTTGTTGTTATTTTTAATGTTTCTTTAGGCAAATGTATAATTCACACTCACTGAGCAAATTAATTTATGGAGCGTTTATGAAACCACGTTCTCACAACTCCACCAGTCGCTCACTTCTCCGGCTTCGGCGTGTGTCATCCTTTCATTGGGAAAACAAACACACAACAACGTCTGTAAACGTTGAGCTAATTGTAAGTGTAAAAAGGGCGATGAAAATATCAAATGTTGTTTTCAGCGTAACGGATATTAGGCCAAATTCTTTGGAGTCGTGTGTTTTCTGTCAGTGTAATATACTTTTACACCCGAATAAGTCAAAGCTATAACCATAATTTTACGACTTTGAGTTACATGTAATGATCTTCCGCTGCAGAAGTGCCCATGTATACCATCGTTATTACGTGCATCCCAGTAAGTATCCCTTGCCCCATTTGGTTAATTAACCATGATGGGTGGTGCCGCACTTAACTATACATAATCTTAATGTTTAGTTAAAATTGTTTTCAAATATCTCTATGTCTCATGTACGTTCCTCTCCAAAGAGCCGATTTTCTCGTCATCCAAACAGAAATGAAATTGAAACTCGAAAATATAGATAATTGTGTATCTTAAATTTAAATTCTACTCTCGATTGTGGGAATAGTTATTTTTTTATTAATTTATCATCACAATCCCTAAAACAGCAATACAAAGGCCTTTTATATCAGGTGAGTAACAACAACAACACACAAACAACAACATTTATGTCCTGAGTGGTGAAAAATCTCCCAGGTGGGACTCGAACCCGAGACCCTCCGACTGGCAAGCGAGGACTTAACCCCGCCACCACCGGGGCCGACTCAGCATGTTAACATTATATGTTGTTAATGTTATATTTGCAAACTCAAATCAATAGATTTGCGAGCAACAAAACATTACGGTCAGCTAACATAGATCTAGATTTCGTAGCCCTGATAACAAATAGAAATAGACTTCTCTTGTTTAAGAATGCATAGTGTTAAATGATCCAGTTTTTCCGCGGGAGTTGGGGCGACGATGAGGTGATTTAATTGGCGGTCCAAACAATCAATAATTCCGTCTAACATCCAGAGAAAATTATCTCGAAATTACCTTCGCCCTCTAACCGAACAACAGTTCGTAGAGGATGCAGTGCGAACGCAAATGGTCACTATTATTGAGGTAGGTACCTCACGTCAGGGAATGAAACTTTTAGTACTCGCCCGTAAAATGTTTCATTCCGACGATTAAGTCAGATCCCCAGCGGACGTGTTTTGTTACCCATGAGCGTTTTCCGGCTGACTCAATATGTTAATTCTTTATGGGGGTTGAAAGTAGCTTCTTAATTCTATTAGAGGTTGAAATACTTGTTTTTGCAAGATTAAAAGTTGAAGACCTCGCGTTTATCTCTCACTAAGGACTAATTATCGTATTTGATGACAAAATATATCTCATTGAGTTTATCGCGCTTGATGATTAATGACATCAGATTCTATTACGAATTTATTTCCGGCAACGATTCATGTGGTACTTTTGTTTGCGACAGTAGAATTAAGGACCGAGGAGGTCCTTTGTAATGTTTAGTTTTCTTTTCAAAGCTGTTTGATTACTGAATCTTGTTTTTTGCATCAAAAATGTTTTAAAATTTTAAAGCCATAAAGTGGTATTTTTATCTCATTGATAATCTTATGCGAGTAAATATTTATTGTATTGTATTCCCGTAAATTTTATTATGCTCCCTTGTTTATTATGTGCAAATTAACATTCGAATCAGATTATTTCGGTCCATTTATCGAGAATCAACTATTGGCAATGTTTAAGGAGAAAAAAATGCCACTCTTTGTCACTAGCAATGCAATATTAGCTTATTAGCTTGATTTCTGAAACTTTTAAAAACAAGCATTAACCTGCTTATATAGTTATTACAAACATTAAGCAAGGATTAATTTAGCCAGAATCGAAGTCTATCCAACAATATCTCATTTAAGGTGGAATTTGACTGAGTCATATTCGTCTTTTATATAAGGATTGAATGCAAAATAGAGCTTTTTTTATAAATGTATGCTAGACAATTATTCTGGTTTCCGATTTTATTCTGATTTGCCTGGATACTTTTAAATATATGATTGGAAAACTGAAAACATTGTAATATGTGCTTGAGATAACTGTGAAAAATTACAGGAATACAAGAAGGAATGTACAAGTCAATCACTTTAATTTCTCAAATTTCTATGAATTATAGATCCTGATTACTTATTTTGTCTATCATTTAAGAGTTTTTGACGAAATCATGATAGGTTAACAGTGCCTGAATTTATACCCGGCTTCCTTTGATGGTTTTCTTTAAGTTCCACATCAATGTTGTAAAAACATAAGGATATTGAGGTGATTCATTTAAATCCCAAAACGTGATTTTTTTACGCTCCTAAAAACTTATAACTTAACTTATTATCTAAAACTTAGACTCATTATCATATTTTTCTTTTACTTTTGTTGCCATACCTTTTTGTATTAGATGCACGACATCCTCGAAAACGTTTTGCATTGAGTGACATTAAACACCAGTCTTTCCAGTGATGTAGAATATCCTCTTTTAAATATATCCATTGCTGATATATTTTGTTCATATCGCTCCCGCCGTATCTTAGCAATCTCTGGAAGCGATGAGGGATCGAATTTTTTTTGTGAGTTTGGTAACTATTATCTCGGGCGACGCATACTCTCGCAACTGAGAGGCCCTCGCCGGAATGAGAAGTAGGGAGGTGGTCTTCATTTGCCTTGTCGGCAAGAAAGGCTCACTTTAATGGAACATGTTAATTAATTCCTAATCATTCGTAAGTCTTCTTAGAGTGGAAGAGTCCCAAAGGTTGTTCCCTCTGAAGGCGCATTATTCGTGTACAGGGTAATTATTCTGGGACCGAAAACAGCAGAAGAAGCTTGAAAGGGATTTAGCTCTTCCATTGTGTTTCTTCCACGTTGTTTTTTGCGACAAGAATTTCCATTTTGACGAAAAAAAATCCTTCAGTCTTTGAGCTATCTGCATTTCATCTCGTGATTTAATTTCCTGAGTTTCTTTAGCACGAAGAAGCATTTATGTGTAAAATTCCTCTGTGGAACTAGACTATTTTTTTCGTAATTATTTAGCGTAATTTTTTGCCATGGGAATAGCCCAATTTGATATTTATGAATTCAGCATTCGCAATACCAAATTTATCGCTTGATTAATTATGTCATTTTCAACAATCAGAGAGGAATGATACATTTATTTTATTTTAGTGTCGGATTTTATTTTGAATGAATACTTGTGTAGTATAAAATGTATTACTAATCTTAATTTAGGTTGGATGATATTGAATAGGAATTATGAATTAAACAAGCCTAAAAAATTACCGTTTATATGCTTTCCTGGATCCTACATTTTAGAGCAAGAATTAAACTTAGACCTTGAACATTAATGGCATACAATGACTTTTCTTAAATATAAATTATGCCAGGTTGTAAAAACATAAGGATATAGAGATGATTCATTAAAATGCCAAAACGTGATTTGTTTTACGCTCCTAAAAACGTATAACTTAACTTATTATCTAAAACTTAGACTCATTATCATATTTTTCTTTTAATTTTGTTGCCATACCTTTTTGGATTAGATGCACGATATCCTCGAAAACGTTATCCAGAGCTATGGATATTTTTTATATCTTTCTTATTAACTAGGGCCATAAAGTTTACCGTTCAATGGGGAAAGTATATAATTAGTGGTGCTGAGATATCGACTACGTCCATGTATTTCATAAGATACTATTTACCGTCAGTAATTGCTAAAAGTAACAGCATGTGTTTAATGCGTTTAAAAAGGCACAATGTTACGTGAGGTACGGCAATTAAAATGTAAAGCTCTCGGGTTTCCAACCGGGTGATGGTGGTCTCTGGTACCGACGTTTCGAAGGCGTAGTCTGCCATCGTCTTCAGAGTGAATGACACGCCTTCGAAACGTCGGTACCTCAAACCACCATCACACGGTGAAAACCTAAGAGCTTTATATTCTAAGCATTCGCCGGGAAAGCCTGAAATCTTACAACGGTAATTGATTTTTGGCCTTCGACATTTAAACTCTTCCAAGGCAATGAGCTAGTGGATGGATTGGTAGATAAACAAAGGACTTCCGTCACTTTTGGCATCTCGTAGTGTACTATGACTATATATATCATATTCCACACACAGTGGCTAGTAAGAGAGTAAGTTCTGAAACTCGGATTTCGAATGTAAGCCCAAAACAATTTGATAGGCGGAATTTTAACTTTACGATATTATTCATCTATTTCATTCGTATATTTATATAAAATGGGTTGTTTTAGTCTTGGCTCCTCGGTTTTCTCCAATTTTCTATTATAATAAGCCAAAAGATAGGCCAAATTTCGAGACGCGTACCTATGTTTGACGCTTTTTGTACCTACCGGGTACACGACCCGCTTTCCACTTTCGGATGTTTAGTAAACAAAACGAACTGATTCACACGAGTTGAATGAGCAATATGAATATTTCACTATACCCACGTACTGCAATTGACCGTGAATTCCAGACAGTTATACCATCATCACTAAGATAACACCAACAATGTTTGAAGGAATAGTGTTTGCCTTAGATCATTGAAATATTTTTAGAATTATTTAAGTTGATACACCGGCCCAAAAGAGCATTCTAAATTGAGTACTTAGGAAATTACTTTGTCATTAACTTTACTTTTAACATTACTTTTTCGTTGGGTTTATTATATCAAGTCATTGTCATTTATTATCCCCGACTAATATGAAGAAATGAAATGGTTTTAGCTTTACAATTTTTTGGGTTAACTGAGCACTTACTCTTTACCTTTTTGTAAATTTTCCGAGGATAACCCTAAAGGATTTTTTTCACTATTTTAAATAAAACCTCAAGTCACAGATTTAACTTGACTATAAATTTTCCCTTTTAAAGTCTGGTGAAAGTTTTGATCTTTCCTTGCCGTTATTGTTCACTTTGTCCTACAACTGGTTTATTTGCTTATTTTGTTACAAAAGTACCCTGGATATGCAAAAATTACGGATAACAATTCAGCTTTAACTTCCTCGTTTACTCTGGCGTTTATGGCTACCCTTACGGACGGAGATTTTTCAAGTTTATCAAACGACTCTTTAAAAAAATGTGAAAATCCTATTTGCACCGAGAAAGTGGAAAAGCCCCAGCATAGGCATGGAATGGAAACTCATGGCATCATTTGTACGTTACAAATTTCTGTGTAGGTACGAGGAATTCATTGGACTGAGTCTAAAAGTCGTTTAGGGACCAATTTTGATTCCTGATAAGATTTGTGGGTCAAACCATGAAAAGTATAAAAATCAGTGGGGAATTCAGGATGGAGTATTTTATTTTTCAAATTTAAGTAGGCAATTGGAGGAATTTTGTACATGCCAATGTTGTACTTTTTTCATGTTCAGGAATGAGCATACTTTGTAAGTTTTACTCAGAATATTTATTGCACGACCAGTTTAGTTTACAGATTTAAGGCTGAAATTATTGAATTTGTTGAGTGTGTACTTTTTATATGTGTGCCTGCTAAGAAAGAAAAAGAGGCAATGCAACGCATGCCGGGCACAGCTAGTTGTTAATAAACAAAACATTTGAAATCACTTCGACCGTGCTATTCAGCAAAATGATAAAACTCCTTAGTAGCCTCCGTTTTCCATAAATTCGTGCTAAGTAAAGGATACCAATGAAAATATTCTCTTTCTCGGGTTCCTTTGTTTATTTTTACCGAGTAGCCCACCTCAGATTCTCTTCCGAGATACCATTGGATTTTTTGGACAATCTGTCAGCCATTGAGCCATAAAAATCCGATTGCATAGATTACCATCCATCCAACGATTATCCAAATTCAAAAGATTAATAAGCAAGTAGGTCATAGAAATAGTGCTAACATGATATGCCGAACTTGTATTCGTATTGACAGAAAATTAGCACAGATGTAATTAGCCACGCTGCACACTGTTTTCTTGAGTCATGCACAGTCATTATTTTATTTCTGGCAGAGTGGATGACTCATCGGATGCACGCGATTTATTTAAGGTGTGTTCATAAGAATGAATAAGGAGCATGTTTAATCTTTTGAAAACTTAGTAGAATTTTATCCACCCTTATTTGGGTATTTGCGCAGTGCATATTGCTTTTATAATGAAGACTGCTTGCGGTTGTCAAGTCTGATCGATAATTCAACCAACTACATGAGAAAATTGCACGCCTATAATATATTTTTAAATTCAACATTGTATACTATATTTTTCGCTCAATTCAAGATACAAAGGCTTTCTTAACCCACAAAAATTACCATCAATCTTAACCACAGAAATTGAATCACGGTCGCTTTTTATGATTTTTGTTAGACTGTATTTCTCCTATGGTTTCACAAATAAAAAAAATTTATTTCAAAGGGATAACAAAATATTATGGAGTGTATAAAGAGTCGTTTGGGGCTACATTGAAACATCATCAAACGATGAAGTCATTCGCGTAGCGTCAGTTTCTATTTAAAAATCGGAGATATTCCCATAATATTCCTTAGTCTTGCATTCTTGTAATGACTGCCGAATAGTCTATATTTCTGCTACATAGTCAGATTTCGGGGATTCTTCCCCATTTATGATACAAATCGGCAAACCTATCTTTGATTAGTTTGGAGTTACATAAAAATATCTAAAATAACTATGTACTCATTTTTTTAGCGTCAGTTGCTATTTAAAAATCTGAGAAATTCCCATCAAATTCCCTCGTCTTGTATTCTTGTAATGACTGCCGAAGAGTCTGTCTTTCTGCTACATAGATTTCAGGGATTTTCCCCATTTATGTTACAAGTTGGCAAATCTATCTTGGATTGCGCATATTATGTTGGTTCTACTGATCAAATTCCTCGTGGTTGATCAAAAGCATGTGGTTTTTCAGAAGTACATACGAAACTCCGGTAGTGCGACAGGCATTTTTCTTGCCAATCCTCTTTACAGAAGTCTAAAAGCCGGAATGCTGCTCTGTGAAGTTCTTGGCATTTTTCATTCAGCGTGGGGTTTCTCAAGCGTAACGTAGTTGTTTCTAATTTGGCATATCATTGTGTATGGAAACGAGGATTGGTAACAGCCCTTTTATACTCTCGATGAAGGGTACTTTTCACACGGAGGTCCGCAGGAAGAATGTTGCTCAAATCAGGCAGCCAATTCATTGAGGTAATCTGATTGTTACACTAACAATATACATCGTATCATTGAGGTATTCTTCTATTTTATCTATACCTTTGCTATTCGTTCTATTCGGAGCACATTACTCTCCGGTTCAGAGGACTATTCCAAGGTGTGCTGGAGGTGTGGCAGAAGGTGTAAAATCAGTGCTAAAGGTCAGCTAATGGAGAGAAGGCGGAAAAACGATGGAAAAAGAGACATGAAAGATATCGACTTCACCTGAAGGCATTTTTCCGTTCGCCCTATGAGTTTTCATCGTAACGAGGCAAAGTTTTTGACGCCGTGCCATAGACAAGGAGAGCCATCCCTCCGTCTGATGCCTAGAGATGACCCGCCCACCCGCGCCCTTCAAAACTTCCTCCCACGCTGCATCTCCGTCCCCGCCAATCCCCTGTCCCCACGCCCGCCTTTCACCACCCATCCACTCCCACTCTTCCCTTCTATGTCGCAAAAGTTTCGACTCAGACGACACCTGGAGCCATTAGAAAGAAGAGCCCTTTCAGCCATTGGAGAGGCGGCGTCTCCGGATGCGCCGCTCTCGTCGCGAATATTAAATCAGGGCAGGGCTCATTATCCTTCCCCCCTACGTGTACAAAGCAAAAAAAAACATACTCTCTCACGCTCACGGATACGGATGCACGTTAAGAAGCGCCCACGTATTCGTCGGAATAAAATGAGAATGAATGCCATTCCACTTGGGATTTCGTTGACGGTAGTTTTAACGCAAACCATGCGAAATCTCTAATAGAAATAGTTCAGTTAACGGTAAACCTGAACGTATGAAATCGTTTCAGGCTTTACATGGTGGAAATGCGATATATCTATGATATAATATAACACAAGAATAGTAATATCCACACTTTAATATATTACTTCAACACCGACCATGGTTTCGACATACTATGTACATGGCAGTACATAGTATGTCGAAACCATGGTATACCTTGATATATACCATACCTTGAAAACTGACATACTGACAGTACTCACATACTACCTTGAAAATGACATAGTATGTCGAAACCATGGTCGGTGTTGAAGTAATATATTAAAGTGTGGATATTACTATTGTGTTATATTTTATCATGGTAAACCTGAAGTTATTTGAGTAAAATAAGTAACTTTAGGCGTCACTATTTGTGAAAATATCTAACATCGTAAGCAATTATTAACTAAGTTCTATCCTCACTCTTATTTTATCAACCAACCTACATTTTAACACATTATCACCGTGTGAAATGACTATAATAAGTTGAAATATTGGCAGGTCAAAAAAAAGTGCGGAAATATTGTTCAAAATAATGAACTTAGGTTCATGGAATAGAAGTTGATACCCATGCACTCAATCACTGTGGAAGCGCGTAGTAGATTGGATTGTATGACAGTCAATGTTCCGTTACTGTAATGAAAGTAACGGCAGAGTGCCCAGTTACCTCGCTTTGAGGTGATGGAGGTTCACTTTTTACGCAAGCGCGCCATTCCGAAACTGAATAACACCCCTTGGCCCTTATGAAAAAAACTTACGACGAGATTTGATGTGTCACGGGACCCTTTTTTTTCCTTTATGGCGGATTCATAAAGCTGTGTATGAGTTTTCATTTCACTCGAAAGTTTCAATCTCTGACTGAAGAAAAGTTTATGGCAAGGCAGGACGGAAAAAAAGTTAAAATAGAGTTCATTTCCCACACACAAACACCATTCATTTATATGAATGTGTTTGGGTCGCCTTTTTGGGGTGAATCGCTCCGGGAGGGTCCTGTTGGAAGGTGGAAGGACAGAGTGGTCGAGTAAAATGGGAAAAAAAGGAGCATGGGAAGGGGAAAAATAATAAAAGCAACTCAAAATTTATTCAGAGTCGCCTCGCAGCAAACACCTCCCGCTCGAAAGCGCCGACTTCAAGTTATATCACATCCACAAAAGGGAAAAAATGCCTTTGTGTACAGGTAGAGAAGTGGAAAAAAGGAGGGTTCGAGGATTTTAATAATGTCCCAGCTTGGATTGTGGACTCGACAGATGTGTCACATAATACTCCAAGCTTGTGATACAGTAATAGAATTTAGATATACCTGTAATGTCAGCTGTCCAGGAATGAGAGCTTACCGACCTAAACTTGTCTATAAAAAATCAACAGAATTTCGCTTTAATATGGAATGTTTTGAAGTTATGTGAGACAACAAATTTTAAATTGTGATTGGATAAAAAGTTGGAGATGTGGGCACAGTGAAGGGTGGATTAAAGGCGATGCGCACAAAGTAAAACAAATGAAGAAGTTCTGGGCATGTTAGTGGTGAAAAGTTAGCTGAATTAGGACATCACGCGTAAGTAAAGGAAATGGATGATGCTAGAAATAAAAGGGTTGAGGCCGGTGAAGATCACTCGGTAGAATGAGTGGACACATCAGGTGGTGCAGTATTGATTGCAAGGGAAATGGGTAGGTATTTCGGCGATTGACATAAGAGAGATTGACATAAGCGAATTATGTTGAACTGAAGAGAGAAAGATCATGTGATGAGATGGAAAATAAAAGACCCTAGCAATTCATGTGATTAATTGGAAGCAAAGAGACCTCAAAATCTTAGATTAACGGGCAAGTTTAGATAAAATAATAATTAATGAACTTGAAGTTTTGATCACAAAATTAGAGCGTTCCTAAATAATTTGAAATTTCTGTAGTTACCAAACTCCAAACTTTTACAACAAAGTTTCGCCAGAACACTTAAAGTCGTTCGGTAACTTAATATTTTTTACTCACAGCTGGAAACATGGAAATGAATGTGTTCTGGGAACCTATTTCCAAGTTCAATCCAGACTATAGATCATTAGGTCAATCTATACACGGGTATTGTCATGGTATAAAACATTAATGGGCCCCCGCATGAACAAACATGGTTTCTATCACGATCGATAGCAGATAACCGTACGACATCGCTATCATACGAAATGGTAGCGGTCGTCAACGATGCTATTGCGGATCTCGTTATCGTATTTAACGATATGGCTCGGCTATACACAGAAACACATCGTACACCAGTTACTTCAATTGAAAAAAAAAGATCATCGGAGATACAACAACCACGGCGGTGCAAAGAATGAAGACAAGTGAAACTTGAAAAGCGTTGAAATCGACCTTGTCTGGGATAGGAGAGTTTTTTTAAGCAATTTATTTCTTTATGCTAGAGTCAGAAAAAATATAAGTATTCCCATGTTGCGAAAAATATAATAACAAACAAGTTAAATTTGGTTTTCTGTGTCCATCGAAGACAAAAATTAGAAAAAAAAGAAGAATATTAAAATGACAGTTCATGTTTCCATAGATTAGAATTTTAAAAATATCTTCCGCCCACTACATTGCGGTTTATTGATTAATTAACTTCAGAATCGACATAATTGAATCAGGGGCAACTTTGCAGATGTCAGTTTGTAAATCTTAATGGCGGGAAAAAAGTAGGTTTGATCCTGTTGTTCGCATAATTTTTTTTTCACCAATCGATTTTAACGGCTACAATCTGACAGACTTTGAAAATGACATTTCAATTATTGAAATCGTTGATGAGATAAATTTTAGTGTGACAGAGGAAGGTTTACTTCTTCGTCATCTGAGTAGCTTTTTTCTGCAAAATGAACTTTTTTATCAGCGAATTGGTAGGATCTTTTTTCCTATTGATATATCAAGAACAATGGTTTCTTTCCCTCGCCCAATCACAATGAGTGCAATGCATTAGCGCTAAAAACAATATGACTACAACCGAAGGACTCGTTAGATGTCCCGTATTTAAATCACTCTATATGATCACCAGGATCACTCGAGTAATATTTCCCCATCTGAAATACCGAGATGTGACAATCATTTGGATTTACATGGAAAATTAAATTCCTGGGAAATTGAAACCAAAAGAAATAACCGATGAATTATATACCGAATTTATTATCTTGTATCTTTTTAATGCAACCTTTTAATAATAACCAAGTAAGCATCACTTGCAAAATATGCATCCATAGCGTATTCCATAGTATATTTTTTTTTAAATTTATGTAAGGAAGTAATTTCTAAGGAGATTCCATAGTTATTGAAAAATTTGAATTTGAAATTGGCATCGATTTTAACACTGTTAGATTAACGCCTTTTCTTCCAAAAATTGACTCAAAGTTGAAGAATTGAGTAAACGAAAGTACCCAAAAATGGAGGCATTCAAAGGCACAAAAATTTCATTGCACAAATTAGGCATAATGGTAAAAAATGTTCTATCGGAGTAATGTGATCAGTTCAAAAAATTTAATACAAATATGTTGTTGTCGACTCCTCACCTCGACTACCTCGACTTAACTATCAAGCTGTCAAAAGGCAAACACAGCTTCGCAATTTACCGAAAACCCACCACAACCGACGAAGTTATCCCAACAGATTCATGCCATCCATCCCAACATAAGGCAGCTGCATTCCATGCGTTGATAAACAGATTGATAAAAGTGCCATTCGAAAAAACAGACTTTGAGAAAGAACTAGATGTCATAAAATACATCGCAGAAAAAAACGGCTATCAAACCGAGCTAGTCAACAGATTGCTGCAAAAATCCCAAAGTAAACTAACTGTTTCAATGGTGCCATCACTTCGCCAAGAAGAACCCTCAAGAAAGGGGAGCACTTGTTCGTTAGCTGGGGGATGGTTTGTGTTTTGGGAAATGCTGCTACAATGTTCACTGCGGGAGGTCTGGCTTGGGTATATGGTGAGGAGTCACTTCACCTTTACAAAGTACATAGAATCTTTAGTTCACTTGCCCTTGAGTTATCCGGGTTTTTAGGGGGATGGAGAATATGGGAGATTGGGAGGGGAACACTTGTTCGTTAGCTAGGGGGAAGTTATTTAACGAATGTTGGACAATTTCTAGCGACTCAAGGGCGTCTAATCTTCTTCCGTCTTTTTCAAAGTGGAGGATTTTTGGCGCAAAACTGCTGTGGTGGTTGTTGACACTGAGATGGTTTGCGAACATGGAATCCTGTTTTGATTTCTCATGGCACTTTTTGTGTTCACTCACTCTAGTTTCCACACTTCTCCCTGTTTGCCGATGTATTTAGTCGGGCAGCTGTCACATTGTAACTCTAACATATACTCCGCTTCTTCTAGTTCCGGGGAAGTTGTCTTTGGCATTAAACAGAAGTTTTTATATTGTTGTCGGGGCGTAGTAGGCTGGCGTGTATTTGTTGATTGGGAAGGAGGATGTCACTAAATAAGAGAATTTCCCTAAAAATGCCAAACAAAGACAAACGTTTCGCTTATTATGGGTTCTTCTTCCCGAGGCGATTTTTCATTAAAACGGTGAAGCTGCAGCCCTTTGATGATGTGTACTCTCCTCGGCCGGCATTCTGAGCCCTAATTAGCAGCTTTCATTCACCTCTAGCGAGATAAATTGGGAAAAAGGGAGAAAATATTTCAATGGAAGAAGTAAGATGCCTTTTTAATGGAAAATATTACTATCTTGACCGGATAAAAATAATGCATCGAGAGAGAAAAATTCTGGAGTTTGAATAAAAGTTTGAAATTTGTGATTTTTTCCACATGGTGTCCTTTCCACTGCTTGAGCCAGTTGACGTTAACTCAGGTTCCTTTATTATTTAACTCTACGACAGGATTCTTTTGTAAATAAATTTAATACGAAAACGTGAGCGTTTATGAATAGTAGATGTTACGGATTTTGGAAATAAAGCATAGATTTGAAAATATGCGTGCGCAAAGTCATAGTATTCTTTTAGGTTTCTGAGGAAACCATTCTAATATATTAAAAAATAAAATTATTTCGTGCTTGATAGCTCTTTACTTCACTAATAAAAGTTAGCGACGTGTGTTAAACGAAATTCCACGATGTGAGTCAGCACTTTGGGTACAGTGGCCCCAATTACGTGAGTTGACCACCCTACTTCAATCAAGGGTGTCTCTCACTCTGCGTTTAAAAAATTTCGTCGAATCCGAGTGTGGAATTTTCTCGACCCGGCTAAAGTAATTAAACCATGCTGGACCAAGGGTTTTTCGTCGACTCCGGCGGAGCGTTCACTGGTGTGCATTCCGGTAAATATAAACTGGTAAGGTTACAACGGTTGTGTTTGGCGTTTTTGTCCGCCCACATATTTTTCACGCTGTGCTCCGAAATACGATCTCCGCCCACAAAGTCGCAGAGCAAGAGAGATCCCGCCCCCTTTCGTAATTTGCACCCCCGGTACCCTTTCCGCTGCCTGTGTAGTTTCTTTCGAATAGGCAGAAACAATCCCTCCTCCCCCTACGCATGGAATGGAGTCAGCCGTCTCCCCGGGGAACGCTCGGCTCCCACGAATTACCCAGCTCGTTCCTCTCTCCCTTTCAGTGTCGTGTAGCCCGCAGCGCTTGGCTAATTAACGGAAGTACACATATCCCAAATTTCCTCCATCCCCTCCCTCCGCCACGTAAATCTAACGCGATACGTTTTTCCACCACCCCTCACTCTGAATTTGTTAGTTAATGCGGCGGCCACTCGGTGGGTCTGAGATCTTGCGAAGTACTGACTGAAAATGCCCGGAAATACTATTCCATGAAATGAATCTTATCAAAATAATCCTGTAGCGGAGCCTAGGATTTACCTTAAAACACCAATTGCGCCCTAGAAATTTCTTTGCTGAATTTCAAAAAGCCTTTGGTAACGGAAAAGGTGGCAATAATACAACTGAAGAGTTCTTGACCGTTGTAAAATAAAACTTTAGGAAGGAGATGGAAAACTTGAGCTTATATGAAGTACCAAATAGCGCGTGGGGTAAAGCATTAGTAGACTCAAAAATACAAGTGTTTGAGCAAGATGCTATGCTAATAAGGTTTAATTTTGCCTTAAATGCTCTCAAATAATCGATAGCCACTTGTTCTATCCCTTCGTGACGGAAAATTTAATTCTCTTTTGTAGAAAATTCCTTTAAAATTGAATGTATTTCCTAATTTAATGATACCGATCAAAAGTGCAAGAGGAAAAACTTCTATTCGAGAGGAATCATAGTTCCAGTTCTACAGTTTTACTTCTAAATTCCATGCACAAAGGAAAGCTTATATCCCTTAGTCGTGTTGATTCTTTCCCCCCACAGCGCCAGTGCTAAACTACCCTCTGCAGCGAATTTCATTATGACATTTTGTACAAATTGCTTCCACCTGAGCATTTGTAGGATCTTTTAAACTCCGGCCATTGAATCTCTAGTTGTTGGGCACCATAAGATCTGAAAATTCAAGTATTCAGAAAAAGCACGAAAAACGAGCTTTGAGGCAATGAATAAGTAAGATAATTAATAAACTTGACATCAGGCGTCACTAGGTAGAAGAAGTGAAATCAGTAACGTTATTACAAAAATTTCTTTGTACGTTTTTACAACTTTTAACCAATTATATTAAGAGTTTTAGAAAATAATGGATTAATAATATTTCAAAGAACATTTTGTACTTTTCTACAATAATTTATAATAAGAGATAGTTAATAGTTAGTTATTAATAATTTTTTAAAAGTACAAATTGTTCTTTGCAATATTATTGATAAATAATTAGTTACAAATGTTTGTAGAAAAGTGCAAAGTGTTCTTTGCTGTATTATTGATAAATAATTGCAGAAAATTACAAAATGTTTTTTGCAATATGAATACAAATAGGATAGTTAATTTTTCTCTACTTCTGATGGAATTTCAAAAAAAAATTTTGTACTTAAGTTTTCCTTGAATAGGATTTTTATCCACTAGCTAAGTCTACCCATCCCTGTATGATGCACGATCCAGCGAGATGGGAAAGCATAAAAACACTTAACATTATCCGTGGTCAAAGTATTCGTGGGGCCTTTGGAGCCTTTCAAACTAGCCCAGTTGAAAGTCTATGAAAAGAAGCAGGAGGCTCTATGTCTTCGTAGAAAAATACATATTCCCTCGCAGTTCTTCATTTAGCAGTACAATGGAGCCCGTCTTTCATGGCATTATCCAGCATTTTTTTATTCTTGGCGAACTACAGTCTCTGGACCACGGTCGTAGAGAAGTAATGAAAGACTAAGTACTAAGAAGTAAAGAAAGGCTCTAGACTAATGAAAGTGCGAATGAGGGATTGCGGTTTGTTGACGTCACAGGAAAATGGTCGATGAAAAAATCGGCAGAATCGAGCTAAAGTGAGGCGATGATTGAAATATTAATAAATGTATTAGATTGCACAGGGTACAAAGCCCTATGAGCAACAAAGAAACAATACATTTCCTTCGATGGTGTTAGTACAATATACATATATTACTTCTTACAGCGTGCCAGAAAAAAACTACATAAAAATTGAAAAAAAAAAAAACAACGAACACAGGAATATAGCATTAGCCTTTCAATATGAAATTATAATATTTATCCTTGAAGTTCTTAGGAGTGTTTAAATTGTTTCCGGCATTTATGAATTTCATCAAAAAAATTGGGCAACAAATGATTTGTTGTAGGTTGTAGTGCGATGAGCTTCACAGTGCAACAGCGAATCGCTATTCCTAGTATTTGTGTGTCTGTATGCACGTAGCATCTTAGAAGCATTGAACAAATACAGAGGTTCTTCGCATTGAAACAACTTAAACAGGAAGCTATTCAAAAGGCATCTGTGTTTATCTTTAATCTTTTACCATTGTAGCCTATTCCTGTAAAGAGAAATATGGCTAACATGGCACCAAAAAATCCAATCTAATGTAAGAATTTTGCAGCCGATGCTATTTTATGGTCAATGCATCATAAAAATCATTAATGACTTAGGAGCAGTCATCAAAACTGGAAAAGATTAGTTAATAAATTAAAGATTTTTAAAATTCGATTGGAAGAACACTTCTATAACTTATTATATGGTGTAACATCACGTTAATCTTATAAGAAACATGATATATCTGATCATTCCAAGTTAAATTGGTGTTCATTTGTAAACCTAGGTTACGGATATTTACGGACTAAGGAATAGGAACACTATTGGTGATGAAACGAGGAATATTATCAATTTCAAGTCGGTTAACTGATCGTGGATAGGGGAAAAGGCCAGGTATAGATATTTATTTATGAATGGTGATTTTAGGGCCATTCGTTCTTTTAAAACCTATGGCGCTCTCATGAGTCAAATTCTTATTTTTTATTACAAATCAGTGCAGACTTTTAAAATTTCAGAATTTAAATCACTCTCATGAAAATTAAACATTGTTAAATAATTTATAGTTTTGTGTCACGTAAATTGATTCATTGCTGTTGTGCCTTAAATTCATTTTAATATGATCTTTCATACCATTCTTACGTACCTTTTACTATCCAGATTTCTTCAAGGACTATTTTGATTTTCAAACTTTTTAACTGTATGTTATACGTAGTCGGTACGTGAAATGCCTCTATAGTCTATAAGGGTGTACAAAGTATCTTCATTTAATGCGCACCAAGGTTAGTGATTTTATATCTGCTAATACAGTGGTGGTACATCTACTCAATTGTAGGTTTCCGTTGCGCTGATGCAGGGATTCGTACATTTTCTGGGTATTCACTGCTTTTGGGGTATTAGCCGCCAACCATTTCTTCCACATTCCAATGGCCATCTTCAGGTCTAATTACATATTAAGGACAATCGCTGGATCACGGGTAAATCTGCTATCAGCAGACAACAAGCAACACAGTAAATCCCCGAAAATGCAGAATCCTTGAGGTGGATTCTGCTGATGACTTTTATAATGTCTAGTGTGTATAGACTGAATGTTGAAATTTATCAGAATTTTTCATTTATCTATCCACTAGACATCCATGTGTGTATATTGATAGAATGTTCACAAGGAGGACGATATCCAATGGGTGCGTACCAGGCGCGTAGTCGGGGCGGCGGCGGCTTGTGGGGCTTCGTCCCCCCCCCCCCCTCCGAAGTTTTTTCCCCGTGCGGTGACTGTCCTTGATTCATTCGCCGAGAGGACCACTAGACAAGGGGCACTCATCCTCTGACTCACCGTTACTAGATTCAGACGCGTTGATTTCTACCTCCGAATCGCTCTGAAGAAACATCTCGATTTCCTTTCCGTTAGGTTCTGAGCCATTACATACAGAGTATAAAATTATATTTCAAAATTCACTCTCCTTTGGAACAACACAGTTTCAGAGGTATGTACTCGGAAAGACTCAGAGCATGAAATTAAGGAATGAAAATCACGGAGATGAGTTTCATCGCTATCTTTGTTTCTGTGGCGAGGTAAAGAGCCGACCACGTGATTAGATTGGCGATGCTTGGAGCACCCAGTAGTGTTTACGTCCAACATAAGCGGCTAGGTTGACACATATGAGGCCATCGGGACTGTTAACGTTCGAGATACCGAAGAGAGTGAAAACAAGAGCGTAATTTAGAGGCTGATGAAGGGAGTATATCACTTGGCAAGTGTGATTCGTTGCTTTGACCTTAACAGGAGGGTCATCCCATGTGCCCGAGAAAAATATCTACTCTATCTCAGGGACGAAAGTGATAACAATAACTGAAGCAAAGAATGTCTCAGTGGTCCCCTAGAGGGACTGCTCGCCCATTCGCAATTACATTGGGTGGTCCCTTTAGGAACCGCACGGACGTTACAAATTCAAGCTGCGCTCATGATAAATTAGTCTGTGTGACAATGTCGCGAAAGTATAGCACACCTACACAGCGCCGGCACAGTGGAAATTAGGAAACCGACACTGATAGAAGTTAATTTATTAATTTTTAATAAAAAAAGAAGTTAGTTAATAACCTTATCCGTAATTTTGAGCAGAGTGAAAACCATGCTTCTTTAAAAAATCTGTCAGGATTCTCACGGTATTCATTACTTTGTGGCATAAGATAAGTTCGAATTCGAATGGCCTATATGACGGTGGCCTAACAAAATATCCCTTCGTATGCGACTCTGAAAAATGAGATATAAGATCATCATTGTAACTTGATCATCTAAATTCCGAAAAAAAATGTGCCGGATCAACTTCCGAGAGTCACCGCTGCGGCGGTGTAGGGTTACGCGCTTCCAGGGTCGATTTATTCGATATGTTGCACCATCGATATCATCTGGATATGTGAAATTATTAATTTGATGCACAATAATGACACCTTGATGGATCAGAAAATTTAACGCTCATTGGCAGGTAATTGCGGAGGATCACACCAACATAGCACTTCAGCACCCCAATGGGGTGGCATGAAGTTTCATTTAAATGACCATTCAGGGGTTTCCAATTTATAGAGTCAATGCATCTTTTCAAAATTTAGAAAGGTAATGCATCTTGCCCCTGCATGAAGTATCAGAGGTTCATCATCATAATAAGAGCATTATCTTCCAGCAAAAAAAATAATTTTTCCCCAAAGAAAGTGATTTCTCCATTACTTTTCTGCTCTTGGCTATAGCACTCAAGGGCCTCCTATATCTGTGCTTGGAGGTAAGTTTGCAGCTGAAATAAATGCATTTGGTTTGTCATAAAATGAAGTAAAATATTAATTTCCATTGACCAATCTGGCCATTGCCCCACTGACCAATCTGACCAATTCAATCTGACCACTTCCCCAGACCAATCTGGCCCCACCCCCCAGAATTTTCCCTTGGCCCCTTCAGGCAAAGCAGGGCCCTTTTGGAAGGCCTCACGGTACTCAAAACTTTGGAGGCCTGTTAATTGACATAAATGGGGATATGGCCATTTAAACTGTCATATGACATATTTCATCATATGATGGGCCTGTTTTGGCCAGGCTGCCTGCAGTTAGAAAAAAAATGACAACACTGCGCATGTGCTGCTTGTGTCGCGTTGAGTCCCGCATCGAGGTGGCGCCCACATCGTCCTTCTGAGTCTGTGTCAATGGTGGCTTTTTCAGCGTCTCCATCTGCAAGCTCCTTGGATTACACGTCAACTCTGGGTAGTGCCAATGTAATGCTGGAGAGGTGCCATGTCCCAGCTAGTACTTTTAAATTTCCTAAGTCAGGTGGGGGTCCTAGCTGCGTTGCTAAATGGTTTGAGGATTACAAGTGGCTACATTATTTGGAGGACCAGGATCATGTCCTGTGTTTTACCTGTTGTCAAGCGCAACGTTTAGGGAAAAGTGCAGCTGGGCATTGTAATGAACAGTCCTTTTCTCAAACTGCCTTGAACTCGTGGCGGAAAGCCGTTGAGAAATTTGACATTCACCAGAACTTGCAGTACCATTGCGATTCCCCTAGTTATATAATTGATGTTTTAAAGAGGGAATCTGTTGCATCCTTGCTATCAGTGCAACTAAAAAAGTCCCAGAAAGATGCTTGCACAGTATACAAAATTGTGTTGAGCTCTTTGAGATATTTGGCAGGTAGTGGCCAAGCTATTCGAGGTGCCACCAATGATGGTGGCAATCTGATAGAACCTTTAGAGGAGAAGGCCCTTGGACATCCTCTATTGGAAGAATGGCTAAAAAGAGGGGATAATTGGCTCAGTGGTGACATCCAAAACGAGATCCTGGAAATTATGTCACACGAGGTTCTTTGCACTCTGGTCTGGGATATAAAGGAAAGTTTATTCTTTTAGATTATGGCCGATGGTACCACCGACACCTCAGGTAATGAACAGCTATCCATTTGCCTCCGCTATGTCAACAGGACAACTTTAGAAGTGTACAAAGTCTTTGTTGGCCTCTATTGCTTATCAAGTGGGATTGCGACATCTATGAAGATGACAATTTTCGATGTTCTTCTGCAGCTAGTCCTGAGCCAGAATTTTCTTTGTGCACACTGCTTCGACGGCACAGCTACTATGTCTGGAAGACTAAATGGTGTGCAAAAACTGAGTTCGGGTGAGCAACCAAAATCAATGTTTGTACACTGCTCGAATCATGTGCTGGACTAAGTCATTCAAGAATTAGCCAAACAATGTGACATATTTCGTGATAGCCTGTCTCGTAAAAGAAATTTCAAAAGATATCATGGAGTCTGCTAAAAGAAAGCAGATTTACAGCGACATCATTATTGATCCATGCTTAACTGATTCTGGGTCTGATAATATTCAAGCCCCTACAATACCACCACTGCGCATGGTGTATCCAACTCATTGGTGTATACGCATTACACCACGACTGGAGCATAATAGTACTCATAGTCTGCTTGGCACATTCAGTGCAATGAGCAAGTTGGTCTTTGATCGTTTGTGGGCAGAAACCGAGACACTGAGCAATGAACTTGATCTTGGGCTTATGATTCCCAACCTCCCAAGGAACCGGGCCCCTCCGAGGAAATTGGAACAGCTTGGCAGAAGAGCACGACCCGTACCCGTTCAGCTAACCACAAGGGACCAGCCTCGGAAATACTACATATCTCTGCTGGATTGGGTAAATTCCGAGCTAACACGTCAATTTGATCAGTCCGGTATGAATCAGCTCATCAAGCTTGAGCAAATTTTGTTTCCTGGTGGTCCCAGAGGTGTCACGGAACTCAAGGAGATGCTTGGGGTTCATGAGAGTGACTCCAACAAAGCCAAGTTGGCCTCCCAAATTCAAATTGCGAACACCATGTTCAGTGAATCAAGGACCCTAAAGCATTATGCCAATTCACTGAAACAGGTGCCTCCTATGATGAGGGTGGATCTCCTCGGCCAAGTGACTTGCCTCATTATTTTGCTGTTAACTATACCTGCTACATCTACATCTTGCAAGAGATCCTTTAGAGGTTTGAAAAGGTCGAAGACCTGTATGCGATCCACTATGCGGCAAAAGAGATTAACACACCTGCTCTTACTCCATACGCATAAAGACATTACTTTGAAGCTGTCGCTGGAGAAAATTATGAATGAATTTGTGAGGACCACTGAACGATGGAAAGTTTTTGGAAGTGCTTTGAATCCTTTGTGATCTTAATCAGATAACATGAACAATGTAGTTCCTATAACAAATTATAAAAAGTGAATAGTTTTCATTAATAGAAATTAAATTTCACTTGTTTCCAACTTGCTTTTTCCTTTCTGGCACACATTCTCACACCTTCATATGCTCTTTTAGAGAAATTCTAGTCTCCCATTATTATTCTTTTTCTTTATCTTTTTTTTATATAAACTCTTATCCCCAAAAAAATGCTTTTCTTAGGAGCCAGGCCCTTTTCAAGTTGCCTCCCCCCTCACCCCCACCAGTGAAAATAGTTCTGACACCCCTGTAATACATGATACTAATGTGTAATCTCAAAATTGAAAGTAATCACCCTTGGTTGGGGTAATTTTAGAACTCTACCAAAGTTTCCCTTAAGGGTGCAGTTAGTGTTATCATCAACATTATTGTCTTTTATTCAGATTTAAAGCCAATGAACCATGTGAGGATATCCCAAACATGATCTTAGAGCACGGCTTGACAAGAACTAGACAGAATACAGTTTGCAAGATGCCTTGCTAGTGATCAAAATCAAAACTTTGCTAATTCATCAAGTGGTCCCTATTGAAACTTTACAATTGTAAAAAGCAAATTTACAATTTTAATTTTGAGAAATGCCATTATAAAAATGGAAATACAATTGTAAAAATGGAAATACAATTTTAAAAATGCAAATACAATTTGTAAAATGGAAATACAATAGTAACAAAATAGAAAATACAATTGTAAAGAAGGGAAATACAATTGTAAAAATTTCCAAAATCCAATTGTAAAATCTACAATTGTAAAGTTTCGATGGGGGTATCAAAATATCACATTCTGAAAAAGACTTGGCTGCTATAGAGCCAGGGAAAACACTTCAATCCCATGATATCTCAGGAAAAACACTCCAAAGACTACCTTCTTGCAGGATGAAATAAAGCAGCTGATCAGCCGGCCCAAACAGCTTGGCCGACTGGATATTTACAAGATAAATGAGCTCAGGGATTAAAAGGAGTAGTTCAGTTCTTAAACTAGTTAATTTAAGTTTTTAGCATCAATATTAATATTCAATATATTCATTACCTATTATTTATCTATACACATGATTTTAACAGCCCCCTATTGAAACTTTACAATTGTAAATTTTACAATTGGATTCTGGAAATTTTAACAATTGTATCTCCATTTTTATAATTGTATTTCCATTTTTACAATGGTATTTCTCAAAATTACAATTGTAAATTTGCTTTTTACAATTGTAAAGTTTCAATAGGGCCTAACTTTGCAATGTCTTAAATGATTTTCCATGTTTAATTAGGGTTCCATATTATCCCAATCCATCCATCTTTGAAATATCCCTCAATGTTCTAAATAAACTACAGATTGGCAGCACTGGGATAAATCGATTTCCCCTCTCAAAGTAAGAAATAGAACTGTCCCAAAGTTTCCCCACATTAAGGGGTTAGATATGGTCAACAGGAGAGGCATTTATAGCATAGTTATGCATTGTAATGTAAAATTATGTCCATATTCAGGAAAAAAAGGTCAAGTTCACATTATATGATAATGTCAACAAACTAGCTTAATACAAAACATGAACAGCAGACAAAAAAACTGAATAAGTGTCCCAAAGTTTCTCCATTGTACGGTACAACTTTGTGAAACCATAATGCTGCTGGCACCTACTATTGAAATAGTTTGCATTCCTGGTAAATAGGCATAATTCCATAAAATATGCATTGATAAAAAGGTAAGAACCTTTATTCATCAACCATAATCCCTTACAATCTGAAATTATGCAGCACACATGACAGTTTATGTTTTAATATAGTGTAAATTAATGTTTAATCATTTCAATGAATTTACACAAGCTAAATTAATGGAGGAGGTACTGCAGCATTATCTTTGCCATATTTTGTATATTCCTTTGTAATCTCTGAGGCCAATACCTCACCCATAATTGCTAGAGGGACTCATAGTATTAGGACAGAAAATACCTACTTGGTCTGAATGAAAAATCGGGAATTAAATATGAGAACCAAAGAAGAGGGCTAGTGGAACATGCATTTTTGAGATTTCATTTTTGTTCCTATTCATAGATTATCATTAAAAAGCAAGCAGAAAATTTAGCCTGCCATCATTATTGGGAGGAAAAATTTCTACAGTGAAAGTGGCTTAGGAATGTGGAGTACCTACAGTAAGAATTTTCTTTCTTCAAGTGGTTTTACCAACTTCCATCTGCAGGAACTACAGCCCGTGAGCCAATGTTGAAGGTAAAGGTCAAATTTTAGAATGTAGATCTCTCAGGTATTCTGAATGGGTGATGTTGGTTTGTGATAACTGCATTTCGCAGGCTCTTCCACCCCAGGAAATCAGCAGTGCTAGAACACAGCCTTGAGAATGGACACAGGAGCACAATTTTCATGGGATCAGACTTATTCACCCCAATGCTAGTAATTGGGATTCAATTGTGAAGGAGGTTGTGGAAATCAACAAAAAGAGGAGCAACTTGAAAATAAGACAAAGGTTAAAAAATCAGCAGAGCATGGAAACCAGCCCTGAGACACAAAAGATCAAGAGTGAGAAAGGAGGACCAATCACAAGCAATTTGACCCCTCTGGTCGTCTCCTTAATATATAACTCAGTATCTGTTGCTCCAGCAGCTCCAGTTGTCTGCCCCCTCCAACTTTAACTCGCTGTCTCCTAGTATGTCTACCCCTAGCCTCTCCATCTCTATTTTCATATCCTCCAGCTTTCCGCACACCTTTAAAAATCTCACGTTCCATGTCCCTATCCTGCACTTGTCCTTACAGATTGATGTACCCCTCCCAGTAGTCCCCACCCGGAGATCTGATTGGGGTACTATTTCCCCGTTTCACCGCTGGAATATTGTAGTGGGAGGGATGCCACCATGTCATATAAGTTTGAAAGCAGGGCTGCATTTTCTAGAGAGGTTAATGTGGTGGTTTCCCCATTGCCTTCCATATCACAGTACTCCAGCCGGTTTCGTGAACTTCATTCTCGCCCGAAGCTGTGGCTGTTGATACCAGAGTGATCTTCTTTATCTAAACCATCAATGCCATCTAATGAGGCTGCTGCCTCGTAATATTGGGGTTGGGTAGCGTGCAAAAGTTGGTTGGCCAGCTAGGAAAATTTTCTCCGTTGCTTGGTCTCCAACCTGCGACCCTTTGATGACCACTGCAGCCCTTCAATGATGACTGCAACCCCATTGACACCATATAAATAAGTGACAACCTCCTGGCCAAAACATGGACACTGAGGATAATGGCAGACTATGCCTTTGAAATGTTGGTGCCACAATCCACCATCACCCAGTTGGAAACCTGAGGTTCTTGCTTTCTATTTCAGTGATAGGTTTAATACTGAGAACTTAAGGTGGCTCAAATGGCACTTAGTGCTAAGAAAAGGATATTATTTGGAAGGGACCTGATTGGACACGTTGGAAGAAAGAGCATTTAGGAGGGAGGTATTCACCAAGGACGGAATAATATCAATATAAAGGGAGAAAAAATTACTGAACAAGCGGCAGTAGCCTTCAACCTGGCCATATAAAATGCCTATCCCCAAAAGAAAGCATACATGGTTGTAAAATATAACATTGGGGAATTAAAGAGTCATAAACACAACACAATGAAATGAAGGAAACATCTATAAAAGGAAGATCAACTAAAATTGAAGGAAGTGTAGTGATACAGTAAAAGCAAATATGAGTTTATGTAAAGGTGGGAAAAGGAACAACATAACTGAAGCTGAGGGTATAAAGAAGAAGGTGGTTGAAATTTAAATAAGAGGGCCCAAGATATAGTGCTAGCAGGACTGAAGAAGATGAAGGTGCAGATACAAGGGAGGGAGGGACATGGGGTCAGGACCTTCATAAGTGTATTTTATTGTGTCACAGAAAAATATTTGCAAATTTTTCATAAAGTTGATCACATTTCAACATTTCTTAAAAAATTATAGCAACTATTTATTTGAGAGCACTCTAGTAATATGTTATCACTCTTTTTATTTAACATGAGAACAGAGAATCTTGCCAGCACATGGCAGAAGATAGAAAAATTGTAACAACGCAACACAATATACTATTTAAAAAATGGGTCTTTCCATCTAGGAGTCACTGTTTGACCTTCTTGGATTGTAATGATTTCTTAATGCTGAGCTTCACTTGTCTCAAATGAGATAGTGTAAATATTTATCAAATATGAAAAATAGCAGTATGTGACCTGATGCAACCTCTCACAAGATGACTGAAATCTTGATACCTTGAGGTGTAATTTCTCCAAAAATTTTATTTCAAAACTAATAATTTAAAGCCATCTTTTAAAAAACATTTTTCTCTCTTTATTTTTATTTTATTTAGAATAGTGATAATAATAGACTAATAGCGAGGAAATTTAAAAGCTGCAGAAAGAAGGGGAAGATGGTGCATTACACAACTATGTAAAATTGCTATTGGGTGGAAAGAGAGGTTAAAAGGTACCAAAGATTAAGGACAGAAGAGGTAGGATAATAATCTAGCAGGAAGATATTCAAGATGTGGAGAGAATAGGTGGAATAGCTGTATGACCAATGGACTTTAACATATAGGATGAGAGAACACTAAATGAGAATGACCTTGGGTCAGGGATACTCGACAGTGAAATAGAAAAAGCATTGAAAGAGGTAGAGTCAAGAAAAGATGTAAATAATAGACCTTTGAAGTTGCTATAGCATTTAGAATTGGAAGGTTGACAAACCTTTTTATGAACAGATTTATAGTCTCAATGGGGAAGGAGCATAGCTGGATTACCTCATGAAAACAATACTGATTCTTTTCCCAAAGAAGAATAAAGTATCAGAATGCAATGACTGGAACAATTCGTTTGGTATCACACACAGGCCAAGTTTTACTGAGAATATTTGATAAAAGGTAGGATAAAAAGGTAAATTATTATTGGGGCGATGACTAGTATCGATTACAGATGGGGAGATCCACTTGGGATGCAATTGTGGTGATGAGAACACTAATAGAAATAAACATGGAGTATGACCTAGATCTTTCACTTGCTTTGTGGATTTCAAAAATGTGTTTGATGGAGTAAGTTGGGAGAAACAAATGTAAGATACTCGGGAAAATAGGAATAGAATGGTAAGACAGGAGACTTCTCCTACACGAATATATGGCCCAAAGGCCACAAGTGCTGAAACAGGGTGGGCAGTCATAGGTCATGAGGTAAGACAAGGGTGCTTGTTATTGCCTTTGCTTTTTAACATTTATGCTGAAGAAATGATAAGAAAGACATGAGAAGAACTAGATGTTGAAATTGAAGTAGGAGAGTAGCTGATAAAGAGGGTTAATTGACAGACAATCAGACATTGATAATTCATTCTTTGATGGGGTCATAAGCTTTCGAAGATACTTTAGAATTTCAGTGTGGAAAAATGGAATTAAGATTAATCATAAGGAAACAAAAGTAATAAGATTTCCTGGGACAAAGCTAGTAAATTTGGTCATAAAAGTAGAAGGACCAAGCTGGAGCAAGTACAGCATTTGAATTACCCGAGTCGCATGCTAGAAGTAAATAGGCATATTAGCACAGACATGAGGAGGAGAATAGCATTAAACACAGAAGTATTTAATAATAGAAATGAGCTGATGAAGGGGACTTTGGTAAGGATGTGAAGAAGAGTTAGGTAAAGAGCTTGAAATGGAGTATTGTGTTGTATGGAGGAGAAAAATGGACCCTCAGAAAGGAGAAAGAGAATGGGCTGCAGGCATTTGAAATGTGAGTGTAGAGAAGGATGGAGAAGGTGAGGTGGACAGAGAGTAAGACAAACAAGGAAGTGCTTGAGATGGTGGGCAAGGAAAGGAAACTTCTGAATGAAATCCGGGTTTGGCAGGGTAGGTTGTTGGGGGAAGTAATAAAGGAAAATGGGTTGCTAAGGACTATTTTGATAGGAAGGATGTTTGGCAAGCGACGAAGGGGAAGAAAGAGAATAGGTTTTGTGGATGGGATGAAAAGGGGTAGATCGCAGTGGCGGCTCATCAGGTGAAGTGAGTGAAGTGCCACTTCACCTTCATTTTGAAAGAGAGTAAAATAATTCCAATATTTTATCTATTTGGAAAATTCAAGAATATATATCAAGTTTCCAACATGTATACATACAATGTTGAGACCGTTATTTGAATAGAGCGCTTCCGCAGTGCGCTGTCGTGTCCATCAATCGGCAATCTCTGTATCGTGTCGGCAGGAGAAGTTCTAGCTTTGGCCTTCACCTACGGGCTAAGGGTTCGTGGCAGGAGGGGGAAGGACCGGGCGAATCGGGTGAACGTCGTTGGTTGCCATGGTAACTGTTTTCTAGGTGAAGTGCTTTTCTCAACACATCTCCAGCGCAGTAAGCTTCTACGCACCTTCCTACAAATAGTGGTAGTCTCGTACGCTCACCCCCCCTCGCCTCTTTCCTGCTTTTGGCGCTCTCGTACTGTTTGCATGTGATCTGCCGGCCAGTCTGCCGCAGTCCGTGTCCAAATGCTTGATCGGCATATTGTATTGTGTTGACAGTGCTATACCTCATACGTCACCTCGTGTGCAACGTGAATTATGAATTCTGTGTGTGATACAGTATGCAGTTTATTGGTAACGCCTTTTAATAGATGGAAGGATGATGATAAGAAGGACCTTATTCAAACTGACACACCCACTCCTCAATTAAGCATTGATGTTTCTGTACAAAAACAGAGAAGACGGCAAACAAAATTAGCTTTAAAAACTCTTGGTGCAGAGATTTTCCTTGCACCACCTTGGCTATGTGGCAGTGTGGTTTTAAACATGTTTGTTGGCCATGTTTACTTCTAGGAGTGAAAAAACATATCTGGGAGAATACCAGATTAGGGGACTTTCCTAATATGTCTTGTGGTCTGCAGAAACACGGAGACTCCACCGAACACTTGAAGCACAGCTTGCATTATAATTCATTATTAATTGACCGTTAACACTTGGTTTATTTGCCATTGGACACTTAAAATTGAATATAATAATTATTATAAAGCTGCTTATTTATTTGGTTGCTCAATGGGAGGGGGGGGACCGATTGCTGAACTGGGGAAACAGAAAAATTTCTCAGTCCACCACTTCACCTACTTCATAGGTCACGAGCCGTCACTGGTAGATCGTATGCAGCGGCAAACAGGAAAATATTAGATGGAGACAGGACCCTGGAAATCAGTACATTTACCAATCGATCTCAGATCTATCTAAAGTCAGACTAATCTGAAAATTCAAGAAGGAGAGGCTTAAGAATGTGGTTTCCTTAAAAAGTATGTGAAAATTCCATTTGTTCAAAAAAGTCAGAGTCAAAAATATCCTAAAATGCATTCAAAGAAGTAATTAAAACTGCTCTATGTATTGACATTGGTCATGATTTTTTATAAACACAAGAATCCTTTTTTTAAATAAAGCATGAAGGATTTTTTCAGTGCTCTCATAATAACGGATATCGACTCTATCCATCCCTGAAAAGATGGAGTTATTTATAAAGGTAATGTTTGAAAGCAAACACACTTACACACATTCACTAATAAATTTTCATATGTATGAACACATGTTATAATATTAACAGCTGAAGATGTACTGGGAAAAGGAAAGTACTACAGAGACAAGTTTTTGTATTTGTTAAAGTATTGATTTTTACCCTCCTTGGAGAGCTTATAACACAGATTGCATTCTTATTTACTATCATAAATTTTTAAAAAAGTTGAAATTATTAACATCTAGGATAATATATTACTTATTAGAGAGAAAATAATATTGCAAATTTCATGCATAATTCAAAATACGCGCCATAAATATCCGAAGAATATCGATTGTCGGTTTTTATAAGTTTAAAAAGTTGGCAGTAGATGGCGTAGGAGCGAAAGAACAGCAGAACGGCGAAGTTAGCATCGAATGTAAACAGCGCAAGCATTGTTTTGTGGAGGTAAAAATCTGTAAATTCTTCGGAGAGATACCGAAAATGGAGGCCGACTGTGAAGAAAAACTTAAATTAATGGAGGCGGAGATGAACAGGTTGGTATGGTGATCTCTGAAATCAGAGATTAGGGGAAACACTGCTTGATGAATTTACATTGATAAAATGGTGTATTACGGATATTAACGTTGATACATTGATGAATAATTGTATTTGTGCCTTAAAGTGGCCTAATTTTAGTGACTGGTTCATTTATCTTGATATCTCCTTGGACTATCCTTTTGAACCCAACCTCTACCCATAGTCCTTCCGTGCCCTTACGTGCAAGAAAGTTGATGGTATCATTTATAACATTAATTTTGCATATTGTCAGGTTTGAGGCTGAAATTGCAGTTCCTGTTCTACCGCCGCCTCCACCACCACGCCAGGTAATTGGCTCGAATACATACAGACAAGTACAAAAGCAGTTGGAGCAACAACAGACTGTAGTTGTTCCTCCATTGGGTGGGCCCATGCCATTTCCACCGATGCTAACTCCTGTACCAGGGGGTTTTGCCGGAATTCCACCACCTCCTCCCCCACCGCCTTTGCCACCGCCACCTCCACCGCCGCCGATGCTTATTCCACATCAAGTTCAAAGAGCAGCGCTCGGTATGAGGAATGGATTTGATCCTGGTAGGTGTGAATCGAAGTTCTCTTCTCGAATCACTCACTCAAAGTACCGCATAAGGTTAAATGTTTGCCTTTGCCTACCTGTTTAAAGAATGAATTATTGCCTGCTTTTGGCACTCCTGATATGGTTTACTGCACTGAACCCTATTGGTTACAGACTGTGGACTTCAATGGGAGTGGGTAAGATGTTTTCTCTTTTACATTCTTAATTCTTGTAATCATTCCTCAGATATTCAGTCATGAAAATGGATTGATGCATGCTGTAATTACAATATGGCATACGCTTCAAGCAAACTATCACTTCAATTTATGATTTTTACTATTCCAATGAGATATTTGCCATTATTAGTGGCTCTGAATAAATGGAGAACTTAACACAATTTTCCTATAACAATTCTGTTAATGATTTATGTGATATTAATGATGTAAGCATGTATATTGTATATTTTTTTACCCTTATTCCATTCTCAGAAATGTCTGATTTTGGTGGGCATTTACTCATCCTGTTTGTGAAAGTAATTGTTCACGACGAGTAGTCCTAATGTTTTTTTTTAGTACTAGAGAGGATTTTTTAAATCAATTTTAAAAAAATCAATTATGAAGTTTAAATTTAGACTTAAAACACAATCATAACTGTGGATAATAACTTTCACAGTTTATTAATAGCAGTCAATTTAAAACAAAAGTACCATGTGTATTATTTTCAATTACATGGTGAAGGTGTTAAACCATCTGCAAGGAACTCACTTTGAATGCTTGTTATTATTAACTCTTGCTTTCTTTGTAATTTACCTAAAATTTCCAGGCATGCATGGGATGGGTATTCCTCCTGGTCCTCACATGATGCCCCCTCCTCCTCCGACTGGATTTTTGGGTCATCCATTGGAACACCAGCCGTTCATGCCCCCCAACATGCCACCAACCATGGAAGCTCCTGTTGTTCCTATAACAACAGTTGCTCCTATTGTCAGGTAGGGTATTTGTAAATAATTTTGAAGTGGTATATTAGTATTCACTGAGGTGAGGATGATATTAATCTGTGATAGACCCTACTGTCTTTTTATCGATTCATTTTGTAGCATCTTGTCTAAGATATGTTACTCTTATTCTAATCACTCATTCATGAAGGATCTCAGATTCTCCCAGTGTATCTGATGGAAGACCTGAGAAACCTTTATCCAACTCATTCATTATACCTAGCTGGTGAGCTGGTCCCCATGGACCTGCTCACCCGGTGGAAGACCTGAGAAACCTTTATCCAACTCATTCATTATACCTAGCTGCTTTTCTTTGTATTACACCCATAAATGAACAAGTATTTCATAGAAAACCAATGGCTTTGTTAGTTATTAATCTAATTTTAAGCCTTATATTCAGTTTTTAACTCATATGTTGTTTTTAATTGCTAGCTTGGGCAGATAGTCTTGTGGGTAGTATTTACTAATATCAAGAAATGATTTATAATCAGGCAACTCAGTCTCAAATTAGTTGATGCTTGATTGCTGAGCCACATCTAAACTTGCTTCCTCCTTCATATTTTCATTGTTCAAGAGTGATGACGAGGAGAAAACCAGTTAACGGGCTGCTTAGAGGATTTAGCATATGGAAGGCTGTTTTTATGAATTTGAATAATTTAATCACCTTCATACTGGTTGCAAGTGTTCAGCTGAAGGAAGAAATTACTTTGTGGAAACTCAATTCATGTTGCCTCAGGTCATTAAAATTTTTCTCGTTATTTTGACAGCTGCCACCAAGATGTGCAAACTAATGACAGGGAAACTAATGGTGTGACTAATATTAATGACTAATACCTCTAAGCATCGACCCATTCTAATTCAGGTGTGTGCTTGAAGTGAGTGCCCGAATATTCTTTAGAGCATGTCAGCAAATCGTACCCATTTATGGGGGTGGATAAAAATTTTATATATGTTTTATGCAATTTATTTTATGTATAAAACCTAATGATAATGGCATTAATTAAACCATATTCTTGATTATGAATGTTATTAGTTCAAAATATATGTGCAGAACAAGTAGGAATAATGTGCTTTATTCATACGAGTCATTTAAGCAGCAGAATATTCCCATGGATTTTGGCTGGAAGGAAAATATCAGCAGCAAAAGCAATGAGGAACAAACCTATCTTGTGCGTTTCTTTCATAGACCCTTCGATTGGGGCGACAAGTAACCTCCACTCAACCTCGGCACTCGGACATCCCCACATTTTTCTCCACTCCATAAACCTTTCCCAATATATGGAACCTGCCCACATCACTTAGCAGCCATGCAGTACCAACATAAATAATTAGTTCTCCACATGGCCACGTTAGGCGCGACAGAGCTTGCCCACATACATTTACAAATGCTTGTACATTAGGGTGGACCGAAAAACATAAAGGTGTCCAAATCGAATCGTAATAGTGCGGAAAAGTTGCTACTCGTCAGCCTAATCACAAAGAAAAAATTTTTTTTTTAAATCAGACCTATATCTTCTGGTCGCACATCTCGTTCCAAGTTTCGAAAGATCATAAAAAATGTGACTTTTTTTGGGATTTTGAAAAATGAGTTAAAGTCATTGGATTGCGTTTAAAATCGGTATAGATTCTTTGTCTTAAAAAATATATAATTCCCCTTCCTCCTTCTTTTAGGGGGAGGGTGAGTCGCTCATCACATTCAAATTATTGAAAAGTCATAAAAAACATGATTTTTTTTTAAATTTCCTCTTAATGAGTTACAGTGATCAGATTACGTTCAAAATTGGTATGTGGCCTCTTCTTAAGGTCTTTTGTCTTTAAAAAAGGTGTAATTCCCATTCCCCCCTTCTTTTATGGGGAGGGGAGGGGCATATATAGAGTGACCTTACGGTCGTTGTTTTCCTCGTGATAAGTGTGCAGCTCTTCGCCCGAGAAACTTTAGATATATGGGTACTTTCGGCTGCACCGCGAGGTCCACCTTTTATTTCTCTTACTTTGCAATTGCTTTACAATTACAATGTTTTTTCCACACATCGACGATACATTCACATTGTTTCGGCAAAAGGATTTGTATTCCGGTCGTTGGTTTACTTGTGTGAAGAGTGCCGTTGGGTAGGTTAAGGCATTCCAAGCATTACAATATATCCTACTTTGATCATTCTTACATAAATGTAATTTGCGTATAAAATGAGAGAGGAACCTCGGCTTGGGCGGGCCTAGCCTCCAGCCAGGCTGGTGGCAGCCGGTGCAAGGAATTCGTTGTGCCGCTGCGCGCAATGAGCCAGAGAAGTCAAGTCGCTCCGAGAGCGAGCATCTAGGGGAGACAAGTCGCATTCTACTGCTGTTTAGTGTTGGAGCAACGTGCCAGAGAAGTCAAGTCGCTCCGGGAGCGAGCGTCTAGGGGAGGCGAGTCGCATTCTACTGCTGCTTAGTGTTGGAGCACGGTTGTACCTTCGAGTGGAAGAGAGCTGGACAGTGGACAATGAGGTTGAGGACGTTTGGTGAAAAATTTCATTTCCCTTTTTTTGGACCACCTCAAAGTCTGAACTATCAGATTCTTCCATTGCATGCTGATGTTTTACTGCATTGCCAGCATGTTAGATATTCCTTAGCCCTGGCTTCGGCCAGTCCAGAACAGGATGTCAGCTTCTCTGCAGTAGCTAATGTCGTTGCTGATGATATAGGGACCATTTTCATTAAGACATCTTTGCCAACGGTCTCTCGCAATAGAATCATAAACCTTATCAAAGCTCTTCACGATAAGTATTACTATATACGTAAAAAGTTTAACAGGGAAAAAAGTATGAGGAAAAACAAAAGGAGTACACACATTACATTTCTGACAATACAAAAACTTTATTTGACATATGTTCCTGCAAGTGCAAAATGCACCTGCTGTGTGATTGCAACAAATTTTAGATAAATGTACCCGTGTTCAGCCAGTTAAAATCGATTTTTCTTGCCCTGTCGATAGGAAAGTTCCTGTGATAGAGAGAAAATTTTTTAATGCATAGTGGCATCACAGACTTGGCAAGATAGGAACAGTTAACCAAATGGAGAGTGAAAAGATTAAGAAGAGGCTGGTAAGAAAAGCAAAAAAACTTCTACGGCTGATTTCAACACATTTAGGTTTTAAGTAACGTGCCCAAGTTGGTTGGTTGGTTGGGTAGGGTGTGGGTGAAACTCGTGGTGCAGCCACCTTCACCTGGTGAGTTCTGAGTCGCTCCCATATAACTAAAGTTTATAGGAGCAGGCGAAGAGCTGCAAACTTATCACGAGGAAAACAACGACCGTAAAGTCACTCATTTTTTTATATATATGCCCTCCCCTTCCCCATAAAAAAAGGGGGGAATGGGAATTACGCCTTATTTAAAAGACAAAGTTTTACATTTTGCAAGTAAATCATGACATTTTGACAACATATAAGATGGACTAGCTAACTCATGGCAGTTGGTTTTACTCTTATATCCTCCTGGATTGCTGTGTCATGATAAAGCCTTTGCTATTGTCACTCTATTGCTCCTTTGTTTCATTGCTCTCTGCCTTATTTTATGGTGCATATTTTCTTGTACACTATTACTTATCACTTCCGTGAAACTGAAATTACTCTTACATGTGTTAGATTCTCTGTTTGAAATATGCTATAAGTATCTTTCTGTTAGGGTTTTGGTGAGAAATTATTTTACTCATTTTAAAATGAGTGAATGTATAACCTTACAATCATTCTTTCTTACTCTTTTTCAAGTTGATAATAATTGAAGTTTTCTAAATTTAATTGATTTTATGGTCTCATAGCTATGAAAGGAATTATTCTTTTCATAAATAATGATACATTAATGAACAATAGAAAGCATTCCGATATTGCTGTTTCTGCATTTATTTATTGTGTCCACTTAGGTTAGTTCTGTTATAGTCATGCATTCATGAAGTCAACATTTTTTTAGTTGATTTGCCTTTTAATGATAATGATGGTAGACATACTTTCCTGTGCTTCCATGATGATGCTGTTATTACTGCATATAGAGTTGGCCAACAGGAATCAAAACAGGGTGGCGATTGTCAGGGAAATCCGGAAAAACCTGGAATTGTCAGGAAAAATTGGAATTTCTGGAAAAGTCAGGGAATTCTCGTATCAGTCAGGGAGAAACTGGCATATGAACCCTCATTATTTTTCTACCATTGCGTTTACTGGCCAGTCTTTCCTGCCCTTTATTACACCAGCTGAAACTTAATTCCGTCGCTGACGTGCATGAAATAAGCCCCATCAATTCGTGAAATATTCAGTTGTGAATCAGATGTACAATGTATCCCTTTTTTATATCCTTATTGCAATATTTGCCTAGTAGTGTTAAAATTCATGATCACAATGTATTACGCTCAACACAAGGAATCCGAGGCTATGCTGTTCGGTACACTTTAACTCGCATTTAATTTTAACTTCCGAAACTCAGATCGAGAGGTAGCTGGAGCACACTAGCTTATAGTAAATACATGCTTGCAGTTCTAAAAATATGAGACGATGATTAGAAAATTTAAAGCTGCTGTGGAAGATTTAATTCTGCAGAAAAGAAAATATTAAAAATATTGGTGACCTTTTGGTGATTGGTCAGGGAAATTGGTAAATCCATCACAAAAGAGTTAGGAAAAAATAAGGGAGTTTTAAAATTGGATATCAGTAGCCACCCTACAAAAGAATATAATGACTTATGATTCCTTGCATATGTCTTTCAGTGCCACACCAAAGCTCTATGTTGCCAAGCCTGAACTTCCGGATCACCTGATGGAGAACGTATCTATGGAACATGATCCCTCAGCAGGAGGTATGGCAATGGAATACCACACAGAAGACCACGTGAGCACCCAAGCTCCCCCACAGGTCACAATGCCAATGTTGTCTGCGGCCAGTCACATGAGCCCGGCGCAAATGATTGATCGTAAAGTGGGGAAGAAGTGGAAGGGTGGTGGTGGGGGTGGTACAGTCGGTGGTGGGTCAGGGGGTGGAGGTGGAGCAATGCAGCACGCTCGAGGAGGTGGTGGGGGGCGAGGAGATAAGTTGAAACCTACGGTCGTCCCACTCATGAGCATCACGGTGAACCCTGGGATTGTGGCATCCATGGGGGAAGATCCCTCAACACAGAAGAAACCAAAGAGGACCAAGAAAATTATAAGGGTAGCTGGTGGTCAACAGTGGGAGGACAATTCCCTTGCAGAATGGGATGATGGTTAGTTTCTAGATTTTATTCCACTATTGGTACCACAGCATGTCCCAAAATATATCCTTCTCAGTGGAAAACCATTCTTAGCTATGAGCAGACACACATATTACAACAGTTGGTCTTGAAATAATCCTATCCTGATGATACAGAAATGAAACTGCAAAATATTGACAAGAGGGATTATATTGATTAGTTCGAGACCAGCTCTCCAAAATAAGTGTGACTATTCACATTGCAATGAATATGGTAGGCTTTTTGATTATCCTTAGATGCTGTCCTTTGACACCCTGAGTTTTTATGCTGACCAATATTCAAATTAAGTCTGCTTGCTGAGGGAGATAAAGCTTATGCATTATTTTTCAAATTTGTTGTATTACAAGGGCCTGTTGTGCAATGGTTATACTGTTGCTATTTGTTATAATTGTCAATTTTACATCAGAATGCATTGTATAATATCTTATGTTCATCAAACTTCCTGCCAGTTAGGCCGTTACCTCACTGCTAATGCATTCATAGGTCTTTGCTCAGCCAGAGGGTAAGCTAAAGTTCATTCTGGGTTTTTTTATTCAAATAAGGTAGTTGTTTCATAGTGTTTTGGGGATTTATGAGGTGCGATGGATGATCTACTACTAAATATGCAGTTTTTCAGTGGGATTAAAAAATTGTTTTTATTGCGTCAAAGTAGTTTAAATATGTGGAATGAAGAAGAGTTTATCACAAAGCTTCAGCTAATGAAAAGAACCTTAAATATTTCGTAAGTTGGTGAGAAATGAATTTAAATAAAATGTAATTTTTCCATGCAAGTCATTTCAGTGAGTTACAAAAAAGATTATTAGGCGAAACTTCTTGAGTTGGTCCTTCATGCCTTTTTTCTTTGGAATGTGGTGGAAATATGAGTCCATGCACATTACAAACTTGGAACCCCAGTTCAATGTCATCTTCAGGAAGATCACCTGAAGATGACATTTATCATCGAAATCTGAGTTATTTCAATTAAAAACCTGTGGAAAAACAATGGTATAAGTTATCATCATTATGTTGACAAATTCCATAAAGTTACTCCTGAAACCACCAATTATATCAGTGTTGTGGTAATTAATTTCACTAAAATAATCTAATCTGCTTTTAACTGTAATCGAATACTATTTTTGAAAATAATTTGTCTAGTAATGGAATTCTTGATTGATGAAGTAGTTGTAATCTGTCCCAATCACATTTTTAAATTAAGTAACCCAGCACTGATTATCATCATCATTGGTCCTAAGATTGGTTGATTGCACCCATCACCCTTCCCCATCTAATGCCAGTTTCCTTACTTCCTGGTATCTCTTCCTATGTACTTTCCTCTTTATTTTGGTCCATGTACTTATTGCTGGGTCTTCCTCTGGGGAGTTTTCCCTCTATTTTACCTTCAATTACGTTCTTTACATACCCATTGTGTCTTAGGTTGTGTCCAATGCATCTTGTTCTTTTCTGTATGTTGTTCCACATGGTCCTTTCCTCTTCTATTCTTCTCTACACTCTATCATTTCTTATTTTACCTGTCCATTTTATCTTCAGCATTCTCCTTCGGACCATGTTTCGAAGGCTTCTATTCTGTTCTCATCAGCTTTTACAATGGTCTATGCTTCCAATCCATGGAGTGCCATGTTCCACACAAACGTTTTCACATACTCTTTCCTGGTTTGTAGTACTATCTTCTTTGAGCACAGCAGTTGTCTCCCTCCCATGAATGCCTTCTTAGCTTGGGCCATTCTCTGCTTGATGTCCCTTGTACTTCTTCCATCCCACGTGATGTTACTTCCGAGATAAGTGAAATAATCCACTTGCTCAAATTTCTCTCCTCTGAGTGTGGCTTCTACACTCTTGTACTGATTGTAATGAGAGTATATTTGCATATTTATTGATGCCTGATATATTCATCAATCTGGTCAACATAGGGTACGGTATCTGAGCTGAGTTGAGTTTGAATAATCGGTAATTGGCTGCTGTCAGTGTTTTGATAAATTTACATATTTGTTTTATCGCCATCAGTATTTGCTGGGGCCTTATTTGTCCTCGATTATGTATCTGTCTTATGGGTCATGTCCTCACATATTTAGGGAGATTTACTGGTAATGTTAACTCTGATTGGCCATTATTGTTCCTCCTTTCCATTATTATTTCAAGCATAATGGTTTCTAAGACACCGTCTCTGGCATTACTCTTTGGAACTCCTTCCCAGACCTGTGATTTTTCATTCATTCATCTTAACGGTTTCCTTCCTTGGCTAAGTGTGTTCCCATTGTCAGAATTTATGTTGTTATTGTCTAGCCAGAATTCAATGGTTTCCTTTTTCAGGTGCTCTCAAACCCATTGCTATTGGTCGAGAACTGAGCATCAATGACGAAGAACACATTTTGTGTGCCCGGAGAAAACTTCACATATATCATTCACTAAGAATGCCCAAGGTCTTTTTTTCTCTTCAGTGTTAATGTAATTCCTGGTTATCATCGTCGGTCATTACCGTCATTCATTCAGGGCATTATGCATTCTGATGTTTGATGCTGTTGTTAAATAACTATAAAAGGATTATGATTTTCAGTTGCAGTGACAAAATTTTGACAAATTTCCTCAGAGAAAAAATCATCCGCATTGACCGGATTCGAACCCGGATCCCTCGATTTCCGGCTGAGTGCTGTAGCCAGTTAAGCTACCGAGGCGTCCTCTTCCCCTGTGGATTTTTGTGACCTTTACGGGACTAGATGTTCTCGACTGCTGGACATACAATGTAACAATCAGTCGCTACTGAGCGCTTAGCGCCACTGCCCACGAGGAAAGATCGTACTTTGAACACGTTCACTCTTATTTGACAAATTTTAAGCTATGCGGGACTAGTCACGGAGTTCTACTTTTGCGGAGTCACCCACTATGCACAAATGTGCGAAGTTCCACAGAGAAAAAAATCATCCGCCTTGAATTTTTATTATAAAATTATGTTATAAAATTTTGACTTTATTAATTCTCTTTTCTTTACTATTTTACAGATGATTATCGGATATTCTGTGGAGATTTAGGCAATGATGTCACCGATGAAGTGCTGACCAGAGCCTTCAGCAAATACCAGTCATTTCTTAAAGCTAAGGTTGTGAGGGACAAGCGTACAAACAAAACCAAAGGATTTGGATTTGTCAGCTTCAAAGATCCTCAGGATTTCATCAAGGCAATGAAAGAGATGAATGGTGAGTAAATTTTTAATGGTTTTTGGATTTACCTAATTTTAAAACTATTGTGTCGATTGTCATTTTGGCTTAAGACAATTATGTAAATTGTAGGTATTAGATTTTTGTACTGGTGCTGTATATAATATGGATGATAGGAAGTGGTATCAAGTATGAGTATTATGTAATCAATTCCAACTAACCTGATGAGCAGAAATGATTACATATGACCTACTTTTACTCATAATCATTACTTTTTTCAAATTTTAATTTGACTTGGATACTGCTCCCAAAGTAATTTTTACATTTGTGTAATCATTACTTTCAGAGTAATTTTTACATCTGTGCAGTCATTACTTTCAGAGTAATTTTTACATTTGTGTAATCATTACTTTCAGAGTAATTTGTTATCTTTGGGTTATCGGTTAGTGGTGATGTCGATTACTCCAGTGTTCGACAAGAGCTGTGGTTAACAATCATTTATTTCAACAATTTCATTTGACCCCCTTCAGATCATTTGAAAGTCAGATCTCCATCATAAACCTTTTCCACTCAGCATGTTTCATAATTTTTGTGAGCTGTATTTACATTATTGTAACATTCTGTTGCTTTTTATAAAATATACTGTTCTAATATATTCATATAGTTGGATATACATGCCATATTTCCACACTTGCTTAAGTCAGTGAGTCGATCAGGTCTTCAGTCTGTCAAAACAAATTTACTACTGTCAAGCAGTCTAAATTTGGACGGACTTGAAAATTATGAGCTCATGGATGCATGCTGGAGAATCCAGCTGTAATTATTGAGATTGCAGTGTGATTGTATGCAATCCAAGCATTAGGAGCTGAAAATTCTCGACATTTTCCAACTTATCTCTCCACTATAGATCTGTGTGATGGGACTGGAGATTGCCTAGGTTCAGACTGAATGTACATAGACTCTGGTACTTATCCCAGACTCAATAATGTCTGCAAGACATGTTGACCGGACTGGAGCCTTTTTATTAGCATTCTATATAGTATTTACACGGACTCCGTGTAACCAAAATAAAACACCAGTGAAATCTCACTCCTTTGATTGCTTTTCAAGCCCCCTCCCATTTCTGGGATCCAATCAAAGGCTTAGCAGACAACTACTAGATACTTTCCCATATATCTGCCATTTACTGATCTGACCTCTTAAATTGCATCCCCAGTCCCTCTTCTGTTTACGAAATTGATTGCATTTTAATGCTCAGTGAAAAAGTCATTTGATAGTGTTTTTGGGAGAAAATTGTGATCTAATTGTTAATAAAGGGATTCAAGTCAGGGGATAGAAGAGCCATCTGTATTTTGGTGTTGATGATGAAGAATTTCACTCATTACTGTCAGACAATGATTGACATAACATCCTCTCAATGAAATCAGCCTGGTCCATCTTCTTGTAGAAGTTGCTTTCTTGCTGGTCCTTGATGCCCTTACCTCTCCTGGAATGTGGTTGCAGATTGAGTCAATGCTCATTAGAGACTTAGACCCACCCTTAAGGAGTTTAGTTTATGATTGGTAGGTGTCTAAATTTCCCACCCTTAGATTTCTGTGTGTGTAGAGTGCATTTCTAAGACCAGTTCTGGTCAATATACCAGACTTGTCTGATGGAAATGGTGTATTCAATTATATTTGTCTGGGTTACTTTAAATGGATTTTGCTTGAAATTAAACCCCTTATGGTTCAAATTAGGGGTGAGTCGATTCTGATTCCATTGATTCTTATTCCTATATTGGATTGGATATTTGGGGAGGTGACCGATGGCTAAGGTCATTTGCGCCATAGGGGATAGGTAAGGAAGGAAGGGTGGATAGAAACCCGGCGTCAGCATTAGCATGCTCTTAACGAAAGGCGCCAAAGGGACCACGGCTTAAGGTCTCATCCGACAGACGGAGTACTGTACTTGAAGTGCCCTCCACAAGACACTCAAGTAGGGAAAAACATCCTCCTCTGCAGGGATTTGAACCCTGGCCACCCATGTGGGAGGCGAGTACTCCAGCCGCCACACCAACCCGATCCCTTTTTATTCCTAACCACAGGGGGGATATTGATATACAAGTAGTGTACGACTATTATTTAAACTGAAATAAAATAACAAAGACAACTAAGTCTCTCAAAAAGTATATTTATTAACAAATAGAAAATATATCCTCAGCTTATTGAGATAGATAAAAAGTACAAATTGTTAGCCTGCACCCAAAATTACTGAGACAAATATGATGTGATAAATGAAATTTGATTTGAATATTTATCTATCTGGAATCGATGGGAATCGGAATCCACTTAAGGCGATCGATTCTCGATACCGATTCTAATCCTGAGAATCGGTGGAATCAAGAATCGAAATTTGGATTCGACTCATCCTCAGTTCAAATGCAATGGAAGACAGAAACCACAACTAAATCAGTGACTTGGCAAACTTGCTTGTTGATTCTTCGTAGCAGCTAGCTCACTTTTGACCTTATGAATCTCCACAATATGGTATTTTTTTCAGCATGGTTTATTGTATATAAATAGTTAAATGTAGTACTTAGAAATAAGCTGTGACACATGAAACTGAATTCTTAGTCACTGAATTGAACTGACTAGACTGAGGCAAAACAGGGTTGACAAAAATTAACCAAAGACAAACACAGCCTTTGAAATGGATAACTTCTCCCACATTGGAGCATATATATTGTATTACATAAAAAAGTACAACATGCCATTGGGCGAAATACATGTATGGAGCATTCTCGAATGAAGTCCATTCGTTGAGAGCTTCAGTGACCCGGGAAATGCAGGGAGCTTTGTAGTGAAGTCGATGCCAATCACGTAACGAGGGAGAGGCCCCTTCCTTGTTATGCAGGTCTGAACATGAAAACAGGGGAAGTCTCGGAGAGAGGAGGATGGGGAAGAGAGAGGAAGTACTGTTTCCTGTGGCGATTGGCTAAGATATCCCAATATTGCTAGTTCACAATTCACGCCAATGTTAGGGAGTCCGATCCTGCAGTTCGTGACTTGAAGGCTATGAGTTCCATTGAAGGCTAGGATTCATGAGAAGGCTATGCTGAAATTTTGGCACAAAGCCTGGAATTATTGTTTTATTAATTTTTATAATTATATGTTTTGTATACCATACTATGTTTCAATAATTAGGTGCTCCCTAGGGAAAAAAGATAATTTGTCTCTGTTCCAAGGTTATGCTCTCATTTATCATGATGATTCTTTTGCTAGAGAACTGGTGTTAAGTAATTGTTATTAACTACATTAGTTTTCATGATGAAAAGATACAACTTTGTCAATTCCACACTAATGTATTGAATTAGAACCAACCTTGGTTTCAGCAACTGAGTGCCATTTTCAAGATATAAATGACTTGAGTGGCTGAGTATGTATACAGAACAGATGAAGGGAGAGGAAGAAAAAGAGGGAGAGGATAAGGGGGTGCGTGGAGGTATTATTGGTAACCTCCCCTCCTTCCCCTTCTCTCCCCTCTTTTCCTCCCTCTCCTTTACCTCAACTAAATCAGTGACTTGGCCAACATGCTTGTTGATTCTTCATAGCAGCTAGCTCACTTTTGTCCTTAAGAATCTCCACAATATGATATTTTTTCGGCATGGTTTAATGCCTATAAGTAGCTAAATGTAGTACTTAGAAATGAGTTGCGACTCATGAAACTGAATTTGTAGTCACTGAATGGAACTGACTAGACTGAGGTGAAACAGGGTTGACAAAAATTAAATAAAGACAAACACAGTCTTTGAAATTAAAGTTCAGAGGCTTCTTTGCTTGGGGAGAGGAGAAGGGGAAGGGGGTGGGCGTGGAGGTATTACTGGTAACGCCTCCCTCCCCTTCTCCTCTTTTCCTCGCTGTCCCTCCACCTTTACTGTTTATATACTTAGCCACTCAAGTCAGTTGTGCCTTGAGAATGGCACTCAGTTGCTGAAACCCAGGTCGGTTTTAATGTAATAAATTGGTGTGGAATTAACAAAGTTGTATTTTTTCATCATGAATATCCAAAACTTCCACAATGTAATGCCGGAAACAGTTTCATTTGTTACTTCAGTTTTTATTAATTCGAGTTATAATTCGTTAATTTATATTGAAATAATTGTTATCCATCCCAATTTATTATTTTGAGTAATTTACCCAACACTGGGGATGTCATCATGTTTTAGTACAAAAACTTCTTTTGAAATTCCATTTATTATACATTTTATTTAAGGATATGTGAGTTACTTGAAATTTGAGTCAAGTTTTGTTCTTTAATTTTTGTAATTTTATTCTAAGCAGTGTCACCTTTCATTCTTCATTATACCCTCATTCATTTGCAGTGTGTTGCCGACGTTTCAGAAAACGACTTGTTTTCTATTTTCAAGGCCCATGTTATTTCCGCCGTGACCACTATAACACTAAAATTAAATAAGCTGTTGATGCCCCAACAATGAAGGTTGCGATCCCTATGATTGGCTGACGTGTTCCGCTGGCTGTTGAATCATTTTCTCGTCTTTTTAATACATTTGATCACTGGCCACCAGGTATTACTCAGTTGCAATCCGGTGTCTCTATTAAAATTATGTGGATGCAATCGTATCTCGGTCCCACCTGGGTTGAGTAATATCTGCCCAGGACATGGGTGTTTGTGTCTCGTCCATTGTTATTGTTATCCACCCGGCGTAAATTGGCACATTGTGCTCTATTCGGGATAGTGAAGATAAATAAAAAAATAATAATAATCCTGAGAAACGGTGGAATCGAGAATCAACATTTGGATTCGACTCGTCCTTACTTTATGCATATAAGAATTTTTAGTCCAAAAATTCGGGGTCGGATGATACACTAGTTGAGCTTTGGACTGCTTAAATCCTTTCACAAAAAAGTGGTGTGTCCACAGGGCATTAACTTAGTGCCATATACTCATCTCCTTATATAACAAAATCACATAAAAAAGTGCTCATGCAGTCTTCCTTTGTTGTATACATACATAATGAATTTATGACATATCTTCAGGAGATATTCATAACTTTTTTAAAAATGATTTCTGAGCAATGTGGCCTGAATTTTGCATTTTGCTGAGAGAATCAAAGTTGCGAACGTTGGGCGACGATCTGTAGAACTGAAGTTCTCTACGAAACAAAAGGTGGAGCAGATATCCTTGTAGGCGTAAGCCTTGTATTTTTGTGTTGAGTGATTGTCAGACAGCTGTGAATATATTCTAATCTTCACTTACCCTGAATAACACTTCTTTCTCTTACCCTCCAGCTCACTCAGGAATTAGGGTGGAGATCAGAGGTTAAGTCACACACAAAATTTATCAGTAAAAAAACCCTCAATGAATGCAAACAAGTCCTGGAAATCATTATATAAGTAGTGAAATCAATTATTAATATTTAAAAATTGATTGTTAAGATGGGAAACAGTTGGGTACAATATATGTATAAGTATACTTGGTTTTTCTAATTTTAACATAAAACTCTGATTCTGATAAAGTATATAGTAGTGTATAGATAAAGTAGATAAAGTAAAGTAAAGATAAAGATAAAAGTACATAGCTGTCCCAAATTTGGAATAAGGAACAGTTAATGTTTCATGATATTATTCGTACATAATCAATTTCAATAAGCATAAATATCCTTCTAACTTATCTTGGATTATGTGAATTGAGAAGTGAGATGAATGTTTGCATCCGCTAGATTGTCATCTCCACCACCCAATTTCCCTATCTCCCTTCCCAGGTATAGGGTTTAAAGTCATCTCTCCTCATGATGCTCAGTTATATATTTTTAATTATGCAGTTCATTCTCCACAAACTCATTTATTCATAACTACTTAATCAAATACTCTTCTCTTGATCTCCTATCCCATCTCTCCCAAATACACATCTGATTTGTTACTCTTCCCCAACTGTCATTCTTGACCTTGTTGAAGCTACTGTTACCATAGGTTTCCATTTCTTTTTCTTTAGATTTATAACTTAAAGCATTTTTATCTTTGTAATTTAAGTTTCCGCTATGCTGTTATTCATGTCCAAACCATGTTTTCCTTTAGTTATCTTTTATTACGGAATTTTTTATCCGTGAGATGGTTTTTGTAACCAAAGTTGTATCTTTGGAGGTATTAGTGGTGGGATATTAATAATTATAGTATGGCCACAGGATCATACTCTTACAATATTTGATAGTGAATTGGCTCCATCAGACATATTAATATTATGTCCTGTGTAGCTTTATCAGTACATGGAAGAAATTCTGCATTTCCATGAACATTTCCTTAGCTCTGTTGTTGAGGGTTGGGGTCATTTTATGACCATATGAACAACTAGTAAATGACCTTTAAGATCCATACCTTTAATTTCCTGGTGTAAGCTAAATTTGTGTCAGCCACCTCTTGCTTATACATACCACCTTTTAGTTTGAGCTGAATACACCCAGCCCTAAGTTAAAGTTCTTAATTGGTTTTGGAAATTAGGAGCACAAGTTGAAACAGTTCTATTCAAAACATAAGACTACCCAATGAATAATGCTTACTAAATAACACATTCCTAGATTCTTTCATACAATTTTTAGCTGGACAAATACTATTGTAAAGGGCGATTCCACAGAAACTATGGGTGGTCATGCTAAACCATCTTAAATTCTTAGGATTTTTTATACAAAAAGGCCAATTCACAAAATATTGGTCCTTAATATTTTTATTTTATTTTTAAAGGCAGCACTTTGAAATTCTGCATTAGTACAAAATGGTGTATCATAGCTGTGCCCTGTGACCGCAATTAATGTCTATATAATGGTCAGGTTTAAAATGCAATGACATTTTATTTAGAATGACTCAGTAATTTAAGTTTTCTGTTAGCTTTTGGTGACATGGTCATCTGTTCTGAGCTCTTAAATGGTTATGAATTAAATGAGTATTCTATGTTATTTTTGTTTCAAATTTGTTTGGTTTTAATCCAATTACTCCTTCAGTAATACATGAAAAATTGGTGAACCCGTGCAATATTTGTGCAAATATCATGTAATAATAACTGTGAAGATCTTAAATGGGTTAACTCCATAATTGAATGCATTAGGTAAGAAGTCCTAAACCTGAAAGATGAGTCCATATGTATATTTGTTTTCTCATTGTGCCCTCATTTACTGAAATATGCTACTTCTAAAATTTGATAGTCAACAAGTTTACATTAAACATGTATATAGTATCCATGCTACATGGGAAGCCAGTAAAGAGAGAAATGTCAGGTGTGATCCAGTAGGATTTAACTTATATGTGGTTCAATGATTTACTGAATTGTATTATGAAATCCATATGATAAAAAAATGAGACTAGGTAAGGATTCCACTGAGAGAAGTCCCTATCTATGTATTTAACTGAAAATCTTGGCTAAATTCTCCTCAGAAAACCTTTCATTAAGGCTCACGTAATGAATGTATCTCTATCCATGTTCATTTTTGTAGCAAAACTAGTACTGTCACAATTACGGCCATTAGTGAGTGTAAATGCCTGAAATACATGTGTAGATGCATGAGCAATTGTTTCTTCAGAATTACGTCATTAATGCATGTTAAATCTTATGAATATGTGAACAAATTCAATGAAATTGTCCAATTCTATTGCAGTGAACTTGTTCTTTAAAGATTGTTTGTCTATGTTCCTGTATGGGTGTGTGAATTGTGTACATCTTAATGGCTGTTAATTTGCACGAATTATCATGGCTCACTTGAAATTATAGTGTCATATAGTTTTCAAAGTTTATAATTTGTATGTCCATGTTCTGCTTAATTTTTTTCTTGGCAGTCATTTTGACCAGAGTAGGGCAGTTTTTTGTTGACAAAAGAAATTAGTCGATCATGTTGCACAGTGGCATGTTTTCTGTTTTTAAGTTTTTTATAATCAACTTTTATCTAATATATTTTCAGAATGGTTGTGTTAAAAGTTGGCATTGTTATAAGACTAAGTAATTTTATTTCCTACTCTTGATTTAAGTTAATAGGTATACACCTATACATAGGTTACACCTGTGAGTGAGGAAAGATTCAAATATTTTGCTTTTTTTCTTGCTTACATTCATAAATACTAGTACAAGAACCCCCTTTTTCTAAAGGATTGCCTAATGTATAAATATGGGTATCCATTAGCCAAGTCATGAGAATCTAGAGGACCACATAACTCCATATTTTTACTTACATCTGCTAAGGAGTAATGCTGCTGGAAATACAATGATCTAGCATAGGCCTTGTAGAGTTTTTAAATATCTCTTTGCTAAACATCTACAGTGTGATGTGCTGTTATAGTATTCTGAGCAGAATACATATTTAAAATGCCCTAAAACTCCAGACTATTCTCCCCGGTAGGAGTTGTTTTTACCATCAGAAATCTGAATAAGTGGCGAAAACTATAAGAATGTGTTAACTGTACGAATAGTTTAAAAAATAATGAATGGCAAAAAATAATGAGTTTTGTCTTATATTGATTTTTCATGATTAAATTTACATTTCTGGAACACAGCATTACATCATATGACAGTATAGTGGCTTGAACATGCATTTGCAAATCAGAAAGGAAGGTCTGACTTAATGCTCTACTTCCCCAAAGGGCCCCAACCATATGATACAAATAAATGTGGTAGGGTTGAATACTGCTTTCTGCTCGCCACCACAGGTCCAGTCTGTGAAACCCATTGTCCGTTCTCATTCGACCTTTGTGCTGCAGCCTGGGCATTTCGCAGCCTCATTCCATTTGCACCTGTGGTTGGTTTCGATCTGCTCACTTGCTTGTGATGGTACAGAACGCTAAATGGGAGGCCAGCACTTGTCCACTTTTGAAATCCATTATACCGCCCCCTTTTAGGCGGTGGTGCATATACTTGTCTGTTGTCTTCTTTTTGTCTCTCAATACAGCGTCCACCCTTGCTCTTGCTTCTTGCGCACCCATTTGGAATCAGTTCATTGTCAGGTGCTCGCGAGATGAAGAAAAATAAGGGCTCTCTGAATCTCTCTCGTTGGCCCAGGGAGTCGACTAAATCTCTGCTGTACCCTTCATATCTTTCCTTCATCTCCTGCTCATCTTTTGATTCTCCCAACATTCCAGTAGAGTCGTAAAAATAGTTGTCTTCATTCTCTGATGGTGTTCGATCATTGGTCTCCAAATGCTCATTCCAAACTGCAATTGCCTCATTATTTGCCTTTGGTTGGTCAATGGTGTGGATATCTGCCAAAGGGAAGAAGCAAGGAATTGACTGGCAGGGTTGTGAAGCTGAGTTGACTCCTTGGGCCATCAGAAGGAGCTGGACTAGTAATATGCTTTGCTCCTGGTAATGGTGGCTGATCACTTTCATCCGCATTGGGATTTTATCTGCAAAGAATTAAAAAGGGATGGGAATAATCTTTAGACATGTCTTTGCTTATACTTGTTAAAAGATATTAAGTATTGATCATGTTCTGAAAATAGAAAACAAATCTAGTTTTATAACTTTCTCTCGTATGTCAATTACCTCTGGCACAAAAAATTCTACTTGACCATGGTTTGGTTTTGTGGTTTCATTGGTTTCAATGTTTCATTGCATATCTAATTTGCCTGCCTGAGTGTTTGGTAATGTCTTCCATCCCCATTTTTATCTAAACTATGTGTTCAAAACTTTCTTGCATCAGGATTTATGTCATAGAACCTCATCATATGTATTCATAGTTGAATCTTCACCTTCGTAGATTTTTACTCGTTTTTCTTTCCTTTAAAATGTGTTCTACTGACTTATGACAATATCAGGTACATAAATATCCATAGAGTGCTGGCATTTTATTTTTCTTGTTGTCAATGTTAAAGAAAAAAATTATTGAGGTAAAGGGAAGGTTGAGGAAGGCAGGAGCTACTAGAGCCATGTATAAAGGGCTGATGGTGCCAGAAAGGTTATTGTTTCTTCAGGGTTATTTTTTCGGGAAGGAATGACTGGGAAGGGGGTGATAATAATTGCCCATTGCTTAGGTCTCTGAGACCTTATCTGAATATATTTGTCTCTCATGGTGTTGTGATTCTGGAAAACAAGTTGTTCAAATAAGTAACGTTTGCAGAAGAGTACCAGTATTTTATGAAATAATTTCGCGACTCCTGTATATTTCTGACGCTTCGATAAATTGTCTTTTTTATGTAACATTGACTCTTGGTGGGGTACTTTTTTCCGTCGCAAAGAGAGCGTTTCAATGTTGTCTGGCGTACCGTGCCATTTCTCTCTTGACCAATCGAGGCCTTGGGCTAAAGTTTAGGAAGTATTTTAATTTAAGACGGGTCGAACAGACTTAAAAGTTTTTGTAATTGAATCAGCTTTAGATAGCCCCGGGTTTCTATTCCCAAGCACGTGCCTAATCCTTTGCCTTGCGTGTGTTGCTGGTGGATGTTAAAAGGTCGACTTCTTTCGGGCGCTTAAGGGCTTTCGTGTCACAGCAGCGTACCCGTGGTGTTGAATGGAAACGTTGGGGAAATAGCCGGACGGAGCGAGGGGAAACACGAGGAGGAATTGGATATATCATCTTAGGCGAATACACCAAAACCTTCTTTGTTTCGAGGGAAGAATTAAGAGCTCTCAGCATGATCTCGAATTTGTCTCAGGGGATTTGCATCAAGTCTTCGATATTTTGCGACGTGAAACTTCGTATCCGTACGAGTGGACGGGAGAGATCAATATTGTTATGTGTTACGTTTCATGTTTTCTCGACGAAAAATTACAGGCCAAACAAAATCAGGAATAACTCACGATACATTTAAATACTTAGGGAGAGAGGCTATCTGAAACATCCATTTAAAAGACGATTTTATTTAACTAAGTGCCGAAGTGGCTTTTTACTTGGAATAAAGTTCGGGACAATATTTGTTCAATTTTTGGCCCACTCTGTGTAATAATGTGTTGGGACTGGGGTTAGTACTTACTTTACGAGACTGAAATGGCATTTTTAGTCTAATATTTATTAATGAAATTAGAGTATTAATTTTACTCCCCGAGTGCTACTAAACATTTTCCAGCATTTATTACGTTGTACGGGTATAATAAATACCTATTGAAGAGTTTGGAGGTTGGAGAATTGAAGCAAATGATCACCTTGTGAGTGATGACATCGTCATAAAAAAGATTACGACTGCCAAGTATATATATAAAATCGTGTTTCGCCGACAACGTAGGCATAATAAGTGGAAGTTTTTATCAGAAGTTTACAGTGTTTTATTTTTTGTGTATTAATTCTTGTTCTCCGTATACACAAGCAACATTGATTCATAGCTGTTGAAATAAGCGCTATCAGTGTTTACCGAAACCAGAATTATTATATAAAATTTGTGTACTTAGACGTAAAGGCGTGTGAGGGGTGTGCGGAGTGTGTTCGATTGAAAGCGTTTGGATTCTTCTTATCCGTTGGTGTCTGGGAAAATGTCTAATCAACAAAAATGAGAAAGTGGGTGCCTGCAGAATGAATTTACTAGAGGAAAGAGCCTTGAATTCTTAAAATAAGAGGCTAAGTTTCATATTTTGAATGTTCCTCAAAATTCTAGATGCATAGGAAATTCGAAGCGAAAGCAGAATGAGCACCCACTAAAACGGTGCCAGCATGTAATTTGACGGCGATAATGGCGCTGAATTCCATCCATTTGTTTCATGTTTTTCATTCATTCATGATAAAACAATATCTTTCTTAACTTTGTGGTATATTTCCACAGTCATATTTTATGGTAACTTATACTAATGCAATGTACTAAACCCGAAATCCCAGTTAACATAATCTTTCGGTTAACTTGAACTGACACAAAACTGGCTCGCCTACAGTTCTGTTAACCCTTGATCTGAACTGAGGTGATTAATCATCATCAGGTGTTTACCTGATGATGGTACTATGTATTGAAACCCGGGTCGTGTTTTTACGTTCTTAATTCTGTGATGTAGTAAAAGTTACCATGAAATATGACAATATATTCCAGATCAAGGGCTTAAAGAAGTGTAGTAGTGAAAAACCCGGCAGTTTTATGTTCGGCTCAAGTTAACCGAAAGATGATGTTAACTGAGATTGCGGGTTTTGCTCATTACATTAGTTTTTTCCGTTATTAGATGTGGGCGTTCACAATGGAAGGATCTATTCATGTTCGTTTTTTAAGCCGAGGATTTATTTAACCAAAGGTTAAGAAACCAGGCCGTAGTGTCTCGGAAACTTATAATTCCCCTCCTCTTCGATTGTGTGTACATGCGTCCGTTTCGTTCAGCGCCTTTGGGTGCATCGACTTCTCAATGCCGTGGAAAGTTTTGCTGAGCTCTCTCCCAACTGGATCTCCCTTCGCCTCGTTTGCGGGGGTGTGTGACACTCTCAAGGTGATATATATCGTCTCCCCTCCCCAGGCGGGCAATTCTGTCGTTTCGTCGTCATCGGACGGGCTTAATCAAGGAGCGAAGCGATCGATGCGGTAATTGGGATTGCGTCTGACGTGGAGAGGCGAAATTCGTTGCCATGTCACCGTCGGAACCGTTTTTCCGTTGGCTGAAGGACCCAATTAGTCTTAAGAAGATTCTAACTGAATCCATATTATGTCTTTTAGCCGTAACATATTTTAGTTGCACGAATTTTAAAGTATAATTCTCTGAATGTATTTCGAATTATCTACTCCCAAGTCACATTTTGTCTCTCACTGAAAGTATTTGTGGTGCATGGAGTTTTAGGTACAATTTTCTGAATGTATTTGAAATTTCACCACATTTTTTTTGTTCAGAGTCATTGTTTATGCAATTATGTTTTGCATTTTCCGAATCGCATGTCAGGTTAGTTTCCTTAGAGTTCTCATTATTTGTATGCTAGCACTCTGAAGCTCGTTGTATTTAGGGCGCTGTCTGTCGTATAAAATTATGCTAGTGTCGTGGCAGTTGCTCAAAGCGCGTTAAAAAATTAACTCTGTTGTCAAGGGCTGTTGAAATTCCCTTTACGACATAGTTTGTTTTCTGTCTTATGGTTGTTTGTATTAAGTGATTCTCCCTTGATATAATGAGACTTAGGAATTTTAAGCCTCAGTTTTGCGGATTAAAGAGTGATTAGGTTAAATGGTCACACGCTTTAACGTTGGGGTAAATTGTGATTTGGAGAAGGTGGGGTGTCGTATTCCGTCATTGAACTGAAAATCATTGACAGAATTACACTGATAATTTTTCTGATTTGAACGGAATAAGAGTTGAACGTTTTTCCCTTATCCGTTGCGTGAAAGTTTTATAATTTTGCATAAATTGGCATATATTTCTTTTTAACTGATGAAAATTTATAGTCATTTTCTCTCAAAATTTGTATCAGAATGTTTAGTCGGACAAAAGGTGACAGAATGATGTCATCCGGAGATATTTTTACCAATGCGAATCGAATCTTATGATAGAAATTAAGCCATCCAATTTTCTTTTATTTGCTAGATACACGTTGAATTTCCTAATACTATATTTATTTTTCAAATGCGGTGGCTTTTTTCCTAACCGGTATATGTACAGCTAACCGCAAAAGTAAATGTGGATGGCTCCGCTGCGCCGCGACACGGTCGGAGCTGGATTCACGGGAAAATTTTTCTCGCGTTGCCACTCCGTGAAGGAATCACGCCGTAGTCATGGTGGTCGGGTGGGGTATGTAAGACGGCGGAGGAAGGGAGGCGGGAGTGACGGACGCTAGAGAATTTCGTCCCAAAGAACGAATTGAATGGGACTGCGGCCTTCCAAACTGGTGGAACCACGAGTAAATTTCTTTCGAGAACTGAGGCCGAGGTAGACAGAATACGAGTCTTTTACCAGCAAACACGAATCGCCCAGTACGCAAAGAGAGAAGCGCTGAAAAGAAATGAGCCATTTCGTGGTGTTTATACTTATAAATCGATACCGCCGTGAGCATAAAAGTTCTCAATTTGTAATTAATACACTAATTCTGTGTCACCGCGATCAAGTTTGGTATACATTTGAGAAATCATCTCCGAAAAATGAGAATATTCGAATCTATTGGGATTGTGAAATGCTGCCAGGGGTTTTAATTTAATGATGTTTAAGTTCACAAAGAACACCTGGTTGCTATTAATCTTATTTTAACGGGTCAATTTTTGCGTGACTTTTTCTCGTCATAATACTTTTAGCGCTGTTCCCAAAATGAATGTAGACATGATGGTATCTCCTCACATTTATTGCGATAAATAAAGCTTCCCTGATGTGAAAGTTTCATAGATTTTTGCTACTTAATAATAGCGTGTTCTTCCTTATTTTTACTTTCCTTTAGAGAGAAATCCAACTAATAATATTCCTCCTAGTGGCGCAGTGTATACTAATATAAATAGAACAATGCTACAGCCGTATGGTTGATAAAGAAAACTATTTGGAGAGTTGTGTTTTCATGCGAGTAAGTTAAACAACATGAGGCAGGGTAACAGGCTTTTCCTTAAAAAATGTTGTTTTCGACCTGTCTTATACTGAATTGCACGATAATTTGTTGCAGGACTATAAGATTTAGCCGACCATTGCGTCTTTCAGATCATAAGTGAAGATCAATAAGATAAATAAAAGTAAGATTATAACGAAAATAGTGATGGAGTGGCAACGCAAGAAAAATTTTCCCGTGAATCCAGCTCCGACCGTGTCGCGGCGCAGCGGAGCCATCCACATTTACCTACTTTTGCGGTTAACTGTACATCGCTGTAAAATAATCCTATCACCTGTCAGAATTACATCTTCTTGATTATTTTTCTATGAATTGCGAATTTTACAATGGGATCTACCTTAAAAAATGAATCTAATTTAAAACCTCTTGTCATTTAGATCAAAACGCTTTGATTCCGTCGAAAGCTCCTAATCGAGGTAATGGCAGACCCTTTTGTGTAAAATTTTGGAATATTTTTGCATTTAGTAACTTAATCCCTTGCGAATTCTAGCAGTTATTTTTTCCCGAGTCATTGCGTTTGACTTTTTTCGGCTTGTTTGACAAAAAATCTGTAAAATAATTCCCTTTTGTCTCAATGAATGGGTGGTGAAAACATTTTCCATTGAGGCGATGCCGCTCATCATCCCTGGGGTAAATGAATGCTTCTCGAATTAAATGGACTTCGGTCCAACTTTTATAGCTTAATTACCATCGAATGAATCCAGTCGTTATTTCCCTAAAGCTTTTAATTTGGTAATTACTAATTGGCGATTGTTACTGTGGGAAAGGTTATTGGGTTACATGTTGAAATAATTAGCTGGAGCCCGTGCATTGATTTTCTTTGGTTGACGGAAAAATCAGCGGGGGAAGCCGTCGAATCAACAAAATGGCGGCTATACCCGAAAGATATGGCCTCATGATTAGATTGGGAGGGAAAGGGGCTGTTCGCAATTAAATACTTGAAGGAGTGCCTTTTAACTGCAAATTAGAGCTCTCCTCGTGAGCTGTGGACATATCTCGTCTCGTAATCAGCGTCGGATAAAGCGGTATTTCTTCTCCCTTATTATTGGACTTCAATTCTTCCAGCGTAAATAACCAGATTGAATTTTGTTATGGTTTTCCATTCTCACCGCGTTTACTCATGCGCTATTTCCCTTCGGTGAATATGGTAAAAAAGCGTGTCCGTGCCTCTTATGTAAGGTATTCCGTTACCAATAATTATAAGTTGTTTTCTATTAATTTTTCACACCATATATTTTTATCTCAACCTGGAACTCTACTGTTCGATACTACTGCGAGCATTCCTTTGACAATTGATGAAAAATAATTGGGATGATCGACTATTCATCGCCGTTGATAACTTTTGAAAATCGCCATTTCCAGCCTCATTGCGTGGAAGGTCTTTTCATTCTCTTATTTTTTTAAATTTCGTCCGACTAGAAAATCGCAATAAACTACGTGGTTAATCAATCATCGTGCATAGAGTTCTGATTTCTTTTTGGGCCGTCATCGATCACTGTTATTTAACTCAGAAAAGTTATAAAAAGCCTTGCATCTGTTCCGTGGCCACCATATTCGAACAAGTTCGTCCGCACTATTTGAGAATCATCATAAGTTGTATTAGTTTCTATCTGTACTTATTTCAGGATCACAGTTATCACGTCTTATGCTGCTTCGTACGTCACTGACTAACTTATAGGAAATTGTATTTGTTTGCAGTATTGTCAAAGTGAATGTTGTTAGTGACGTTGAACAAAGCTATTTTAACCATACTTTTTTGAAAAAAGCAAAAGCTTGTTTTTGGTCCTGTGATATTTTATATTCCTAGTTTCATTATAATGGTGATACATTTTTACACCTTGCTGCTCGGAGCTCACGAATAGTGGGTTTCGCTTCATAATATCTCCCAACATCAATGTATCCACCGCGGGCAGGTTGTTGGATGACACCTTGGAGCATCCAACAATTCCCCAAGATTTCAAATAAGTAATGTCTGGTTGTCATTCCTGTCCCGGCAAAATCGTGAACACGAGCCGGGCAATAAGGGAGATGACGTCAGCCAATCAGCGCGCGTTTTTCCTTGCTGGATAACGATGCGAAAAAAGTTAACTTTATATATTATTATATTATTTATAAAACGCAACATAATGTAGTTTTACTGCAGGAGTGACTTGTTCATGATGTAAGGATTATTGAGAAATCCATTCGCCACCAAATTCTGACCCATGAAAATACTCAATTATCATTCCAAATAAAATTTCCAACTTTCTCAGAAGCATGAAATGAAAACGAGAAATTCAATATTCATCGGTACTTGCATTCGTTTTGTGGAAGCTCTTCAACCCTGCCAACCCTTCAACCATGCTCCGAGATGGAAATTCAATTCCAATTAATACCTCGTTTTGAGATAAGTGGCCATCGTGTTGTAGGATATGGCCACGAAATTGAGGGGTTTCGCTGGAGACTGTTTGAGGACAGAATAATCAACTGATGGGATATCCATTTATGTTTGACCAGCCGTTCCCCGCTCACGAATCCAGCCACTCGCTTTCGGATTCACCGAAATCATTGGGCGCTGCGGAATCCGCGTTTGAGTTCCCTCGACTGAGTCGGCGCTCGTGGCCTCGACATTGCCTGAGATGAGTTACGCCTCCACTTGTTGTCTGCAACGAGTCGATCTCAAAATTAAAAGCCGCACTTCCCGCGAGTGGCGATGCGTGAGCGATGGTGTGGGCGTCGAGGACTTCCATCAATCGAACCGCCTCTCGCTTTTCAGTCGTCGCGGCGATGAGGATTTCGGCGACGTTAGCGAAATATCATTCGTCCAAGTGGCCCTTTGATTCTCGGTTCGTGCTTAACACTCCCTGGAGAAATTGGCTCTCTCCGTATCTCCTTGTTTTACCCATCGAGGATTTGACGAAGACCGTGGATGAGGAATCGTTTGATCCTTTCACATCGCTTCGGTTGGCTGTTGCGTCTGATGTGCTGAGAGGAAAAGGGAGTGATTTTTTTGTTGCCTGCCGCTTGATGTTTCCTAATTTATTTCGTGGAGTTGGTTTTGATGAGGATTAATGTCTGTTCATTTTTCGAGAAAAATGTCTGCTTCGTTCCAGAGGAAGTGTATTTTGTCCCTTTTTTTTACGAGAACGGAAAGATTTGTCTCTGCAGGAACATTGCTTCCCGCGGAGAATTTGAAATGTCCCCCTCCTCCCCTCTATACGCCAATCGTTATCAGTCATTTATTTATGTAATTTAGGACGCAGTGATAACGAAGTCAAGAGCCGAATGTTACTTGTTTTTCTGTGTCGCGATATTTCCTGACGTACCCGTCTATCGTTTCACATCCTTGAGCTACGACAGATTTGCGAGATGTTGTCGGCTGCTTGTCAGAATTAGGTAATCAACTGTCCTATTGTTTTCTTTTTAGGATTTCTGGGGTCCGTTAGAAGGTCAGTGACGAAAACAACGTCTCCTATTGATAAAAAGTTAACCCACCAAACTAAATTAACCTAAATATCCGTATTTATTTACATATGGTTGTTAATTCTTGCATCATTATTGTAGTAAATATTACTAGATAATAATATGATTATTAATATTTGGTCATTCATGTATTTAACTCTCCAACGTTTCGCCAAATATTTGCTCACGGTTCTGCAACACAAAATAAAGAGACATACAGCCACGCAATCATACAAATATTAGTACATAAGTTGAGGAATCGAAAATTCACCTACCATTGAGCATAGTAGTGAACAATAACAAAGTAAATAATAACGCCAAACTTTGTTGTTGTTAAGCTCCTTGGTTGGTAAATTTTAGATTTCGATTCGTCTAACGTTAGTATATATTTGAATAATTATCTGGCATTATGTCTCTTCGTTTTGTGTTGCTAAGCCCTGAGGATGCCAATATATTTGCCGAAACGTTGGCTTCAATTTATGTACATGGATAACAAAATTTTCAAGAATCTTATTATTATCTATATTATATTGGTCGAGAAAATTATAATTGACAGGTAAATATAATTACACTCTGTCGCTTGACTGAATGCTCAAATTTGATGATGTTTCCTTTCGCATTGGCCAAGGTTGATTATCGATTATGAGTTCATGCATTGTTTTGATGCGTGCTACTGGAAAGTTTCTGCACGTTTCCATTTAGGACCCTGTTAGGAAGCGTAACGTAATTGCGCAACGTGAGTGAAGGTGGGTCAATTTGCCTCTTGGCCTCCCTTGAAGGCTCCTTAATTGAAGCTGCCTGAACCGCGGAACTAAGTGGTTCGCTTCGCTGCAACGCTTGCCATTGTCAAGTTCTCCTTTGCATAAGTACTCCTGTCTTTAATATGCTATTCCACAACCTGCTGACTGTTTAGTCAGCAGGCTGTGGAATTCACCCACGTCGAAGTAGTCGCGGTAGACTATGTAAAGAAGCGAATATGTATTTATTTTTTGTGGATTTTTTATTGCTCTTGTTTCCTCCCACCTCGAACTCACTATGACACTTGGCGACTTTGTGGGCACGTTTCATGTAAAAGGATGTTTTTTCTCTATTTAGGTTTTTTTTCATTCCTATGTACCTTTGCAACTTAAGTGCAAAACTTTGGCAGCCTTAATGTGTCGCTTAAGGTAGTTTGAGCGAAATACCATTTCACCTAGAAATCAATGAATTCAGTCTCATTTTAAAGTAAAATACCTCACACTTCCAATGACACCAAAAGGTCAACCCCTTGCCACTTTACTTTCCGAAGTATTTGCCATAAAATATCAGCCCTTTTATTTAGGCAATGGTACGTGTATGCCCTCCAAGGAGAGCTTATTTTAAAAAAATGAGGAATTTCAAACATCTAGATCACATCAAAAAATTGAAAGTGTGTAGTTTGTATGTTTTATTAACTATTTTTAAAAGTTAACAATATTGTCACCGCAGTAAATTCTTCGGGATCACTAAAATACCTTTCGTTTTGAAGGACTTAAAGTATTCCGTACGAAAAAACTGAGTCAAGTTAAAGACTTATTTAGATGTTTTCATCTAATTACTTACAATTTCTGTCATAAAAATGTATATTAATGCACCATTAATAATCCAATATTTAATTCATGTATCCTTTCAGTTGGTGAAATTAAAACGTATCATTCGAATGTGGTCTTTATTATGACTATGGAACTATCTCGCTCAAACTACTCTAATTGTAACTTATAGTTCCTTATTCTGACAGTATTGTCTGTTTTCTTAATAAGGTTATAGATGGTTGACAGTCTCCTTGAACTCGTTCGTAGACATAAACGTGGAGTGATCAGAGATTGAGAATTTTTTATTCCGGAGACGGACCTTCCATCCTAACGATCGGTCTAAACATCTTCATATTTCCATCGGCACACCTCCGAATCGCGTTCCTCTCTTCTTTCTATCTGAATGACGCCCCCGCTATCCCTCGCCCTGTTCCTCGAGAGAAGTGTCTGCCACTGGCGTTCTCGTGCGGAACCTGCACGAATCAATCGCCGGCTTTTGTGACGTCAGGGGTGTCGTATTTTTTTTAGGAATATATAATCGAAATTTTCTTTTCGCTCCTAGCCTCATATTTGGTGAAAAAAAGAGAGAAAGGAAGCCGAAAGGAGGTGGGACGAGAATCCACGTAAAAATGTGTGAGACTCGTAAAAGCCAGGGCCATTGAAGAGGGCGTTCCTCTCCCAGCGGCGTGAAAAAAAATACTTTCGCCTGTCTCTTTGTGTGTGTGTGTTTATGAATGGCTGCGATCGAGAAGAAAATTCTAAGAACATTTTCTCCTTAAATAACTTTCTTTGGAAGTGGAGGACGAGGTCGTGATTGGCTATCTTTTACTCCCCACCTGGAACGCAGTGAGTAAACGTATTTTTACTATGGATGATGGTAGAATAAATCTCGTAATCCAGTTTCTTTCAATCGTCTTATTTTGAATCAATGATATGCAAAGGTTGTTGGCTTTTATTAGTGCTGTCCATTGTGTGTAAATACTTTAACATTTACCCATTGAAAACTTGCTGATTTAGTTGACCTATTTGATTATTTATTAACGTGAATTTTTTTGTTTGTCGGTATTGTAGTGAGAGGTACACGTACTGACTCTGGCTTCTTGCCATTTCGATAGTCAGGAGACTGAAGCCTTGACTTGCATACTTTGCCCTTCGATATTTTCTGTCGTGGGTTGAAGGTCGTAGAAATAATTTCTTTCTTGTGGTATTATATTCATACTAGTGATTCTGGCCCAAATAACCGTCAGCTAGTAGTAATAGGTGGGTTTTTGATGTGTTATGAAATACTTGCTTGCTCTCTATGCACTTCTAGCATCGAATTACGTGCCTCCCATGTTTTGGTATCTCTTGTTTATTCGTTAGTATAGATGGTGGATTTTTCATTACTTTACCGCTTATTTTTTTCATTATGTCATATTTGTATGATAAATTATGGATTTTTCGTTCCATGGATGGTATTCAAATTCGTAGTTCCCGCTATGCAAGCCTGTCCCGCTATCACTAGACACTATCCCAAAGGTTTACAGCATCTTATTAATAAAAAACTACCAATAAATCCCGCAAATATGCAAAATCTCATGGTTATTAAAATACTAATCATAGTCTCCGTAATACTTATTTACCTGTTACGATTTTAATCTCATTTTACATTTGGTGCTGTGATAACTGCGCATGCGATTTTTTTTCTACGAGACAAATTTCTGTCCCTAGATTACTTCGATTTCGTGACAAGTGAGAGGTGATTCGGGGCCGGAGCGGAGTGAAAGTTAAAAGGGCGTCTCTCCTTAAAATCAAGCTATTCTCAGGATTCTCTCACCCCTTTCATTATACAAGTGAGAAGTGGAAGCTGATGTTTGAATATTTAATTACATTTATTGTTGGTCTAGCTATTGTTTTCATTAATTGTACTTGTGGGCAGCATCTACATCGAAAGCTGAACAGCTTATAAATAAAAATACGTCAGTTGAAAAATAAACCGTGAGAGAAGAGTGTTACGCGCCCACTTGAGAAAGATGAGAAGGTCCAAAGGTTTATGAAGCCACTCGAAAAGCAAAAGTTAATAGAAAAGTTCTGATTGTAGGACTTCCAGGCTGATATGGAGCATTCCAAACCCACAATTCATCTTTAGATCTGACCAAATCAATGAAATTAGAGATGAATTCTATCCAAGGTTCGGTATAATTATTCCGCCCACGCAAGTTGCTCGCGGGTTAATTTACGGATGCAAATATGTATCCATTTCTCTGGAATGAGATGAAATTTGGTGAATAGGTTCTCCGTTTGTTTAACTCTCTCATCTCTATTGATTTTCTTTCAATAAATGAACATCAATACATCATCAAAGAGTCTCGAGTACCATTTATTTCCCGACTCTAGTGCAAGAACATTATATGGAGGCTCAATTTTCATCCCTTCCGTTGCTAGTAATTAATTATTTAATAAATTCGATTAGTGGAGTGAATTACCCTGTAAATGCTCAATTTTTCCGTATTAACTTCTCATGCGTGTAACTGAGCTGTCAGTCGGGTATCCCTGTGGTATATAAATTTGCGTGAGTCTCATCATGTTTTGCTATGAAATTTACCTGTCTTTGACGTTCGTTTTTTATTAAATATCGTCTTGAATTAAATTAAAGGATTTAAATGTACTGTGCCTCGTCAACTTTCTGATCATTTCCTATTCAAAATCAATGGTATTTATATATCTTCTGATCTAATTTCCGGCCCGCCTGCTATCTGCCGTAAGCATATATTGCCACCGTCTTGTTTTGCTTTTTAAACGGTTGTTGGTACCTTTTCTTTATTAACTGCTCTTTTTTTGCATCAAATCTATACGTGGCAACTCGTTTTCCTTGCCAATTTTAAGATTTTGAGCATAAAAAAACTCAGTTTCCCTGAAAAAATTGAACATCAATCTCTCGAAGTTTTAAAAGTTCTTCGTGTGTCTTATTTTTATCGTAAATTTTGTGTCCCTCTACCAAAGGAAATGCTTGTATGATTTAATTAAAGTTTTGGAAACTGGAGTTAAGAGAGCTGGAAGTGGAGTGGATAAACTGTACATTAAGGCTTTCTATATAGATACGACGCTTTTAACTTTCCAATCAGTCTTCCGTTTTCTTCTCCGTGCTATATGTAGGATGAAACCCTCTATGGAACCCCGTGAACAGTGTCTTCAAAGGGTGCCCTGCTCGCATTTGCTTTTTCTGTGACAATGCGGACGATTCCCGTCGTAATGTGTATCACGTGTCTCCGCGGAGTTTTTCGTGATATTCAAAAGAAATATATTAGAGTTCTTTGCAGTCGATCGATTTTGTTCGTAGCCTTGGTGTGGCATTAATCTTTTGTACTATTCCAGCATTTTCGTAATTTATTATATGGATTGCAATCTAAGAATAACTGACAGTGCCATCATGTGGTGAGTATGATGATGAACCGACTATATCTCTCCCGTTTGATCGGATTCTCAGAGCATTTTAATTCCTTTTTGAGTGTAAAAAGGTATGGCAAAACCTTTTATTGGTCAGAAGTCATCAAACTAGTGCTGTGCGAATCAGGGATTTTCATTTCCGATCGAACCGAAGCGAATCTCCTAAAAGATATTTCGAATCGAATCGAAACAATTTTTTTAAATATTCGTTAGCGAATAAAATCACCTAAAAAATTCGCTTGCGAATCGAATTCTAATTCTAAATAAAATGCAAAAGTTTATGCAGAGTTAAAGTATTAATATATTTGCACTATGTTTCAGGGCCGTACATTAGCTTATACATCTATATAGTGGCACAAAGAATAGCACATAATAACGTGTGGTCGCTTAAATTTTCGTTTCGCGTGGGGAAAACGTCTTCTAAACGGACGGCGCGCAATTCGAGGATGATTGCCATGTTTGAATGTATGTAATGATTTGAAGACGAATCTATCTGATTCGAATATTACGAATCATTCGCTTTCAAAGCATCCCGATTCGCAGGCGAATCGAATCGAATGAAGCCTGGTTAGAGTCGATTCGATTCCATTTCGAAGCATTCGCACAGCTCTACATCAAACCATAGATAGGTTCTCTGCAGCTGTCCTCTCCACTCTCAAATGAGCCAACATTTCATGGCCGAAAAGGTTTAAACTACGACGTCCTTCATAATGTGCGTGATTTATTCCATCCTTTTTCTTCTACGCTAATTCTTCCCGTACATTTTTCCATGCATGTTCGTTATCAAGAGGTTGTTTTGTCGCGACTTGTACGCAATACTTGCGTCTCTTCTCAGAGCTTACAGCATATATTTTTTCCCCTTTTAAGGATTCTTGGTCGTTCGTTTGTCGATTCTCTCCATTTTGTCCTCCTCATTCTTCTGTAGAAGCTTTTTACCGTGGCTTCCTGTCTTTTTCAATCAGTACTCATTATTAGGCTTTTGCGATGAGTCAATTCATCGAAGATGATTTTAGTCATCGTGTTGCAATGAACCGCGTCGATGGCAATGAATGTCATCGATCATCGACGTCGATGAATTCACCGACGTCGATGAGTCAATAAATTAACTGACGTCGGTGAGTTGATAAATAAACTGGAAACCGGATTCACCGATGTAGATGAGTCAATGAATCTCCATCCCGATTAAATGATAATTATTCGTGTTGCGTCGCCCGCCCGTGCATATCTATACCTTTCCGTTGGCGATGAATGAATTCATTGACATGTCGAGGTCGGTGAGTTCATCGACTCATCGACGGCGATGAATTCATCGAATCATTGACGGCGATGAAAATCATCGGAACCGAATCATCTCGATGATTTTTTTCATCGACCCTCGATGGGCAAATTCGTTCATCGCACAAGCCTACTTATTATAGTCCAACTTTTACTGCCACATCGATGCATTACCCAAAATTTACGCTTTAATTCAGTGCTTTGTTCCATCCTTATTTTTTAATGGTGACTGATAATCGCCTTAAATGAGATCAGTTAAGGTAGTTTGAGCGAAATATAATTTCACGTAGAAATCAATGAATAAAGTCTCAATTTGAAGAAAAATATGCGATACTTACAAAAGTACCAAAATATCATCCCAACTTTTTTATGAGATTTTGGACGAAAAATACCTGTCCTTTTACATGGGAATTGGTACGTTTATGCCCTTCAGTGAGACCTTGTTTTTAAATATGACGGATTCCTAACTCCCAGATCTGTCAAAAAATGAACAGTATGAAGTTTTTTATTTTTTCTCAACTATTTTTGAAATAAAACCATATAGTTACTGCTGTATTTTTTCAGGATCATAAAAAAACCTTCCGTTCTGAAGGAGTTTAAAGCGTCCCGCCTGAAGAAAATTCGTCAAGTTACTGATGAAAAGGCATATTTTTATGCAATTCCTTAGAATTTCAGTAATATAAAAGTATATTATAGTACCATTAATAATGCGATATTTCTTCATGCTTCCTACTGCTGCTGAAATTAAAGCGTGTAATTCGAAAATTATCTCCATAATGCCTAGGGAACTATCTCGCTCAAACAACCTTAATGGATAAGATGTGTTGAATTTGCGTAGTGATTTAATTTAAGTTCTTGTCGAGCATACATGCATACAGACGAGTGTAGATACGGAAAAACGAGCATACCTATTGCTACTTACGTCAGTGATATTTAATGAGAAATTGCGTTATGTGATGGAAGAAATAATGTATAACCAATCGATGAATCCCTCCAGGCGAACTAGTGAAGGGAATCTCCGCAATACGCCTTCCTAATGAGCTCAAGATGGAAGCTCTCAATCTTTTGAGATTTCCGGCTACGCATTCCTTTCCCGGAAAACAGGTCGCTGTGCTTCTAAGCTTTCGTTTTTAAATTCCTCATTGTAGCCGTTTCATGTAATTGGTCCTTCGGATTGCTGAGGCAACTTAATAGCTTTTTCGGAAGAGTCTAGTGCATATTTCATCAGCTAGCCTTTGTAGTCGTCTATTCAAATCTTGCTGGTAATTTCGAATTGAATCAGCTTTAGTGAATATTTGATTTGCTGAATGTCGTTTTTATTAAAGATTTTTTTAGTTTCCTACCGTCATTTCCAGTGCGAAATTGTGGCTACCGACGGAACGCGCCTGTCACTTATTTATTGCCTTGCGTGAAGACCGCGACCTAAAATATCTGACGTCATTGACTGTGTGATACTTTATGCGGCGACCAAGGATTTTGTCTTCTCTTCCTTGTCTACGAATAAACTATTGATCAATCATGTTCGCCTGCCAGCCATCTTATCCTATAACGCGTCTTTCGGTAAGTGCATGAGTCTCCACTTTACCTATATGTTTTCAAGGGCATGTTTGTATTTGCTGTATACGACCGTAATATTCCTTTTGTAAGTTAATCGCGAGATACGACCTTAGCCGTCGTAAAACCTCTACCGAGTATTTATTGGCTTATGCCGTGGAATGACCTTGGTGGCCATCAATAGAGATTAAATGAGACGAATAAACTCAGGATTAAGCGAAGAATCATCATAATCTGTGCTTGTTCCATTGCGTTAGTGAGCTTTCTTATCAATATTTCGAACTGTAGGTTTCCTCTCGAGTTCATTCCCTCTTTTCTCCTCTTTGCTGCACTAGTTAACCTATCGCCTTTTTCTCATAACCAGATATTTCAGTAATTTCTGGATTTCCCATTGGGGGATGTTTATTTTCTTCTCCGTTCAGACCGTTTGGTGCTGTTCTGCAGCCTATTGGCGCGTTATTGGCCTTTTCTTTCCCTTGGATCGGACGGTGTTGACCTGCTTGGCCACCAAAATGTACCATTGGATCAGTCTGTTCCGATAAGTTATGAGTCCCTCAAGTGACCGAAGAGTCGGGAAGTATGTTAATCGAGTTATCTTTTGATGCTCGGAAATGATCCTGTTTGGTTGAAAGAGATTAGGACTTAGTGCATCCGATTTCTCTGTATCGAGTCATCTCGGCGGATGAAGTTAAATATGGACAGGAATACCTTTTGAGCCGAATATAATTGGTCTAATCTAAGGTAGAAGAAGAGAAAGGACGGCGACGTTTCCTGTTAAGTTCAATGAAAACTTTAAAAATTCACGTTATGACTACTCCGGCTATATTGAGTTTACTCGAGCACTTTGCGATCAATGTAATCGCTGCTCCGTCGTGATAGCAAAATATATAAATAAAACTTGTTGCTTTGAGCGAATTTTATGAACTTAGTAAGCATAACCTGTGAGGGTACGCAGTTTACAGTTAAGTTGACTTAGTTTGTTCTTCTCTTTTCCTTGACTTCTTAACACAGAATAGCTTCGAAAAATCTAAATCGTATTTTCAGAAATGTACTATTTACCCCTGATATTAGTCGATCTGCGATACTGCCGAAGTATATCTCTAATAAATTTATCCTGCTATTAAGAGGGAGAAAAGAGATGACTTTTTTTTGGTAAAAAAATTGAGGAAAATCTTGGGCTTATAATTATCATGGGCTTAAACTTATTTGTTGCTCTTTGTTTGTCTGAGAGTAAACATGAATCTTCTCATAGACAGACTAGGGCGAACATAACTTGCTTACTTAACTCTTAAATTTCATATGATCGTGATGTGTGCCAATGAATGTGAATCGTGACGCATTCTACATGTTGATCGAATAAGATGTATGGTGAACAATAGGCTCTATTACCAATAGATATGATTTGTAAATAAAGTTATAATTACATTTTAAGGTGACAGATTTCGCAATAAATTTTATTCTGGACATCTAAATTATGGATATCTTCTCTGACAATGCGAAATACGGGAGTTATGCTGTTACCTGCCAGTTAATGCCGTTTTATTAATTAGTTTTTGGTCAAAAACTGAGCTCAAATGCAATTACCTCGAGGCTATCTGTATTTGTTGATTAATTTTATGAATGGCGAAAACACTTTCAAGCTTTCTGAAAAAAGTTTTTCAAAAAGTATTTATTCGATTGGATAAAGGGTGAATTTGAATATTGCCAGAGAAGTATGTTGTCCCCGACTACTGTACGGTGCGTTAACTGGTTATTTTATCGAAGTCAGCTATTTATGGATTTTTCTTTGATCAAATCCATCTCCGTTGTTCACTGTAAACCCTCTTTAAAGATATTGTAATTTTTTTAAAATTTTATTAATAGCGAATGGCGCATGCTCTCTTCGTTGGCTTTTTTTGTTAGTTCCTTTTCTTTAACTCTAGGTGTGATTTCGACAACTGTAGAGTGTATGTCCGGGGTAACTTGCAACGTAGTTGTGTACATACATATTGTGTTATAAAGCGTTTTAACAATGATTCGGAACGTAGGAGGAAAACCGAACTCCTTGGGTCCCTCCCTCCCGAAAGTCTTTCAATCATGTCTCAGCCAGTAAGCAAATGATATTACAGCCATTTCCTCCAATTCATCTATGATTTAATTTCGAACGGTACTGATTTTTATGCCGTGCTTATCCTAAAAAGGCGTCAATTTTCAATGCCGGACTCACATTGACGTGTGCTTTAAATTCTGCCGAATATAGTGTAGCGGTTTCTTGAATGGGTTGCAGAAATTCCGCGAATGGTTCGCATAAATTCGTAGGATCAACCTTAATTATGAATACTTACAGATGATAACCTCTATATTCTTGAAAGTAGCGGTGGAGCTCTGGTCTGATGATTAAGTACCTTCAAATGCGGTTATGCTAGTGTTACTTTAAAAATAAAATCACCTTGTCTTTGTTTTCCTCCGTTACGATACGCGAAACCCGCGCATGACAACTGATTATTATGGTCCAGGTTTTGTTATTTCTGGCTGCTTGCCTCGCCAGTAGTGTATTACGTCGGTGAATTATTGCATCTGTGTTAGCATCAAATTTCCATCGATTTGTGTTGTCAAGTCTTTAAATAGTCGTTTGAAATTTAATCGTCGCGTCCTGTAAATTTTAACGATACGCGCTACTTTCTTTTTCTCACTGCGAATGAAATATTTCTTTGGTGTACAAATGCTCGTGGCGCTATGGAGGTGAAGCCTAGATTGAGGGAAGTAACTTCTATTTTAGCTTTCACTGGAGAAACATCTCATGATGCCTTCCGCAGAATTTCATCTCGCCATTACATTAATTAGGTATATCGAATGCACGCATTTCTTGATTATGCAATCAACATTTGGCGTGACCTGGTTATTAGCTTCGCTCACATTTTTTCCTTTGCCTCTATGAATATTAAAGTTATAAGTGATATACCGCGAGGAGTGTAATACCTTGTTTTTTTATGTTTTTAAGCCCCTGCTTGTAACTTTGGAAATGATAGCTGATTAAATTGATGGAAAAGCTTTTGAGTTCTCTATTGTAGCAGCCTGACGATAGGTTACCGTGTCATTAGCTAATTGCGGCTTTTTCTCGGTAATTTTGCTCTCGATTGCGGCGCTTCGCATCAGGAACAAAGTTGCGTTGAGCACCCCTTCATAGTGTTATCCGGAACTCCTCAAAGTGGGATTTCATCCGTCAATCACCACTCACTCGACTTAATTCAAGTAATATGGTGGAAATTTTTCGTGAGTGGTGTATTCAAGATCATTTTGTTGCATTTAGTTCTAATCCCCGCCCACGACGCCAAGAATCAATTCAGTTTACAAGAATCAATGCAGTGATTGACTGCTTTTGGTATTTGTCGGTAATATTCTAAACTTACTGCCAGCAAATAATTTAATTTAGCTACTGAGTCTGAGATCTAAATGATTATTCGTTGGGTGTAATAGGGCTCTGAACGCGCTTTCTCGCGGCTCGCAAAAAGCCTCCCTTATCATGCTCGAAATACTTTCTTCAGTGACTACTTGTTTTCGATCTCGTTGAAGCTTCAGCTAAAAATTTTGTTATGTCCGAATGTTTCCGAAGTACAAATTTCTATTTGCATGTCCATTCAGTTGGGTGGAAATACACGGATGCGGGGTCGAGTTGGTGCGGTGCCCATTATTGTCCAATTGTATCGGTAGTTGGGTGCTCTTTAGTGTGTTGTCATTTCCCTCTCCTTTTTATTCGTACTGCAAAATATACTCGATGCAATAATAATCCGCGAAAAAATGACAACTCTCGAAACTCGAAAGTAATCGTTACTTTCGAGAGAAAAATTATTACTTAAGTATGTGATACATACTTTTGGCGGCATGACTGTGACGTTGCCTAACTTCATATTACCTCATTCTTCTCTCCTATCTTTTATTCAAATCAAAACTTAATGATTCATATTGTAAATGATATGATGACTTAGTTATGACTCGTAAATTCATCGCAAGTCGATCCGGGTTTGGACGTGTCATGTCATCATCAGGTACAAATATCACCGAAGACGAATAATATTTTGGCACAAACATTTGCACTGCGTAGTGGGTTTCCCAAACCTTCCCTTCCCACTAAACCCTTACACTCCTTTCCTCCTCCCAATCGTTGGGGCATTCCTTCTCTCCCGCCCAAGACTCCGCCAAGCAGCTTTCCCTCCTTCCTCCCTAAGCTTTCGCACCTCCCTCCCTTTCCCATCTCTTCCTCCCACAAGTATGTTTCTGCTTATATATTCTTCCTCTTCTGTGATATTTGTACCTGATGATGACTTTCCGGGTTGTCTTGAAATAAATGTATGTTAAATAACTTAGTCCATTAACAATATTAATTTAATTCCTCCAAGTCACGCCTGAGACAACGGAGTTGATGCATTCTTCTTTTACGAAGTTCCTTTTCGCTCCGCCGAACTCTTTGCTGCTACAGAATCGGCGCGTGCTTAAGAATATTGTTGTTATTATTAATTGAGTTTATATGTACCGATTTGTATGAGACCATTGGAGTAGATGGAGATGGCATTACGTCATCAAACTGAAGCCTGACAACCGAAATAACATTGTTTAGCTCTGCTCTCTTCTTACTTTCCTAAGGATAGCACGATGGAATAGAAGAATTTGCGGATGTTAAGTAGAAATATCAACCACCTGTTTGAAATTTAAGTAAAGTAATTTTAGAAGCATATAATGGCTGCTTAGTGTGTAGATTCTACTCGATTTTACCTTAGTTTTCATCGGTATTGCGGATAATTATTAATTCAAATAAATAAACAACAATTGTATGGAGAATGCATATTAAATAAGGGCATGCTGATTTCTAGAAAGTTATCAATAGAAAACAGTAAAATTACAAATTGGCTGCTGTAGCCCGCACGCGCTTTAGGAAAATGAGGGTGAACGAGGATGGCGGACTTCAGCTTCTAGCATTGGTCAGCATAAGTAGCGCCCTCCCCTTCTACCTCAGTGGATGATGCGATACCGCCCCCTCTTCCCCAAAACCTGGTTTACAAAAAACCCCATGTCCGTTGTGGATATTCCACACATGCGGGACTCGATCACGCGACTCTCGGAGTGGCAGGCGAAGTTTTTACCCCGTCGCGTCGCCTTCGTGCCCGATGTATATGGTGGTCGCTCGCGCTGGAAGACGCCCGTCGTTGTGCTTTGAAGTGATATCAAAATGCTTAAGATCTTGTTCCACTTCTCTGCTCTTCCTTATAGTATGCGTACAACTTACATCGTAATGTAATATTGTTACCGTTTGTTGCGAGTTATTCCTAACTCTGCCGTGTAATTCCATCCGTTATTCTGCCGTGTAATTCCATCCATCGTATGGTTGATTTTTCAATCCCTAACTACAATTTTGTACAATTTTCTCACTTTTAGAACACAAAATCGATGGGAAGCCTTTCATTAGACACCACTAATTCCGCGGTCTCGCCGCCGTCGACGGCCGGTATAAATAAGGATGGGGTTTGTTGTGGTGGCTGAAGTACAAGCCACCCTTGCCATGGGCCCGGGTGCGTATCCCGGCAGCGGCGGAGATATATCAGCGGAAACCCAATCTCTACCTCTAGTATCTCTGGAGAGCGTTTCGAGTGAATACTCCGTCCGTCGGATGGGACGCTGCGGATCCCTAAGTGGCTTTCGTTAAAATAAAGTCTACGCCGTCGCCAGGTATCTTTCTGTCGGCACTGACCAGCAGAGAATTTAGCGGTCACTGAACGTGGATCTACGCGTTGGTGAGCGGGCAATGATTCCAAAGAACTCCCGGAGACCCCTATGGAGGAAATCTCGTCCTATATATGCTGTATCGCACATCTTTCGTGTGCTTTTCTCTCCTTTGCGTCATTCTCTTAATAAGCTAGTGCCATCAAGTTTCGCGACGCCCATAGCAACCTACCAACCTTTCCTCAATCTCCTGTCTAAAAAAAAACTTACCACCTCAGAGCCGAAAAATTTTTAATTCCCGAGTTGACGTCGATGTGACAACGCCGAACCACGCCCCCTTGCGCGGGAAAGCAGTAAACGCTCGAGAAGGAAGAGAAACCTTCTTCCGAACGTACTTGACGAGAGGGAACACCCCTTGGCGAAAAATTTTGACCTGTAAGGAATTATTTCTGGGGTGGGGTGAGGGTGGGTTGGGTCTATTATGTCGGTCCTACGGTCCTATCCCGTTGGTGTCGGGGTGGGGAGGCATGGAGAGAAAGGTCGGTCGGGAGACTAAGTCGCAAAATCGTCCTTGTTTTCGGAGGATACAGGAATGAAAGAACTCAAATATCCATTTTATGTCTTCATTGCTACACAGGAAACCTCTGAAATTGATGGGTCTTCCTCGTATTAGGCCGCAGAAAGTCTATTACCTTCGCGATTAGAGGTTGAATCCGGTCAAATCGAAAGTAGAAATCATTGTTTATGCTTACATTTCTGATAACAACAAGTCGTTGTCTAACATATGATAGGGGTTCCATTATCTAGGCATTAATCGCAGATTATTATCGCTCGAAGGGTTTGAATTGTGTTGAATTGGATGCATAATCATTCTATTACACTTAAAGAGTTTTGATTTGAGTTTAATATTTTAAATGACACATCATTGACCAGGGAAATTTTGGAATTTCCCTTTTTGGAAATTTCGAAAAATTTCCGAAAAGGGAAATTTTTCGGCTCTGAGGTGGTAAGTTTTTTTGGACAGGAGTATGCAAAATTGTCCCGTCCTCACTGGTAAAAAAGGTGAAAAAATAAATCGATCTGACCGGTATTCGACTCCCGATCTCTCAATTGTCAGGTGTGATAGTCAGTAACACCGTTTTAATTCATGGTGAATTTCGACGGGGGTTAATACGTTAATGATGTTCTCGTACCCATTCTGCGTTGTAGCGCAGGAGACGACGGGACTAGAACGGTGGTCTTCATGTAACCCCCGTCGAAATTCGCCTTGAATTGAGAATTCTTGGTAGTGCAACTGGCTAGCAAACACCTGACCTGCAAGTGGTAGGATTCCGGCAAAAATGAAATAAATTGTTTTCTTGATCAATTTCGCTTTCTTCGGTGTCTATCTAGGCGCCAGCTCGCGTGCCCCGTCTACTTCATCGTTTGTGAAAACGCAATGATTGGGAAATTTGGCACAGATGACTTAAGCTTTCGGTCGCCTCTCTAAGTAACCAACCAACCGGAAATCGGTTCACCCCTCCTTATCGGTATGTGAATGCTGTGTACACCGCCGGAGTGAAGAAAAAAAAGGATCGACCGCGGGCAATCAACGCAATCGGCGCCCATCTCTCCCTTACCGATCGCGACGCGAGTCCTCTGGGCGATCCCGTGCCCCATGACCTCCGTGGGTTCCTCTCGCCCGAAGCACGGCCGCCGCCTCCGACGGTGCAGACTGCGACCTCCCGCTGCGGTCACCCTCCTGGTCGTCCTCTTCCGGTCGAGTCGTCGACGAACCCTCTTCTTCGTTGGTGCGTGTGGTGTAGCGCCTCGGGCGTCCCTTGATCGAGTGGTCCTGCGTCGGTCCCGACTCGGTCGTGGGTGTCTTGTGAGGGGGGAGGAGAAGGGGAGGGGGTAGTTGGGTGGCGCCAGAGGGGAGGGGCGCACTGTGAGGGGTGGGGGTGGAAAAAGGGGGTGGCGTGCGGGCCTCCCTCATCTTCCCTCTCCTCTTTCCCATTTCGTAACTTTTCGAGGGGTTGAAACGGGGTGCGTGGGGGGTGGATGCTATATTTTATCTTTTATTCCTCCGGAATCAAGTGTGCGAGTGTCGGATGTTTGTCAACTTTCTTCTCTCCCTTGCCGTTACCCTCCTCTTACGTACCCCCATTGCACGCTCCCCCCTCCCTCTCTCCCTGCAGTCACCATTCTGTCATCCTTTCGTCATATTCCTTCCGCCCACCTACCTTAAGGGTTTCACGGTGGTATAGTTGCGCTGCGGGCGGGCGTCGCTGCGGTTGTCTGCCCGTGTTTTAGCTGCATAGTTTCTATCGCTTGAGTGTATTTCCGCGCGCACCACCCTCCTTCCCGCGATTCCTGCCGAGCCGGAGAGCCTTGCCGGCGCCAAGTTTGGAGTGTCGATGGGTGTTCTCCTTGTTACTTGCTCGCTGTAGTATATTCTTCCCAACTTTGCGGCTCGACATAACTCTTCCTCGCATTATAACTCTGGTGAAAATGGCTAATCTTCGTAGTAATTTGCGCACCTGGATTCTGCGTATCTCGTCTGTGGTATTTTTTTCTCAGACACTTCGTTAAATTTTCGTGGCGTAGGTGTTTATGGGAGACGGGTCAATTGTAGCGTTGAACCCCTCTTGTATTAGCAGGATGTTTCGTGACAAAATGACCTAGGGTACATTTTTCGTAGATTTCGGTTGTCTATTGCCTGTTTTAGATGCAAAAATGTGATTCCTGGTGGCCTGAGTGAAACATTTGCACCCTGGAATGTTTTTATTCATTTCTCATCGCGTCGAAAGCTTTTTAAGTTACCTTTTACCGAAAAATCGAATACTATTTTCTGTTTAAAAATTCCATGAGGCTTGTCGATATTATAAGTTTTTAAATCACTCTTTTAACGACGAAAAATAATCAGCAGGGTCAGTTGAAGCAGTTATGTATTTTGCTCGTGTTTACCCTCCTCTCTTAATGTAATTTGGCCGAAGTAATGCGTTTTTTTAGAGTATAATAAAAGCCATACTTGGAGCTTGTTATTACTACTATTGTGATCCAAAGAATGCCAAAAACTTTCTCAAGAAAAACTGATGGTGGCATGCAGAAATTGCTGTTCAAAATGTTATATTCTCGTTGTTTTGGCGATTCTCGTTGATTTCGTTTTGGAGTGTGCGATGATGTACTCCAAAGGATTATGATTCTCAGTGGAAGAATCACGAGGCTTGACCAGCATTCTACTGAAATTCTCCTCGAGCTAGATGGTGGTGTGACTACCGCACTGAGTTTTAATCCCTGTCGTGACAAATGACTTTTGCAAGGAGAATTTTGACCCTTGAGTGTTATGTCGCGAAGTGATGCCCTTGTGGTAAGATACAAATCGCTCGTGAAATGCGATACTTTCAATTGGAACTTAGAATTTTCTTACGAATGAGGACTATAAATTTTTTCGCGACGGTGTATACTACTACTAAATTGTACTACTGTGTACTGATTTTTGGTGTTCTGAAGGATAACTCGTGTATTGTCTCGGTATTGTTTTTATCCATAAAGGCTATTTTTGGGTTGCAATTTTTTTCTTTTTTATGATCAAATATAGGCTATATTACGAATCATGATGCGTGATGTTTTATTTTGCTTAGGCACTGTCTGTGAAATGCCCTTCAGTCAATGCATTACTTCACAAATATTGGGCAATGCGTAAGCAATTTAGCACTTTCCTGTCCTGTCGTTTTATACTTCCATATATTCCCTGATGAAATGTTATAGGCGTTCCCTGTTTTCCAGTTGTCGTAAATTACTTTTGAATCAGGAAAATGGACGCCTTAAAGTATGATTGTTTCTGATAACCATTAATTCTTATTTTAGGGCCTGTGGGATGTAACAGCAATTTAACCTTCCTGTTTTTTTGTCTGGCAGCCACTATTTTAGAGTTGACCATTTCTTTTCAGAAAACTAAAGTGGAAAAATACCGTTTCTGAGTTGTATTCCCGGAGGCTAGTGCTAGGCTGTCGATTTGATATTATTTTTTCTCAAGTGCATCGAAATACGTAAAATGTCGGAATAGCGTGGGAATTGTAGTTGTCGGCACGGTCTTAGAATAAGATAGGAGGAGAAAGTAGGTTATTTTCGTGGCGTAGAGTAACTGGAGAGATCGTAACGTGCAAACTGAATATATTAGCCTTCATCCATATTGTTTTTATTTTGAGAAAAGTTCAAGTGATTTCTGTCTATGATTGTGTTATTTCTGACATCTTCTGTAGTTTATTGGCTTTTCGAGGTTATTATCAAATCAACGCGATCACTTAAGTCAGTTCGCTTTGGTAATACTTCGTATTTTTCTTTGAATTTGCCAATAACAATCAAAGCTTTTTATCTTGTGGAACTTTCGCTACAACGTCTCGAAATATATTCTTAAAAACTAAGGCTACTATTCGAAATGTTGTGCCTACTTCTTGGAAGAATAAATCTGTAGCCAAATATGATAATACTGTCGGTTTGAACAAAAGGTAATTGCTTCAGTTTTGCCCTGCGTGGCTTATTGTTTCCGAATATCACGCTCTATGTTATAAAATGTCAGATTTCCGCCTATGAACCAGCGGAGCACGTGCAGTTATTATTTCCAGTGAATTTGTGAATCCCTTCGTGTTATCTTTGTGAAGTGTGTGAAGAAGACAGAGTGTGTGGGAAGACGTTGGCACGGTACGCTTTTTTCCTCGGACAGAAATTGGGTGGAGTTAAATGTTAATATCAGGAATCAGCTTCTCACAAAGTTCTACTCTTTGTCAACTTGCATGAGACCTACCTGATGTGGCTAAAATTCATTGCTTTGAAGTTTACTTTATGCGACACTAAAGCTCAAATGTTTCAAATCTACCTAGAAAATATTATGCGTGGTTATTATATTACCAGCTTTCTAAGGCGTTCATACCATTCTTTTACTGGGTTGTCTTGTTTTCGTGTGTAAATTTACCCCAGTTTGGAACTTACTTGCTTATTTTGTTGTGACGGCTGTAGATTCGCGTATTATGTCTGTGTTATTATCGCCACCGCTCCATCATAATGTCTGTTATAGTATAGATTATTTCTCTTTATTGTATTATGAGTGCTAGGAGTGGAATTTCAGTAAGGGTTTTCACTCATTGCGAATTTTGAGTGTTTTTTTCGTAATATTTTGTTTTTATGGTTTGTTTGCGCCGTAATGAGTTGAATAGTTTTGTTGTATTATAATGAGAGAACTTCTAGGCTGAGTACGCATTCGCCCTTTTATATTCCGTGAACATGTATGGAAAATATAGTTACGTATTTATATTGTTGTTATCGACTGAAATCTTAATCTATTACCTACTCGATGCTCTTGCCAGCCCATCCGCTAGCGCTCGATAATTTTTATCATTTTCTGTAAACTTTTTATAACCTCAATGCAATGAGACTTGTCAAACAAAGGGAATTGTGTCGCCTAACCCACGGCGCGGCGGAGGTGAATTGTGTTTCTCCACGACTTCCTTTTTTTATCCAATAATGGAAAATCGCATGCATCGCATCAGCGTAATGGTGTTCATGCGATTTTCGCTCAACGGTGATGCATGTGCTCATAGAATATTGGATTTTCCCCATGAATATTTATTCATTTTGGATTATGGTTTGTTTTGCTTGTTTTCACTATTTTGTGTGGATTGATGGAATCTTAATGGCGTTCCACAGCGTAATTGTTGGACGTACAAGTCAATATGTGAGTACTCTTACGTGCTCGTAGGTGATGAATGGGTTGGGTCTATAATTAAAGCTGGTGAATTTGCATGTAATTGGGATGGAATGCTTTCTGCCCGTGGGTTATGCGTGTCCATAGTTGTAAATATGGTGGGTGGTTGATAAATGGCGTTTACTTGACTGTTGGGATTTTCTAGAGCCCTGGCATTAGCTGTAAGCGATGAGTGGTCTAGTATTTTTAAGTTGAATACTGAAAGGAAATTCGTTTCGTTATTCTGTGCCCTACCACAGTGTAAATTGCAATTATTTTGTATTGGCTTTAATACTAAATTCTGTTGTTTTCCTCTTAAAATATGCAGGACTCAGTGAATTTTAAAATAATAAGCAAGCTCTATCGATAAATGCTTTAAGTTTTGTATTCACGTCATTGGATTTCAGTTCTCTTAATGCTGTATCCACTTCTCAATTAGAAGACACCTTTTTGGCGAAAATAAAATGGATAGTGTTGTGTAAAATGCAATGAAATTGACTAGAATTCGATTTGTCGTAATAGTCGAACGCTATGCCTGAAAATGTTTTGGCACGCCTCAAGGTGAATATCATTTTTTGCATAGTCTCTTCCCTAATCTCTCTCCTTATGTGTAAATTGCTGAAATTCGTTTGTTTCGCTTTTTTCCTAATTTCCCTTCACTGTCACGGGGTCGATTTCTACTAATTTGTGAAACAGAAACTGAAATAACTTATTGTCTTTTTCGCTGCACATTTATTTTACTCCATCGGAGTCTCCATGCATGCATGAACTTGGGATTTTAGTAACGTTGCGAGCTTAGTGATCCTAAAAATTTCACATTATTGCGGTTGTCTCTCCTTTGGGGTAAGAATAGATTGGAAAAATGCACCGCGGGTAACTCGGGGAGTTCCTGCGGTAGAATATGCCTCTATATTAGCTTGGCAACCATTTGGTAAAATTCATTCTGTGGAAGATGAAGGATAATTGACTCTTCGAAATAATATATTCTTCCGAAGGTATCTCCGTCTTCTGTTCTTTATTCTTCGTGCATGTGGTATCAAAATCTTTGTAATACTTTGAATTATTTGCCGAAGAAACAATTTTTGACAATGCGTTTGATGTGCTCGTTTTCTAGCATTTCTACCCTGTGGGTTTGGGCTTAACAGTCGTTGTATTCTTGTTGTCTTTCCTAATTGGTCAAAAACGGGTGCACTCTCTCCATTATTTCTTCAAATGCTGATGTAAAAAATTTCATCTTGGAAAAATCGATCAAATGAGAATGGAAACAAGCGTGTTTTTCTTCGCGTCAGGTATAGCATTCCTATATTAAGTGGAATCATTAGAAAATGGGCAGTTACTCATTGAATTAAGAAAAGCAGTACTGTTATTCCGAAATATGAAACACCGTGAATATTTTTAATGCGGTTAGTGATAGTTTTTGGGCGTTATTGTATGTGTTCAATGTCTCAGCCTCTTCGTACAAAAGACGTCATTTTCACGCTAGTATACTCAGCGTAGGAATGTTGAAGTTATTTTATGTTGAAAAAAGGAGTCAGGGGAATAATTCCATTCAAATCTTCCGCAGTTAGTGTAGTTTTGTTTTTATTTTCCGTCAGCTGAGCACACGACTTGAAAGGCACGCCTATTGCAGCGCTAACACTTGCCACCGTCATTTCTAGCGTGCATCGTTGGTAGCAGTTTTTCATTAATGAAAGATTAGTTCGTGGTTCGATTGTTACCATTCCTCAAATTGATTTAATTGTGATTTAGGGTACTTTCGTATAATAACGTATCGCTTTCGCGTGTAAATCCCGATTTCTTTGACTATTTTTCGTAAGGCCAATTTTAATTTTCGTGAACTATATATCCTCATAGTTCCGTTTATACACCATGAAGGATTGATTGTTTTTGTGTTTTATGCTTATTAGAAGTCGTTTTTTAGTTTCGGTTTGAAATAGTCGATTATGTAAGATTTTTAAATTTTGCGTGGAGTGCTAATCTAACTTAATTGTAGCAAGAGGCTTATTCGTGCTTGAAAAAATGTTCCTAAGGTCGCTCAACGTTCTTGATTTTTTGACCGATTGACATCAATCGAGAGCCTAGATATTAGGGTGCCTAGGTAGCCTAGGTTGGTAGTTAAAATAAGAAGTTACTGAATCATTTTTTATCATCACGACTAATTGCGCATGAAATTTCTTTAATTGCCATGGAAATGACTCTTCGGCCTTATTTTTCCTATTTGGTACTGATAAGCAATGATGCAACTAATTATCTTCTTTGGTTTTCTGGTGTGTTTATCCGAATAAAACTATTTTTCGCGAGCAGTCAGTGTCTGCCCGTCAGTCTATAAGTTAAGAAAACATCTGGGAAACAAGCAACTATACTGTCTGCCTCTCGACCCATTCCAATTTTCCGATGGCTCTATAGCCAAACCTCGCCTGCCAAACCGAAGGTCGCGGGTTCGAGTCCCGCCGGGGTAGGATATTTACACCTCCCTGGGCATGGTTGTGAGTGTTCGTCATAATTGAGTTAATTGTAAGAGAGGACTGTACTGGCCTAAATTCGCTCGAAATAAAAGACAAATTATTATTATTATTATTATTATTATTATTATAGAGCCGGCGACCCGTCAAATTGATAACGTAATGAAGGTATGGTTTTATCAATCCGAGCCTTTTTTCCCAAGGAGATCTGAAATTCTCTCTACTGTGCTTTGGGTGTAAGTTTGGTCCGAGTCTTTCTCCTTGTTAACATCGTCGAACACCGATTTTTTGACGGACTGTTCTAGCATCGTCTTCTTGGCTGATGGAGGCACCTATAACCGTCTTCGTCATCCATAAAGGTGAAAGCGGAGTCAGCCGTTTGCTGATCTATTTTTTGTTCTATTTTCGGCAATGCAAAACGGTTGAAATTCCAAGATAAATGCAATGTGCTTTTAGTCTGAATAGAGACATTTATTTCCGTGATTCTTCCAAGGAGAAATTATTGTGGTGACAGCGTAACTTCGGCCACCCACGCTCTTCTGGAGGTTGCGAGTACGGTCAGTATCATTGCCGGCACTCTCGTTTAACCCCTGTCTCGATGTATCTGGGGCAATCCTGCCGAAATGGGAGAAGAATTTATGCGCAGAACCCGTCGAAAGTGTTACTTCCTGAAAATAGGACCCTCTTCGATTACCGTCGCCCGGTATGATGTCTTTCCCCTAGGGAACGAATGTGGATCGTTCCATCACTCTCTTCTTTGTAGGTGGACGCCGTGCTGGAGCCATATTTTTGCACCCACGTCTAATTATGCGTCCTCGTCGCGGTGCATGGAGTGCCGTCTCTCGTTCCCAATTAGTTTGTAATTATAAAGAGAGGGTGAATGTGTGTGTGAAATTATTTTATGGTTGTTTATTGGACGATAGAATGCTCTTAAAAGATCTCACGATGCGGAATGTGTATATATATATTTGTTTATTGTATTCACTCGACGTTTTTCGACGTACCATATTGAAAACGCTTTACTGTCTTGTAGCTTAGTTATTGCAGAATGGATGCTTTGTTTTCTTTGACAATATCAACGTTTTGTCCCCAAAATTAGGACTTCATGGTAATTTGTGACGGACAGTAACTTAAGTAAAATCCTCTGAGGTTCTGATTTTCGGGGAGGAATAGTAAAAGCTAAGGCTTTTATTGGAAATTAATCAATACTGTGGTATTTCGACTGTAATTCGGTCTTGGAAGACTAATGACTGTAGATTTTAGACGTTGGAGTGGAATGACTTTATCTCCATCCTCAGATCATGACTATAGGTCAGTTATTCTTTGGATGAATGCGGAGGTCAAATGGTTATTTAACAAGCGATTTGCACTGTAAAGAATTCGGCCTGCAGCGCATGCGCAGACGACCTTGGTAACCTCCCTGCGCGCAATTTACGAAGCTTGCGAGCGCGTCAAAGAACATTATATTATGCATTTTTTGTGTTTTCCTGAGAAACTGAATGTTGTAGCATTTAAAAGACCAAATTTTGAGCAACGGAAACACTCGCACCTCAACCTAGGGCGCCTGGTCACACATCACTTTTTTTACTACTTAAGTTGCTAAGTTTTCTCCTATTCATTTTTCGTAGATCAGTCGCGCCGTGTTCGTGGGTCACGAATGCAATCTAATGTGTTTTAAGTGTGGTCCTGTATCTTGAATGCCCCGCAAAAGTTAGCCTCCTTTTTTTGTTCCAGTCATAAAGAAGTTTTATGGCCGTGAATGCTGGTGGACTTGAAGCATTAGTATCAATCGTCGCGTTTAAAACCCCTTGACATTTTCTGATTCTAAGTGCTTCAGTCGTACTATCTGCACTATAGTGCACTTACTAGTCACCATCATAGTAGGTTTCATACGATTTCAATAAAAAGCGTGAAAATTATAAACAGATTTTAAAAATAGCCATTGTTCATGTTTTTTGCATTACATTTTTGTTAATAAACCGATTTTAGTTTAACGAATCTTATTTTGTAGATAATTTTATTTTCTACGATTCTTCTGGACATCGCCTTTATCTACGATTCATAGTTTTCCGAGTACATTGGAAAAACTGATTTTACCCTCTAATTGTTTAAATAAAACGTGAATCAATAACATTTTTTGAATCATGAGATGAGAGGACTCTTACAATACGACCCCCTTGAGTTTCCCACGATGAAATCGCGGGTAAGAATTTCTTCAAGTTTTGACTAAAAATTCGGGTTATTTTCTTTGCCTACTGTGATTTTCAGAATGTCAATTTGATTTTTAAAATGTTCTGACCAATGTGCAGCACATCTGTCGAAGAATATAACTCGAATATTTGGAAATATTTGTAAAATATTATGAAAAGTGAAACCCTCAGGAACAAATTACAGGTGAATGTTTTCTGTCGTAGCTATTGCATCTATGCGAATTAGGTGCTTCAGAGTAATTAACTCGAGCATATTACTCTGGCGCTCTCGTGGAAAAGTGTATCTTTAATTGATATAAAGACGTACAATTGTTATCTTATTCAAAATTAAGCGTTCCGCAAATATTAGTTGCGAGTCTTTTTACATCAGAGTGATGGTCTGTTTATATTCTGTCGTAAATTTATGTTTCGTATCACTTTTGTTTTCGTTTGGTTTACAGAGCGTAATTATGGCTTATGTTCTCATGATAAAAAGGTGTTTTTTTTATGCTTCAGCAGTTAATAGCATCTTGTTTTGTGTTTTGTTCTCCCTAATGGAGATGTGAAATCAGTTTCATTTTAATTAATTCTCGAAAATGATTCGTGATGGCACAAATATTTAGTTTAAAGAGGATCGTTTAAATCGTGAAATTGCTGCTGTACCGTTTGGATGTTCATTTATCGTTCACAAAGTGAATGGAAAGTTTGAGAATGTGACAAATGTAAAATATTCTGTGTACTCTACTGTTATTAGCCGTTAACGTTTGACTAATATTTTCCTTTTTTTATTTTCGGAACAGTATATACCTTTTAGCAAGAGCTGTATATGTTTGAATGTATACGATACCATTATTTGGTACAATTGTATGGAGTTAGTTATGGTTTGATGCACTGAAGATACTGTGTGGCCTATCGATTTTAATGGTTTTAATGGTTTAAGGTCGTCCCAACGCGACTGTGTGAGATGAAAGAACTGCCATATTTATCCTTTTTTCGAAAGGTTTTGAAATTCCTACTTTCCCTCATGGAATGCCTTAGCTATTTAAAACTAAAATTTAGGTAGTTTGAGCGAGATAGTTCCCTAGTCGTAATGTAGACCATGTTGGAGTTATGAGTTTTAGTTTCAGTAGCTGTAGTAGGCATGAATTAAATATTGCATTAGAGAGATCTAATTTTTAAAAATGGGCATTTCCAACGCCTAGATCTCGTCCAAAAGTTAAAAAAAAGTGGAAAAAAGTTTGGTTTCTCTGCTGTTTTCGAAAATTAGTCACATTGTCACCGCAGTAGTTTTTTCAGGATCCTAAAAATACCTTACGTCGTAAAGGAGGTTTAAACCAGGGTGTCCAGTACTCTGGAAAACCGGGAAGACCAGGAAATCTCAGGGAATTTTTTTACCTGGAAACATCAGGGAAATATCGAATTGACTCTGGAATTTTCTGTAGTATCAATATAGAAAACAGCAACGGAAACAATGTGCCTTTTTCGGCAAGTTTCTTAGTCAAATTTCCTTTGCGTTGTCGCATTTTGCATTCCTGTAATCACCGAAAGTAGGTACACTGTTTTCTATATAGGTAGGTACATTGTTTACTTATTGGTCATACTCTGTAAATCAGTGGCGTAAATAACGTGCCTTTAAAGGCAAGTTGCGGAGTCGAATTTCCCTCGCGTTGTTGCATTTAGCCAAATAAGGAAAAAAATAAATCCCTTAAGTTTTTTTAAGTTGTTGATCATTTTATATCAATGCTATTCATAAAAAAGTCTGGCTGATATATAACCTTGTTCCTGAGCACCAGCATGACAGCGTTTACTATCGATAATATAAATCGATATAAAATCAACAACTGCAAGTAGGCAAAACGTTTTTTATATTTAGCCTAATATCTCCGTGAGCTTCATAGCAAACCAAATGCCGTACCGCTACGGCCACCCAGCTCTGAGAAAAAGTTGTTTCACAAAATGTACAACAGCGTAAAAACAAATGATTGCATCAGGTTAAAAATTGGTACACCCGTTAACAATATGTTCTTGTAAAAGGGGTTAAAGTTTTGTTGCAATGCAATCAACAGTTAGGGAGTATTTGGTTTTCTAAGTTGGCGCTCGGATGGAAATAGCAAAAAAACCGGCTCCTTTTTTGTTCAACCTACGATAAAATTTTACAGGGAAACAATAAAAATAATTGTGTCTTATCATAGAACACAGAATGGAATAAGCTAAATTTTGGTGTAGTTCGCTTTAACTTACGTTCACGGGTAAACTTTTTATATACATCTAAACTCGACTGTCTATACTTTTTTCCTCGATAGTTAATATAAGAAAGGGTGGTGATGTGATTTTCTCTCACACAGTTTTCAAGTTTTGTGTTTAATATCCTCCAAATATGCAAGTTTAAAAATAATCCTTACGTTTAATCACCCTGGAAAATAAAAATTATGTCTGGAAAACCTGGAAATCTCAGGGAATTTTCAAATATTCAGCTGCTGGACACCCTCTAAACGTACCGCGCGAAAAAAATGTGTCAAGTTAACCCTCTATACACCGATTATTTCGTCCACCATGTGCAGTCACTTCGAACGTTACTCCACTTGTGGGAGAAGCAGTAACTAAAACTTACGAATGAGAGATATTTTCGTTGCCAAGCTGTACAATATAGATGTCACGGAGGCAGATACACGTAAAGAAACCTAATCAGAGACAAAAGATAAGGTCTGCCATATGTTACATCCAGGTATTAGAGCGTGATAGAGGGTTAAAGAGATACTGAGATATTTTTATTTATTTTTTTTTGAACTTCAGTCGTGTAGAAGTATAATATTGCACCATTAATAATGCAATATCTATTTCATGCTTCCTAGAGCTGCTGAAAATGAAACGTATAATTCGAATACTATTATGACTGGGTATCTCGCTCAAACCACCTCAAGGCACAAAAATGTCAATCATTCCAAATGTATATTTTTAATGAACACTATTCTATAGCGATGTACTCTAACTGCTGCACAATTTCAATGGAATTACAGCATCTTGAGCTACATTTTCGCGGTAATTAGCTATTTATTTTTTATAAAATAAGGCGGCAATAAGAATCTATTTTACTTTTTTCAATTTAGCGTGAGTGTTCGCCTCTTAAAAATAGTTTTCCATGAAGCATAATTTGTATTAGTTAATTTAATACTATTTTCCTTATGTTTTTCCCATTATCCCGTTCAGCGCTGCAATTTCAAGTTGCAATTTGGGAAAAAATAGCACGGAAAGGTAACATTTCGTTGTACATATCAGATTGAGAAGATATTTTTTGTAAGTATCCATAATATGATTAAAATAGCATACCTATAAATCCTTTCTAGGGTCCTCTCACCTTATTTGTGTGTAACAGTTAGTGGTTTATTATTACGTACGGCAAAAAATTAAGTTGTTAAAAACATGTGAAAAACAACAAAACAACAACAACAAAAATTAAAAAGTTAAAAAAATGTGGAAATTTGAGTAGTTTACCATGACGAATTTGTAGAATGAATAATACTTTATGAATTACTGGTACTTTTTCTTGGTCGTCCGTCGTCACTTATATTATTCCTAATCCGTTAATGAAACTGTTTAAGAAGTTTACCTGCGGCACTTTCCTTCTAAAAGATACATTTTTCGAATTATAGAAAACACGATTTACAAACTAAATATTGCAGAGACATTTTAATATGATATCGACTGCGGTTTCACTCCTTTAGTGGGTATCAAATCTATTGATTTTGGTGTTATGTTGTGAAACGACGAGAAGGAGTGACTCATAATATAAACGATCCACAGTTACTCTATGTTTTAATGCTGTCTACCGGTTTCGACGTCTATAGCGTCGTGTTCAAGACAAACAGTGGTTTGTCTTGTTTATCTTCAAAAGGACTCGATAGATGTTGAAACCGGTAGATGGTATTAAAACGTATTGGAATTGTGCATCTTTTTTATTATGAGTTATTTCTTAAGTGGGTATGTTAATTTATAATTTTCTGAGATTAATAAATTGAAAGAGGTAAAGCGCGGAAAGTGTTTAATTCTTGAATTTTTCTATTAAAATACGATTAAAAACATATGTTAGAGTAAAACCGCCCCAAACATTTTCTAAAGCTGTGAAAAATTATATATTTATTCCTTATTCCATATATTAACAATAGTTTTTCATTAGTTGCTTCAATTGGCATTTGTTGAATGAGCATGATAATTATGACATAGGAATTCTCGTACCCGGAACCCTTGACAGTGTTGCCAATCGTGGTTTCATTGTTTTAAGAGCTGTCGCTACCTCTAACATGTCCTCCGCTACGATAGCGGCGATTGTGGCAAATTAAGTTAGTCGTTCCGATTAGCGTACCTGAAAGGATCTATTATAGTTCTCATTTTTCATCTAGGAATCATTTTTAGTTTACGGCAAAATGCTCTCTGGTTTAGACCAAGGGCTCTAACCGACTAAGATGCAAGAGATAAAGCGCGGAAAGTGTTTAATTCTTGGATTTTTCTATAAAATACGATTAAAAATCCTTCTAGCTCGTTTGTCTGAAATTATGAATGCGGCCGTTTTTTTATTCCAGTGCTTATTCACAAAAATATGTAGTATCGTGCATTAAATATTGATCCCGCTACGATAAGTGTGCACTTAAAATGAGCAAATATCTTGTGCAGCGGTATTTTATATTGAATGATCTTTTCTAGTTATGACATATCGTTGGAAACAGTCGATTGGTATTCTTAAGTTAATTATAATTGTGTCCGTTAAAAACCCTTTGATGAATAAATATCAATGTTAATATTGTGCCTGCTCCAACTTGATGCTTTTAAAGTGGGGATTGAAAATTATTGACTTAATTGGAAAACTTCATTTGCACCAATTGAGCAGAAATGGAACTCAATAATAACTTCGTAAAATATCGCCCATCAGCGTGCTGTGGAAGGCTTTTCATGCCAATCAGTTTTATGCTAATGACATTTTGAAAATTATTCTCGTATTTATTTCAGGAGAGAAATCAGGATTTTTAGCATTCTGTCAATTTTTTTTCCAAGATTCCAGTGCGTTTGTTTATTTATGATATTCAAAAAGTTAATGAGCGGAATTGGATTTCTGACGGCCATTGCATCCTAATTTTCAGGTTCTATCGCTGCATCGGTAATCTAGCGGCGCCTTTATCGTTTACCCATAACGCCGTTGAGTGGTTGTGAATGATTGCTCCGCATGGCGAGCGTAATAGATGCTAGATTTTTTCAATGCGTGATTGGAAAATAGGGTGAATGGGTCGAGGGAGGTGCATGGTTGAAGGTGGATGACGACCTTGAACGGCACACGTGTCAAATCATTGGGTCCTGGTTGCAGGAATCATTAACTGTGCCCTTGATGGAACGTTTGAATCTGGCTTATTGCCTGATCCATGTTAAGAATGAAACTACTTGGTTTTTTTTTCACCAATATATTAAACCATAAATCAACCGGTTTCGGCCTTTTCAGGCCATTATCAAGATTACAGAATAAAAATACCCAAAAGACAGCACAGCTTATATACCTACTACATCTCAAGGAGAGGGGAAGTGGTTGAAATGAGTGGGGGTGGGAAGGGGGGGGGAATGAGAGGTGATTGGGCAAACTACAAAAACTACAAGGGAAGGAACAAACAGATGGTGACGCCAGGTTCAAGGACTACGGGGTGGAGGTGAGGGTAGGGGTAAAATTCTGTATTATCACAGAGTCCACGGGGAGAGACTACTTAATGACATAATCCCTTCAACCGCCTCAACCTTGTTCTCTGTGCCCGTACCCTCACCTCCATCCCCGTAGTCCTTGAACCTGGCGTCACCATCTGTTTGTTCCTTCCCTTGTAGTTTGCCCAATCACCTCTCTTTCCCCCCCTTCCCATCCCCCCTTATTTCAACCACTTCCCCTCTCCTTGAGATGTAGTATATAAGCTGTGCTGTCTTTTGGGTATTTTTATTCTGTAATCTTGATAATGGCCTGAAAAGGCCGAAACCGGTTGATTTATGGTTACATATATTGGTGAAAAAAAACCAAGTAGATTCATTCTTAACATGAATCGAAATTTCCACAAAGAGATTTCGCCAACCATTGATTTTATTGCCTGATCTTTGTACATTTCGTAATTATACCCTTAATGACTTCTCTTTCGTGTTTAAGGTGGAGCACTGATCGAACTTCCCCGACTTTTGTTTGTTTTTAGTAGTTCTCGGAAGATACTTAAGAATAAGAGAATTTCGCATGTGATTTTTTTACCTGCGACAAAGACGAAAAAAGCCTACCTCTCGTTCCTTGAAATCTGCGACCGTCAATTCTGTACATTTACTGAGTTACCAGTTGGTAATTGACTGTGTGGTAAAATTAAAACTCGGGTTATAAATGTTTAATTTTCATCCTCTTCACTTTGCAGGTACGTAAAGACGAAATTATTACCACACCTGCTTTGTGTGAATCCTCAAGTTGATTTCCATCATTGGAGAGATTTCTATATTAAGCGCTGTCTCGTGCTCATTTCGTTTATATTTTGAACATCTCTTACCGAAACTCTAGTGAAAAGCTTTTGTGGATATTGCTTTGTTCTTTTTGTGCTCGAGTGAGTTGGGTTTGATGCCCGAAGTTCCGGTTTTGCAATCAGTCGCCTTCCAAACCGAACTAATGCAACTTAAATCAGACGTTGAAATATTGATGTTTCTTATTAGTTTCACGCCACTCTTGACATTAGTAAAACCTTACTTATCGTCCGCATCTAATTTAAATGGCGAGTATATGCTTCGATTAGCCCCTGTTCTTATGAGATCTGTTACAGACTTAAGTGAATAAATGAAATGCAATCACAACTGAACACACTGCTGTTAACGATTCCCGGCCCCCAATCATGCCTCGGATCTGCCCATCGTAGCGTCATTCGCGTTGCTTATGGACGCTATTTAGCTCGTTCACGCATCGCAACCAACAATTCTTGTGAGAAAGTCACCTCTCTCCTTATTGTCATGCGTTGACCTTTAAGGAAAATAGCATCTAATCCAAAACGGGACTTAGTGTATCGAGTTGACAGTCTCAGTCGCCACTATTTGGACATATTTCATTGTTAGAACGAAAGGTGAGTTTTAAAGTCTTCAAACGGAAATCTGGCACTAGGTTTCTTTACTTTGCCTCCAAGTTTTGCTCACGACCATGATTTCATTGCCAAGCAACATCATCACATGAATATCGCGGTAAGGAAGACCGTTACTGAATTGTGTGGGAGTGGATTTGGAGAAGGAAGTGCGGGGGAGGAAGAGTGAGGGTGAGTGGGGTTATGTAGGAGTGTACTTGGTTCTCGGGTCACTGGGGGATTGGAGTAATTGGAGGCATAAGGGATGGAAGGAGAGAGTGGATGGGGGACTTCAGGGCCACATATGTTCGCTGACTACTCTAATTGGTTTACATATTCATATGGCTTAATAGATCTAGCTCCTCTATTGCGCCCAATTTGGGTCCCCTATTTTTTTTATGTGGTTTTCAAGTGAATAAGAGAATACTGACAACGACCAACGCAAACTCCAGCGACAGTGAAGTGACGGAAAAGGATTAGGTGTAAAAGCATATGCTTAATAGTAGGTAATATGTCCCCTAGGCCGTTATCTTAAAAGGGCGCAAGGAATGGGAAAAGAGGTTTCGGAAATCAAGAAGAGGGAAAATTTAAAGTTTTAAGAGTTTTAAAAATTTAAGAACTGTTTTCCACTTTCTGTCATTCCTTGTGCCCCTTCAATATTACGGCCTTGGACATATTACTTAGTATTAAACTTTCAGCTGTTGATACGTCCTTTTCCTCACATGTGCCTAATGTGGTGCGATTGTAGATCTGTGCCTCCTTTCCTACCTGTAACGTCGAACAATCGTTAATATTTTTGTTGTAGTTTGTGAATTCTGGTCTATAGGTCATCGTATTTTTGTCTGCAAAGACGGAAATAAAGTTAAAATCGCCAAACTTTTTTGTTTGCTAAAATTGTCGTTGCATGCATTATTATAAACCTTCTAGACAAATGTAATTTTCCTGGATTAATGTTTCTCGGGTATTCCACCGGGTGAGAAGGTCCATGTCTCCCGACGTTTCGGAGAACGATCTTCAGGGTTTCAGAACATTTGCCTAACGTGGTGCAATTTTAGATTTGTAACTCTTTTCCCACCTGTCAGAGCTCAGCCTTCCTTCCCATGTCTTCCCACCCAGTCTCACCATCAGGGTTTCAGAACCCCTGAAGATGGAGAGCAAGTTGTTCTCCGAAATGTCGGGAGATGTGGACCTTCTCACCCGGTGGAATGCCCGAGAAACATTTATTCGGCGGGAAAACCCAAGATTTTTCATCTAATTTTCCTACTTGAATTTTCTACATCTACGTAATACCCTGCGAGCCGCCGAATGGTCGTCTTAGGTCACCAGCCGTGTAAAGATGTAAGTTTTTGGGAGATGAATGGTGACATGTATTATAGGAGTGTATATAGTGGAGCTCAATTTTTACTGTGGTCGCTTATTGTGCGCGGAAAGAACGAGTTTTTGTACCTATCTGTTCGGCAGTGTATTTCTCCTATTTTATCGCATCTGTCAGACCTAGAGAAGTAGTGAAGAGCCATGATAATATTCCTTGTGTCGCTCTGAAAAATATCAGTTCTGAATTTGTCAAGCAACCTAAGCCTAACGTGTAGCCTCCGAGTCTCTAGGGGCTCCTCCTTAATCCCTCTAAAAGTAGTGAGGCACTATATATACGCTCGTGGCAGTTTTTAACGAAGCGCGCTGCTTTCTTTTGTATTGTATTAAATTTTTTGGTTAAGTCTTTATGGCCAGGGTCCCAAATGCTCGCGGCGTATTCGAGGTGTGGCCTAACCAGAGCGAAGTAGCATCTCTCTTGCACTTTTTCATTCGAGGACCTTCTTTTTATACGCTTAAAAAACCTAGTTTCTTTAATGCTGTGCCACATATCTTTTGTATGTGTAATCCCCACGTGTTTATTTTAGTGTTAAATAGAATCACCCCAATGTGTCCTCGTGAATCGACCTTTATTGAAAAGGCCATTACGATGATTTTCGCCCTTACCCATAGATATTTGCCCTCGAAATTTCTGTATCAGACGTTAGAGTAAATAGCTTTCTTTAATGGAATGTTGTGGTAAAGGAATAGGTATAATTATCCCAGGAAGTTTGTCGACAGCCCTTTTTCCTATGCTTTGTTTCTTGCTGCCTGGAGAGGACTTATCCTCCTCCTTTTTAAAAGACTTAGTAATGTGAGGCCTGCTTTCTATTAAGGTTTACCTCGTGGTTTTTCCCCGAACGGAACGCGACGTCAGCGGCATTCAACACATCGCGAGAATCGATAAAACAATCACTAATAACTACATATGGCTTCCGAGGAAACGACTAATGAACTGCTAATTTCTTTAGTTCTAAATGAAATGTGTATATGGCATCTCAAAGATCACGAAGAACCACAATCTCTCTTAAACCTAAAAAATCTTATTTAGAAATAGGAAATGCCATGACTGAGTGGTAAGGACTAAAAGAGCTCAAACGAAGAGATATAGCTTTTTCTTGGGAAATAGATTTGGATACCTTTGGATGATGTGTACCTCCTCTGGATCGCGAAGCCCGCAATTCGGAGATAAACCTACTGTAATTTTTCATGAGATTATTTTGTATATGGATGGTTGGATATATTGTTTACGTACTCCGGAGTATTTTTATGTCACTATATCTTTTTGACAGTCGACCGAGGTCGCATTTATAGTACATTATATGTACGTGTTTATTACCCATTTAAGTACACTCATTAAATAGTATAGTCCGAGGAGAGCCTTACTGGAGAAAAATCGTGATTTTCAAATCCATCTCAGGGGCTGATGATATGATTTAACATTACTGACAATTGTGCCACAGAACTTTGCATATTTGAGCGCCTCAAACCATAATTTTACTTCAGATAAACAAGTTTTGCATTTCAATTTTATAATATTTCTTAGTTGTTGATGGTACTCATTGCTAATTACTACACAATTTTAATTTTTAGTTGCCTGTCGTGTCGGATAAAAATGGTGTATTCAGATTTGGGACTTGGAATAAATGGACGGGAATGTTTTTTAAAGATAGTTGCCATTTTTACTCAAACCAGGAAATGAAAATGTGGCTATAGATGACTTGCTTTCTTTAATCCTTATTTGAAACGTTATGTTATCAATCGAAAAAGGTCTTTGTTGAGTTTAATGAATACCATTTTATTGCTCAATATCTGTTAGTACAGAAGCGATGTATCATTGCAGTAATTCTAGGAATAGGATATTTGAGCATCTCGATGGTGGGTGGTGGTCGAGTTGTTGGAAATTTGTATATGAAACCTAAGTTCGAAGGACTTAGATGTGAATCCTGGGTGAAGAAGATATTTTTCAGCGGGATTGGGACCACTACTCGTAAGTTATGTCGAGCACGCTTCCGTTGCTGCTCTCCTACTGCAGTAGGAGATTCCTGTAGGTCTGTTTCATTGAAAGGACAAGGGTACAAATAACCTCTGGATTGTTACAATATCCAATGAAGAGCAGGCTAATTGAATACGGGGTTCGATATAAATACCGTGAGAAACCGAATAAGTTTAAATTCAAAGGGAGTCCAGGGGTGCGAGGTTCAGAATCAACACCAAGAAAAACCGATCAAATATAAAGCTAGAAAGCGTAATTTAAGGATATGGAGGTCAAAATCAGTTAAGGTTCATTGAGCAAAATGTCATTTCACCTAGAAATCAATGGATTTGGTCTGATTTAAAAAATATCTCTCTTCCTTCAAAAAATACCAGAACATTAGTTCCTTACCGAGGTACTCGTAGTACTCGCGGTACTAGATGTTTTACATAAAATACCAGCCCTTTTAATGGGAAATGGTACGTGTATGCACTCCAGAGAGATCTTATTTAAAAAGACGAGGAATTTCAAACTCTTAGATCTCGTCAAAAAATTGAGTTTGTAGTTAGTATGTTTTCTCATCTATTTTTGAAAATAAATCATATTTTCACCACAGTAGTTTTTTGTAGCATTCCAAGAAAAACCTTCCGTTGTGAAGGAGTGTAATTGAACCGTGTGACACTAATGAGTCAAATTAAAGACTTTTATAGATATTTATATTTCAATATTTAGGATTTCAGTCGTATAAAAGTATTTAATTGCACCATTAATTAAGAAATTAATAATGGGATGGTTAATTCATGCTTCCTATAGCTGCTGAAATTATTACGTTAAGTACGAATATGGTCTCCATTATGACTAGGGAATTATCTCTCTCTAATTACCTAAAGGTGCAGCAGAGGAGGTTGCCTTTATGAAGCCTCCTAACGGCGTCCACATACGGAATGCAACCAATTTTCCCCGCTTTGTTTATTTCCCACTTCGCTTATTTTATTTCTATCTTTCCGCGATGTTTTAACGTCACATGCCTCTCTACATAAAGCAAAAGTCCTCGACTCCCCCCTGTCGGCCGATTATTCTCTTTCCGACATGTGAGCCCAGCTTCAAGGGTTTCACGAAACCTCCCGTCTCGACGCGTCGAGGGTCGGTCGCCGTGGAGTTGTTTGGTCTCAGACACTTTGCTTTCACTTTTCACAGAAACGGTTGTTAGTCCCACCTCACGATTAAAAAACAAATTACATGCCTTGAAACTTAGATCAAAGATTTTGATCTAAGTTGGTTGTATTGTTATGCCTTACATGTGTATGAGATACTGTTTTTTGTCAAGTATATAGCTTTTTGATTTGTTACCTACTCGTGATATGTTCATTTCAAACACCATTGAACCAGCTTTTCATTTCCTTGTTTAATATTAGCTTGGAACTCTTTCTGAGCCGTTTATAATATAAATATTGCCATTGTTTGGGTGTGTCATCATGTTATGGGTCGTTTATTGTCGTGGAATTAGAATTGGTAAAAATTATTCTTTGCCTACAATGGTGGAGAAAAATAATGCCGATTGCTCGCAAGTAAGGCTGTTACATCTTTAGGTACCTATGTACCTTAAGACTGTTTAATAGATACGTCCATGCTTCTCTCTTGAAATGCTTTTATTAGATACTTGTAGACATTGTGGGAGTCTTGTAATGAAGTTCAACTAAATATTTTTTCAAGGAGCTATAGGTATTGCCTCGTTAAAAGACTCTTTGTATCATGATTCTGTAAAAGTTGGTCGAACGGTGGCCCGTGTGTAAATACTTCATGGATGATGTTGTAGTCTACTCTAGACAATACCTTGGCAAGTTCTGCAGACTCGTTAGTGTTTTAAAATACGTAAGGCGTTTTGAGTTTAAATTACCAGATGTCGTGAGACCTATGCTGAGGGCACTAAAGACATTTTCTGAAACTGGATAGAGAATGTGGGAAAAGTGTCTCGGCTTTCTCTTCCGCAGGCCCCAATGCGCGAGACCATGGTAACTATGAAATCTTGGTCCGCTTAAATGCTTTGCATTACGCCTCAGGGATTAACAATTGTTAAAGTCTGGTGGGTCAAAGTATTGCTGTTAGTAATATACTTTTTATTTGTTATATATTTATGTTATATACGTTATATATTGGGTGACATGGGTTCGGGGCTCTCCGGTGTATTTTTTTCGTTCGAGTTTGCTTCAGAAGCTACGTATAATACCCAGTCCCGTACATATACAATGAGGACTACAGTATTTTTAGTTTTCGACATATTCCCCGGATATAAAGCACCCTTCTGGGAGGATACATGTGGTGACCTATAGCGGTATTCTATACTTTACTCAGAGAGAGAGATACTTCACAGGCAGACGCTGTATCATTATCCGAACATTTTCAGATTTTTAAACCTGAATCATCATCGCTGTATCATTATCCGAACATTTTCAGATTTTTAAACCTGAGGATAGTTTTTCGGGAAGATGGAGCTGCGAACGGTCAAGGGTATTTCTGAAGGCCGTTAACGGTAGATAAATATGTGAATTTTAATCGTAGAGCGATGGATGTACTTTGAAATTCCTGGAATTAATACTCGAATACGGATATTTGTTACTAAATGTTTCCTTATATCATGAATATCATATATCTGGCAGGAGAAAGATGATTGCAGCTGCCAAAGGATACGAAGAAGAAGAGATTTGTGAGGCACTCAATATGGAACGACGTATTTTGTGGAGGCGGAACGATGATCATGTGGGGGTGGAAGATAGTCCATTTCAGGAAAGAAAAATACACTAGGGCGTAATTCTAGCATTTTGATTTAGGGAGGGGGACAGGGACCACCGGTGGTATGTGGAGGGCATGAAATACCCTACAGGATAACGAGGGGGGACGGGGGTCGTGTTCCGAAAATAAAACAATAGGATAAAAATAGTAGATTTGTAAGCGTTTTCAGGGTAATTTGCATCCTCAAACTTATGATAATATTCTATATTTGCGCCGTTCTAGAAGACTTACATATAGCTTCCGTCGTTAGGAAGATGTATATTTTATTGTTTAATGAAATTGCTACTGCTAAATCACGCTAATCGAGCTGGATAAAGTTGTAAATGGAATATCTGGGTGTGAACTAATGAAATGGAAATATTTCACGCCCAGAATTAGATATGTGCTGATTGATGTCCCTTAATCAGGATAAACTCTGCGTGGGACATGCATATAATTTTTGCACAAAAAAGTCTTTGTTCCTTATGGCGACATTGATTTACGTTGCTTAATTATAATTTAGCTGGAGTTTGATGTGAACTCGGTGACTTTTACCTTATTCGGCAGACGTTTGGTTATTTATTTACTAAAGTGGGGGCATGTTACTGACTAACATACTAAGTGAAATTCGATATAGAACACTGCAAAAAAGCGACCAAAATTTGAGTTCGCATGTTACATTTTCATGGTACAAACATATATTCTCTTAAGAAAATATGTTATTGTTTTTTATCCTTGAAAAATCATTTCACTGCTATTAATCTGTGCTTAATTTGTCATAAATCATGCATTAAAATCACTATCGGAATTTCTACTTTCGCTAGCGTTGTAAATCCGTCTATTTTACATTGATTACAAGTTTTTTGTCAGTTACTGAATAAAGACTTAATTGCTGAGTATTAATTTGTTATATAAAAATTTTAAATTCTGCTTGACCTCTTCCATGTGAATTGTAATGCAGGGAGTGAGGGTGACTGTAATTACTTATCACTACCATCTCCATTTATTCCGTATTGTCTGAATTAAAATTGTATTAGAATTAACATGATAATTAAATATTCAATTGAATAAGGTATGGTAATTATTGTTGAAACAGTATGACGCGCATTTCAGTAACACGACACACCGTTTTTGTACTTAATGAAACACGTTAGTATTTTAATCATTTTTGCTATATTTCAGCTTCATTGGAGTCATGTTAGATAACTTTTTGATGCTCAATTAGGATAAATCGATGTTTTATATTGTTTCTTACTCCTAATAATCTGTAGTCGGGGACGTGCGTACTAATAATTGTTATTATAAAAGATTCTATGATATAATTTCAGTTAATAATCTGGCATATCGCCATTATTTAATGACAATGACAGAGGTATTCATCTCCATTCCGCTCCATTTTCACACTTCAAAAAAAATTGTTTATATTTCGTCATCGGCTGAAAGTGGCGTCGTAAAATTTGAGACCTACTTCAGTGGAACTGCAGGTGTCTTCGCATCAACCGCCGACACCGAGGAAAGACAACGGCTACTACTCCGAATTGTTTACAAAATCCCTTACGAGAAGCTTTGTGCTGTGGTAACGTCTCAGTTATTCCATCTCTTAAACCACCGTGGCCAAGATGTGGAATCATCGAACCGTACCCCAGTTTTCTTTCTAAACGTGGAATAGTACATGCTTTATTGTTCTAATTTTTACTAACTAGTATCAGGGCAACATGCCGAATCCAATATTAAGATTAACTTATTTCAATGTGAATTCGAGTTCCGTACCGAGAACTATAGTCTTAATATTCAATAGTAAACAAGTTTTTAAGTTTAAATTCTTATGTCATTTTCATTATCGTCTGTATAGTACAGTCTTCCGCGTAAACAGATGCGCTTGAGTGAAACGTGGTCCAGGCATTTTTTTCTTACTTTTCAATTATTAAATGTGCCCTCAACGGACTCAATGTCCGCTAACTCTTTATATGTCCCCCTCGATCATCCTTAACGTTGGTGGCGGAAGTTCTTACCCGGCGAGACTCGAACCCACGACCATTGCCAGGCGAAGACATCACCCCGACGCCACCGAGGTCGATGACCAGAGCTTTGCATGAAGATTCCGGTGGGGTATTTTGGAAGACGTCGTTCTTCTGGTCCGGTGGCTATTTCGATGAGAAGGCACGTTGAAATTTTACCCTCTCGAAAGTCCTGGCGAATATTAAGGAGTCACTTAATCATTCGTTATGGTGCGTGGGTCGAAGGAAGCCGTCGATTGTATGCGCTCCTCGCGTTGTTCGGGAAAGTTCATAGTTTTCTCGCCGACAGAGGTGAAACCTCACCCGACCCATCCCCGACGGTTAAGTTCTGCTCCTTCGCCCCACCTATCCCGTCCCCTTCGCCTCTGAGATGTGGGATGCTCGCCGTGCCGACCCCTCCTATATTATATGTATGTGTGGGGGTTAGACTCCCCACCTTTCCCTCGAGATGCCATGCGGGCTGGACTCTTGGCTCCAGAAAGGGTCGGACTGTCACAAGCACGTAAGCACTCCTCTGGTGCTCCCACGCAAACCCCCTTGGGGGCTTAGGCGCTTCCGCACACCTTCCTTCCGGCGGCTGCTTTCAGCTTCCAATGTTATTTTTTGCGTCGCGCACCCTCGCCCCGTTTGTCTTGGGTGCAGGACGGGTGCTTTTGAATTGTTCTCACTTTGAGCCTGCTCATGTTCTCTTCTTATGCGTGAGAACACATTGAGCGTACCAAGGACAGAGGAGGACTGGTCTTAAAAAAATGTTAACGGGGCTTTTTGCTCTTTCTGTATGACTAAAAATTAATGTGCAAGCCAGAGATTGTCGTTTTTGCTGAACTAGTAAGAGCTGTATGGTCAAAAAAAGGACTTTGCAGCTCCCCATAATATTACAGGTACATTTTAGTCCTATTTAGCTTGAGAGATGCGTTTAAAAAACTGTCGTATTGACGAATTCGTGTAAAGCGAATATATTAACGCTATGAACCGCGTAATTGATCTGTGATGTGTGCAAAAAAAACCTGTATTGTAATATATCAATCATTTTCAATCAGTGAGAATAAATGTTGATGCGCGATAGTGCAAAACATGCGAGTAGCAACATCTGCATTTATTTGCAAGTACATTGCGAAAATTACGTACTTGTCTTACTGTTAGTTTAAAAAACTGTGAAATTTTCCTCGAGGCTCAATGGAAGTTAAAAAACTGAATCAGAAGACCTTTATTTTTTCTGCGGGATATGAACCAGAAATATCATCTATTGTTATTGAATTTATATCGGCGCGGAAGCAAGCAAGGAAAAGAGAATGACGTCTAGGAAACCCGAGCTAATCCTATGTAGGTCCAGGGGTTGTCCTGATTTAGCAAAGCCAGGATCATTTCATCCGTGGATTTTTTAAGGAAAAATGTTTAGGATGCCCTCCGCCACCGACGACATCAGATTGCTAACCATGGGATGGGAGGGCACAAGGCAAAGAAAACCCTCTCCCTATCACGTGGTGCCTCAATGAATTGATTACAGTTCGTTCCCGACAAGTTTCTCACGGCTCACTCGTCGGCCCTGTGGGAAATGACGCCGAGTAACGCTAGTCAAGTGCCTATGTAAAAATGATTAATGATGATAAAGAGAATGTATTATGCAAGAGAAACAGATGGGATAATATTGAAGCGGTACGCAGACGTGACTTGTGTTCTTAAGTGTATGGGCATGACCGTCGGTTCCACTCTTTACGTTTATTGTAAATATACACATAACCATGGATAGATAACTATTCCAGAGCTGATGGCAGGGCCACAATCTTACATAAGAACAAAGCCTCCTCCATGTACCGCTTCAATATTATCCCAACTGAGGTAGACGAGCTCCCGGCGCTTTGTCGAGCGAAATTGGCTCCCGAATATATACCCCAAAGAGGGTGAAATTTGTCATGAAAAAAAATCGTTTTCCCTGTCGAGGATTCAAACTGTAACACACCTGACTGGCAATTTGGAGGTCTGGGTTCAAATCCTAAGTCAAGTAAAAAGATTTTTTTTTCATAATGTACTTCATACTCTTTGGTTTTTATCACCTTGCCATGTTTGCGCCATAATGCCAGTAATTTTTCAATCGTAATTTCCAGACACTATTTTCACTAGAGGGTGCAATGTGGTTATTGTTTTACATGTTTCTAATGGTTACTTGATACAAGTGAATAGTTGATAGTAAGTTTTTTGAAGATTTTTCACTCTTGATTATCGTTATGTTTAGTTATGGTATGTTCCAATATTTGGGGTGAGTTTGATTGCATGTGACTTCTGGCATTCATACCTTTCTGTTATTTACATAGCAAGGTAGTGGAGTAATTGACGATGTGGGAAATATGTCTCCTTGACATGGATCCGTGATTGAATCGCTCCAAAAGTCAAGGGTGAGAAAATAAATCATTTAAGTGCCTGTGGTAGTATGTTCAAACTCACCCATATCACGGTATATTTTGTAGAATCTTCTTATGCCACCTTTCATCGCCTTGAGTTCAGAGTTTTACCATGGGAATGTGACTAGTTACATTCATCAAGTTAAGATTGAATGTATTGAATGCATCTTGTGGTAAGAATTTTAACATTATTTTACAACCACACATTTTTCTCAATTTCTCAACTGTTGATTTTATTGTTTTCAGGGCGATATGTGGGCAGTCGTCCAATCAAGCTGAGGAAGAGCACATGGAAGAACAGGAATTTGGACATGGCGAGGAAGAAAGAGAAAGAGAAGGCTGCTCTCATTGGCTTGTTGGCTGGGCGGTGACCACATTTACGCATAGGCCAGCCCATTGGTGGAACCCTAACCCAAGAGCCTTTAACTCCTGATGTCGACTTCAAGGCCCGAACGCTCAAACTTGCCAGTCACGAAGAAGCAGCACGTTATGTCTTTTCATTGTGGTCCATGTGCAAAGTAGTGTTCAAATGGTCATGTATTCCAATGGCATTGAAGAAAATAACTCCTGCCATTATAGGTATTGGTTGTGTAAATAATTAACTCAGATGCGATTCGAGTGTAAATTATGGAAAAGTTTTGTAAGGCAAAGAATATTTTCTCATGGTGTGGAATATTTGGATAACACTTGGCCAGGAATATTGGTGTACAGTCCTCAATCCTTTGGTAAATATACCTGAACCCTCTATGATGGCGGTCATTATATTCTTGAAAAATGGTAAATCTTATGGTAGATAATAACATTTTGACTTCATTCATTTATTGTAAAATATGTGTAATTGATCTTTGGAAAAATTCAACTACCAAAAATAGTCGAGAGTGTCTGTTTCAATATAGAAACATCAAGGTTTCTTTGCCGCAAGGCCAATTTTTATGTTATCATAATACGATAACATGATGTCAACTTAATCAACAATAACATGAGATCCTTTTGTAATTGTTACTGTTGCAAACTTAAAGCATATGGTTGAACTGTGTGTTTTAAGGCTTGTGCTGTTTAATTTGCTGCGGAGAGAAATACATGGTAATGAAATGTGTCGCTGCCCTTTTATTTGAATTGACGGAATATGAACAAGTTTTTCAGTAACAACAGTGTTTTTCATAAGCTTGCAGTTCATGTAGTCCAGAATTGAAGCAGTCAACTCTATGAGCCTGTTTTGCTGAGGCATGTTACTGACTCAGTACGAAAAAGAATTTTAATTCCCCTTGTATACATTTCCAAAAATTGTCCATCTCCTCGTAAAAATATAATGGAGTTTCAGGGTGATAGTTTAAAAAGTATTCATTTGCGGACCTAAGTTTCATAATTAGCATATTGAAAAAATAAACTAATTGTTCTGCACAGAATTTATTTTACCAGCCCTACGAGTATTCATCAGCAACAAAATCATGAATGTGATTTGTATTTCTGCGATAAATAGTGAGCAGAATCATTAGTGTCACCGAATACAGTAAGTGTACTCGCCGAAGTTCTTTTTGTGTGTCAACAGTGTCTTCGCTCTCTTTTAAATATCAAAAGTAAAGTCAGAGAACTCTCTGAGTAGGCATACGTTATGGTTGTTTAAATGACTTCCTTACTGCTTTTTTATAGTATTCTACCGGTAAAAGTAGGTTTCAATGAAGGTCAGACTATCTACTTCCGGTTTTCTACACTTTCTAACTACCTCTTGTACCTTGCCTTTATGGTCTCGGCATACGAACTACCCTTCTTCATCCCGTGCACGAAACCTATTCTCTTTCTTCCTCTTTCCCGCTTGCCCAACACCCTTCCCGCTATCACACTCTTGAGCAATATATCGCCCCTTATTACATCCTCCAGCAACCTACCCTGCCTATCCCGGATTTCATTAAGAAGTTTCCTTTCCTCGCCCACCCTCTCAAGCACTTCCTCGTTAGTCTTACTTTCCGTCCACCTCACCTTATCCATCCTTCTTCACGCCCACTTCTCAAATGCCTGCGGCCTTTGCATGTCCTCCTTTCTGAGGATCCACTTTTCCGCCCCAGACAACGGTATTTATTTGCTGCAATGCCCTTCAAGCGTACTACTGAAGTAAATAAAATGTTCTACTTGCTCGGGTGTGCTCTCCATCTTTAATGACTAGCCTCGCTTTCTTCGTCTGGGAAAACCTCATCATTTTCGTCTTTCTATGATTTATTTTCCTTCCGAGTATCCCGCACTGAATTTCTAAAGCATTTACTTAAGTTATAGTCCCTCCGAATGTCGGCTAACCAACGCCTGATCGTCCGCGAATCTTTCCGTTTATCAGCTGCTCTCCCAATTTGATTCCTTTATCGAGATCTTCCCATGCCTGTCTTATCATTTCCTCAGCATTAATGTTAAAAAGCAATGGCGACAACAGGCACCCTTACCTCACTCGGCTACCTATAGTTGCTTACCCTGATTCACCGTCAGCCACCCTCACCTGTGCCCTTTGCGCCATGTATAGGTTCCGGGTTAGTCTCCTGAATCGATAATCTATTCCTATTTTCCCTAGTATCTCCGTTATTTTTTCCCATTAACTCTGTCTTAAGCTTTCACGAAAGGTCTTCCTACTACCCAAGCCCTTTATCTTCCTTGAATACTTTAATTTCGCTTCCCATTTAATTTAATTGCAGAATGTATTTTCCTTCCCAATAGAAGCCTCAGCATGTGGCGCGAGTTATTTTTACTCTACAGCAGAAACAAAAATACATACACAGACAAACGGCGAATATAATGCCATAACTTAGCTTATCGATGGATATTGTAGTGATTCCGACAGTTTATTTGCCCATAACTATGGTTTTAACTCATGAAATCGCAAACCAATTGAGCAACGAATATTTTTTCCCGCCGTTTTCAGTCCTCAGTAACCCCGAAGCATCCCCTACCCAGGGGTGCCCGTGATTTCGACTATAGGACGCAAGGGGACCTCTAGCAGTCCCCTGGTTAGGGGTTGATTACGGGCTTGCTGGGTAGCGACTATAAATATGGCCCTTAGATACCGGGAACACGTGCACCAAGGGCTATGGGGATTCCAAAATTCCGAAAGAATCTACATCTACGTAATACCCTGCGAGCCACCACGAGGGTGTGTGGCAGGGGAGTATCTAGGAGTCGAATAAGTAATTTCCCACTGCATTACCATCCATAAAGTTAGCTCGCACTTCATGGGCGCTGATCAGAAAACTGGCAGTCTATCTACTTTATCATTTGATGCAATGTCCTCCATAATTTTGCCATCTCAATGCACAGAAAAACGACACCCTCCGTCAATTTTCTCTTTCAGTGTCGAAACTACAGCCGGCGCAAACCACCGTAAAGATCGATCAGCGCCCATTTGCTGTATTTGCGCTAAACTTCGTTTCGCAGCCATTTGTACCCCACTGTGGGGTCACGAAAGGTCAAAGGTTGGTCATATGTGCTTCTAACGATGCACATTACGACTGCAAATTCCAAGCACATCGAGTTTTCCATTTTGGTGGTGATATTTCGGAGCGCGGTCTACTTTTACTCTATTTTAGTCGTTTTTTCTCAAATTTTTTAGGTCCGTGGTCGACCGGTAAATATTATTCGACAGAGCCCAGATTTGAAGTGCGAGCTTACTTTATATCTAAAAATATCTAAAAGGGGGGCATTTAACACACAACCCGCATATAATATGTAATTATCCAGCATATTGTTTTTTTAAATACAAAAAGAAGAGCTTTGCTGTTCAGCAGACACGCCCACTTCAAAACGTATCACCATTGGCTGACGGAAATGTACGTCAGTTCATACATCCATGAGAGCGATTTAGTGAGTGGAATTGGAATAAAGCCTTTCTAGTGAGATTTTCCTCATTTCTGTGCACATCATGGAGCCCGGGTTCGATAAGGCAGACGCAAGAAACTTACCTAAAATGTCTACTGCTTCCATGTTAACTTACAACGATAACAACACTGTCGGCCCCGGTGGCGGCGGGGTAAAGTCCTCGCCTGATAACCTGAGGGTCTCTGGTTCGAATCCTGGGTAGATTATCAACTGCCCAGGACAGGGATGTTCGTCAAATGAGGTATTTGTAAGAGTACAATCCAAAATTCGCTCAATAAAGACGAGGTTTGATTATTTTTATGAGCTACATACAAGCTGAAACTCGGGGAGTGAAGATGGCGAGGTAAGAATATGGTAGTAATTGCAGTATTCTACTTTTTATCTTCAATCTGTTGAATTTTACGAATTCATCATTAATTATTTCATTTCTCATTAGGGCTGGACGAGAAGAATACGGCGACGACGCTATCGATTCCGTGATAGTCGAGCGCGATAAAAATGAATGCATCATTCGTGCTCGTGTGTGCCCAGAACATAGGATTCGATCGAAGGCGTATGTTGTGGAAGCACTGCTTTTAGAAGAGAGCGCTTCCATAAGCGTATTCTCTTTCTCCTTCTTCCCCGCTTGCCCAACACCCTTCCCTCTATCACACTCTTGAGCAACCCATCGCCCTTTATTACATCCTTTAGCCATCTACCCTGCCTCACCCGGATTTTATTCAGAAGTTTCCCTTCCCCACCCACCATTTCAAGCACTCCCTCGTTAGTCTTCCTTTCCGTCCACCCAACCTTCTTTATCCTTCTCCACACTCACATCTCAAATCCCTGTAGCCTATTCTCGTCCTCCATTTTGAGGGTCTACGTTTCTGCCCCAGACAACGCTGCGCTCCATATCAAGCTCTTCGCCAGCCTCGTCTTCACATCCTTATCCAATATCCCCGTCATCAGCTCCCTTCTATTACTAAACGCATCCTTAGCACTGTTCTCTTTCGTATGTCTTTGCTACTATGTCAATATTCCTCTAGCGTACTACCTAAATAATTAAACTGCTCTACTTGCTCGAGTTTGTGTCCTCCAACTTTGATCACCAGCCCCGCGTTCTTTGTCCTAGAGAATCTCACTACTTTCGTTATCTTATGATTGATCTTCATTCCGAATATCCCGCTCTGCATTTCTAATGCATCTACCAAAGCTTGCAGTCCCTTCTAAGATCCACTAACCAATGCCTGATTGTCCGCGAATCTGACTGACTTTATCAAATGCCCTCCTACTTTGATTCCAACCACAAGATCTTACCATTTCCTCAGCATAAATGTTGAAAAGCAGTGGCAATAATGGGCACCCTTGCATTACCTCTCGACCTAGAGTTGCCTACTCTGATTCACCACCCACACCTGCGCCCTTAGCCCCATATATAAGTTTTTAATTAGTCTTCAGTCTCGCCAATCTATTCACGTTTTCCCCTGTATTTTCGTTAGTTTATTCCAATTCACCCCAATAAAATCAGGCGGGACTTTATGGAACCTCTCCAAATCGGAAATCAAAATATTTTGATTTCCAATTCACCCTGTCAAAAGCTTTATCAAAATCAATAAACCAAGCACAAAAGTTCTGATTATACTTCCATTTTTCTTTCTATAAGAGTCCTCATCCCCTATCCATTTCGCAGGCTTTCTCAAGAGGTCTCATGATTAAAGTTGACTCTCAGGACTGGAAAGTGAAAGTGTAGCCCTGTTCCTAGAAATAAAAGAAAGAAACATTTAAAGATATCCAGTTAACAGCTAGCAAAAATCCAGTCATACTGTTGTTTATATGGAATTTTTAAAAATTCGCAGGTATCAAAGTGCAACTGCTTCAAGGATGGGGAAGGGAACAAGCATGCATTGACAACACACACCTCAGGGTCATGCAAATTACCCAGAATTTCTAGTTGCTCGCGGGCATCGAGCTCACGAGGATTGTCATTACAATATAGGATTTTGGTTTCTAATACACTGCCATGACCTTTACACAGTAGATGTTTGGCGAAGTTACTTCTATTTTAGTTTTTGTTTTTAAATGCACTGCAATGTTCTTTGGTCCTAACATTGAAATTTCTTTGAGTTTGCCCAATGTACACACTGTTGCAGTCATTATAATTTTAGGCATATACACCACTTTTCTTGTTTTGATCTTTTCGATCCTTACACTTAACTAGTATGTTCTTAAAAGTATAAGGAGTCTTAAAAGACACATAAAATTCATCTTTGGGGAAAAATTAAACAAGACGGTTAAAGATGGGACCTAATAATCTGATGGAGCATACACGAGGCCAGAAGCGTGTAAATCTGGGAGTCAAAAATTTATAATTTCAACGCTAATGGTACGGATGGGTATTGACGGGCAGGCGACGAAGCACAGATGATTCTCATCTACATTTACATTATTTACATTACAGTGCATGTTAGTGAGAACTCACCCACTGCCAAACACTACAGAGGTGGTGAAAAAGGTATAGTACTTTTTTCTCGGTTTTTTATTCCAAGTCGACCGGTTTCGTCGTATAGACGATGTCATTTTTTGTCATCAGGTGATGTTGCCTATACGACGAAAACGGTCGACTTGGAATAAAAAACTGTGAAAAAAGTACCTTATCTTTTTGAATTCATTAGAATATTTTTTTAAGAAACTGCCATGAGAAAAATTCGGCCTGGACCGGGGCCGATCGAACCACGGACCTTTGGTTTGCCGGACCAATGCGCAGACCACTTCGCTACCCAGGCTTCCTAATTCCCATGGCAATTTTGGTGATGCAAGCCAACTAGATCTTTTCTCATGGCAATTTCTTATAAAAATTCACCCGCCATGTTTGAATATTTTTATTAAAATATATTTTCATAAAGTAAATCCTGAAACCATCGAGTTTACTATTGAGGGGGCTTATTCGGTAAAATGCAGATATAGACCAACGGCGGCAGCTCCCGCTGAGACCTTGCCTTGGGACCTAATGGAGCTGCTGCCACTGATACTGTATGAATTTTCCTGAATCTCCTCTATCCCGCCTTTTCGCGGACGGCGGGGTATTATACTGGGATATGAACACCGGGTCTGACAAAATTGCGTTGAAGAAAGACCTAGATGCTGTAAGCGAATGGTGCGGTACTTGGCAGAATTACATTAGAAAAGTGCGTTGTTATGAATTTTTTTGGGAAAGAGTAGCTTAAACAATGAGACGTACACAATTGATGAATCCGAACTAATAAATGTAGAGTCACTTAGGTGTGACCCATACTCAGGACTAGTCCTGGGGAAACTTATAAGTGAAATTTGCGGACAGGTATATAGTAAATCGTGAGTAGAGATGGGCGCCGCGAAGGTTTACTTCGGCGGCGACGTCGTGGGGCAAAACGGACGGCGGCGGCGCCGAAGGCGTAAACTGACAAACAGTCGTATCTATGCATAAATGAAAAGTTATGAAGTTCATAATAATGCTTTAAACGTCTTAATGAGCATAAAGTAATTAAAAAACATAAATATTTGTGTGTAAACGGTCAAATATGAAAAATTGCTGTAGTTTTTAATCCAAACAATTCTAACAATACTCAGTGTGAACGAAAAATGTTCTTTGCCGCGCAATGTACATTACTAAATTATTATTATGGCTACCGCATACCGCTGGTTCACGAAACCTACATACATCGTCATTCTGATGAATAATATCTTGTTTTCCAAGGCGGCATCAGAGATGAGCCTTGCAGTTTTTTTAGCTGTTTGAAAAAGTTCAGCAACAATGAATATGCGTAGATTACGCTTGCTGATGCCCGCCACGCACAGATAGGCCTGTTTCATGGTTCGATTGATCATAATTGCCATGTATGTTGACTTTAGTTGTCGATGGTGGCCATCGAATACCATAATACAATTGTCAGTCGCTTTTCGATGGTATATTGATTAATACTGTCCGATCGATTGCCGATGGTCGATATACTACCAGTTATCGATCGATTAACGACGGTCAATCAAATTTCGATGGCCAATCGATTGTCGATGATCTATTGATTGCCAATGGTCATCGAGTCAGTCGAAGTCGATGGGCAGTGATCTAGTGAACGCACCAAAAGCTTGTCGAGTCGATGGTCAATGACCGGTAAATCAGAATCCCTTCAGACGAGACTCGAGATGTACTATCAGCACGACGGGGCCACCCCGCACTCCGGCGAGGGCCCCAGGCAGTGTCTCAATCGCATGTTTGACGAGCGTTGGATCGGTCGCGGCGGTCCGCGGGAGTGGCCGGCTAGGTCGCCTGACCTCAACCCGTTGGACTTCTACGCTTGGGGTCACATGAAGGGTCTAGTGTACTAAACCCCGGTGAACACGAGGGGTGAGATGATCGAACGAATCACCGATGCGGCGAGGCGAATGAATGACCCTGATATGCTGCGGAAAGTAATTCGTTCGCTACGTAAACGAGCCAGACTGTGCATAGACGCTGAGGGAGGCCATTTTGAGCAATATTGTTAGAATATTGTTGGATGTGGTTATAATTTTTTTAATCCTTCGATGTACAATATGCAATAAGAACAAAGTTACCAGTGATTGTGACTCCATTGACCGAATTGTATTAGTATTAATTGTGTATTCTTGGTGCGCCTAAATACCGGGTAACATTGCGCTATAGTCAATGCGCTAATGTATTCATATATAAAACGTTAAAAATGCCGAATTTTCAAAGCAATTGGTAAATTAGTGTGCGATTTTTGGACAAATATTATTGATCATCTAAACCAATGAAAGCTCATTTTTAAAAGGGGTGGTTGTGGCGCATTTCCAACAATGAGGGAGCAACAGAACCGTTTTAGTAGGTTAAGGTGTCATTGTTTTCGTAAATTTTTATTTATAAATGAAAAAAAATCCCCAAATTTCCGATTTTGACCCAGATTTATAGTGCACTTAACAGTCGTCTAAACTCAGGCATTTGAGCCCCTGTAAGAATTTTCATAGCAATTAAGTAGCTCATGTCAACGACGCAGCACTTTTGCGCAGAAAGTCATATATTGTAAACATTGGTTTCGTCTTCCACATATTTGAGTATTATGAATGGAATAACTTGCACACGTCACCTATAAATAAAATATATTCCCATGATATGTTTTGATACATAGGTAATTTATTTTTCAATGGGATATTGTCCCTGTAGTACAACAAAAACACTACAAAACAGATTTTCAATGTTCCAATATAACAAGAATAGAATTTTAATATAATTTTTCACCTTGAAATCAATATTTTTAACAGAAAAATCGCTCAACCTCACGTATAAAATTTGCGTGATACTTGTAGGTACATAGGGAGAGGAAAGGGAAACTTATTTGCGTAACCACATGTTATGAAAAATAATGTTTTGAAATTTATTCAAAGACTGCAGTTTCTTTAATTCATCAGGTCGTGTGTTTTACAGTTTTGCACCGGCAAACTTGATTTTCAAAAGGTTACGGCGTAATATCCTGAGTAGCATAGATATTGAGATGAGTATCTTGTGCACCGGCAACTTGGAATGACTTTTGAAAGGTTACATTGAGGTGTCCCGGGTGAAATAGATGTTGAGATGAGGACCTTTTGACTATTGTGAGAGTAGTTGGTGTGACTGGGGAGAGGTTAAGGAGGTATTCGTGACGTTTTTATGGCAGAGTGAGTAGAGGAAGTTGGCCAGTATGGGATTCAGTGGAAAGCCATCCAAGGTGATGGAGATACGGTGAGATATTCTCATCCCGCCGAAGATTGAATATAAACCTTACACACAAATTTGATGATCTCTGCAATTTTTCGTTCTGTTCAACAGTGATGTCATTAAATATTAAAGAACAGTAACCAAGACTAGGAAACCAAAAATAGACATAAGGTGCTTCCGTGTGTTCACAGGAGGTAAATGTCTATTTATTTTTAATCGATACAGAGTTTTGCTAATCATATCAGCAATTTTTGAAAAATTCTCGTTCCAAGAAAGGTGTTTGTTTATATTTGAAAGACTCACCGTCATTTTTGACGGATTTTCAATTATTTATTAATTTAATAAATATTAAGATATCGGAAAAAATAAACTTTTCACCTCATGGAAACTATGATCTTCTACCAGATATCTCATATTTTAACTTAGAATTCACAGGATAATATGCTAAAAAGTTAATTGTAATGCATGAAATTTTATGGAAAAAGTTTGAGGCCTATTAGAAAAACTGTCATTGGTAGCTTTACCTACGTGTGAAAAAAAACGTTTTTCTTGTAAGCTGATTTGAATTGGAGAATACATGCATTTTGTGTCCCAAGTAATAACTCTTTCATCTAAACTTTTCTTAGGTTTCAACAAGAAAAAATGATTTTAAAAGGGTCCAAAGCTCTAAAATAAATGTGGTAAGTATGTCTACATAATTGACTACGACTTCGTAACCTCGACTGGCTGCGGGACGAAGCAAATGCATCACCTTTATAAATCCACGACGGCCTCGCGAACGTGAACCTTTTTGTATTGTCTTTTTTGTGACGGACAAAAACGTAATCCATTCATTGAGAGTTAGAATATTCCCATTTTCCATTGCCTGTATCAGTGTTGTCAAGTTGAAGGAAAAGCGATTACAGTTAGTTCCCGCGTACGCCGCATTCAGACGCCAAAGAGTTTTGCGTTAAGTATTTCCGCGACTGTACATAGAGAGAGGAAAGGGAAACGTATTTGTATGATAACATATTTTGAAAAATACTGTTTTGAAATTGATTCAAAGACTGCAGTTTCTTTCATTCGTCAGGTCGGGAATTTCACAGTTTTACACGGGCAACTAGACTTGTGAAAGGCTACTGTGCGGTGTCCTGAGTAGTATAGTTATTGAGATGAGGATCTTGTGCACCGGCAACTTGGAATGACTTTTGAAAGTTTATATTAAGGTTTCCATGGTGGAATAGATATCGAGATGAGGATGACTGTTTGAGAGTAGTTGGTGTGACTGGGGAGAGGTTTAGGAGGTATTCAGATTGCTTTTTATGGGAAGATTGAGTAGAGGAATTTGGCCAGTAGGTGCGTTCGATGGGAGTCAGTAGAAAGCCATTCAAGGTGATGGAGATACGGTGAGATATTCTCATCCTACCGAATATTGAATATAAATCTTACACATGAATTTGATGATCTCTGTAGTTTTTCGTTCTGTTCAACAGTGATGTCATTTAATACCAAGGAGCAGTAGTCAAGATTTGGAAACCCAAAATAGAGATAAGGTGCTTCCGTTTGTTCACAGGAGGTAAATTTCTATTTATTTTTAATCGATACAGAGTTTTGCTAATCTTATCAGCAACTATTGAAATATGCTTGTTCCAAGAAATGTGTTTGTTTATATTTGAATGACTCACCGTCTATCTTGACGGATTATCAGTAATTTATTCACTCAATGGCCATGGGACTACAGTATTCGGAGAAAAGGAATGAGACAATTTGAATCATATTCTAGGATAGATCCTAGGTTCACTGATATTTTGGAAAAATTGTAAAGTCAAAGCTGTAGATAGGGAAAAAATCATTGTCTTTTGCATGGATCTCTTAGGTGGACATCGCCTTTCACGTAGCTTTATCACGGTTGTGGGGTAGGGCTACTATCTGGTGGCTGCCTTGTAGGCCTAAAAGTGAATATAGAGCAAAATTAAAGGTATCTTCCAAAGGAGAAATCATGAGAGGTAAGTTCTTGCAATATAGAATTGCTTGGTTTAGGTACTCTAAAATCCACATAAACTTACATCAGTCGGAATAATCTTCTTACTAGGTAAAATTCTCTTATAATAATAAATTTATTTCTCCGGATTTTTACTTCCCCACTCACATGTAATATTACAATAGAATTAATATTTGTTGCCCCAAACATGATATTAGATCATGATGATAGCCACATTTTTACTTATTCTAGGAATTCATGACAGTTATTCCGCTCAATTCACACTTTGATAATTCATTTCTTAGGTCCCTAAAAATTATTCTTTTACTGTACGAACGGTCAGTTAATATTCAGGAAAATAATGGTTATGTTTTCGTATCTAAAATTTACTTCGGTTTACCTGACCTATTTGGTGACAGAAGACACATAACACCTATTCCAAATAAAACACCGGGGAGTAATTCTTCCTATTTATGAAAATATTTTCACCTCTAAATTTCACGAAAAAAGGCAGAAAACTACACACATATGCCTTGATTCCTGTATTCCTACCCATTATTTAGGAATTCAGGTCATAGTAAAGCTCTCATAATTCTTAGGCGTCATCTCTTCATAAATTTAATCTTTGTGCTCACCAATAATAAAACAGGAGGGAATAAATGTCTATGAGACCACGATTACAACTGCAACATTTTAAAAATTTTAAAATTAACTCCATGAGTTTTAAACACGTGGCATTAATATCATCCCGCAATTCACATAAAATAATGGCGTGTTATCGCAAAGCCGTATTTTTAATGACATTGCGCATAACATGAAAGAATATATTCTTGGAAAAGAGGGCGGTGGAAGTAACATTATTTCAAGACGTTCATCATTGAACTTTGATTCTGAGCAAATAACTTTTAAAATCTAATCTACGTCGTGTAGTTTGGAGACTTGGTGCAAGTTGGAACAGGATATGCATACATATTCTGCAGACATAAGAAAGGTGGATGTGGAGAAAAATGCAGGGGCTAAACATGGCAGTGGGATAAACCACCCTGAAATTGTCGGATGCGGAAAGGTGTTTGAAGGACACATAAAAAACGAATAGAATTTTGCCGGAGGAGATACAGAGGAGAATTCTTGGTGATCGTGGAGCAGGAAGGAGAATGATGATACGCATTGGTAAAAGCATGACGTGAGGCAGGCTGTATGAGGAGGTTATTACATATGTAAGGTGGTTGGAGCGGTATTCGAGGGTCTCTGAGCGTACGTTTTAATTAGGTACTCTTAAATAACGTCGGAAAAAATCTTGGATCACACACCACGTAAGTCAATCTGTTAATACGCTGTGAAAACCGTGCATGTGATAATATAAACAATCCGTGATTTTTTTTACATTTTCATTTCAATTTAACATAATTATGGTTTGCATTTTTGTGGAAGAGTTCAAAATTTAAGTAAACATTATATGAAAATCAGCATTTTTTAGCTGCTCTCAAATGTATTCGATCCACTTTTGAGAGTTACCTTGGTTCACAGGAGTAACTACATCTACATACTACCCTGTGATCCTCATCATAAGCGTGTGGCAAGGGGTGTTAGGACACCATCCGTTTAAAGCTGTACGGTTATGGGAGTTGAAATGGTGACATGCAAAATGGGAGTGTATTTAGTGGAGCACAGTTTTAATTGTGGTCGCGTATTGCTCGCGGAAAGAACGAGTTCTTGTACGGAAATGAATCTCTCTTATTTTAACGCTTCTGTCAGACTTAGAGAATAAGTGATGCGTCATGATATTATTCTCTCGGTTTCTCTGAAACACACCAGTTCTGAATTTTTCAGGTAAACTTACAATTAGCCGAGCGCAAATCCTCCGAGTCTCTATGGTCTCCCATCTATATTCATGGAAGAGTTGTAAAGCACTTCTAGTTCGCTCGTAGCAGCACAGATGTTTCTCATCTACATTATGTACATTATAGTGCATGTTGGTGAGAACTCATCCCCTGCCAAACACTATTGAGGTGGCTTACTGGGTAATGTGTAGATGTAGACCAACTGCGGCAGAACCCGCTGAGACCTAATGCTGCCGCTCCCACCGATACTGTATGAGTTTTTCTGACTCTCCTCTATCCCTCCTTTTCGCGGACGGAGCGGTATTATATTGGGATATGAACACTGAGTCTGACAAAATTGCGTTGAAGAAAGACCTAGATGCTGTAAACAAATGGTGTGGTACTTGGCAGTTGGAATTACATTAGAAAAGTGCGTTGTTATGAATTTTTTGAGAAAGAGTAATTTAACCTACACAATTTAAGTACACAATTGATGAATCCGAAATAATAAATGTAGAGTCACGTAGGTGTGACCCTTACTAAGGACTTATCCTGAGGGAAGGATATAAGTGAAATTTGTGGACAGGTATATCGTAAAATAGGATTTATTAAAAGAATACTAGGCAAATGTAACGAGAAAGTAAAGGAGCGATGTTAATTTTCTCTCGTGAGATCTCTCCTAAAGTACGCCGATAGTGTATGGGACCCATACGAAGCTGGACTAGTGTCAGATATAAATCATATACTGCGGAGGGCAACTAGATTTGTTAAAAATTGTTACGATAAACGCAGCAATGTTACTAAGTTGTTGAGGGAATCAGGGTGGGAACCTCTATCTGATCGGAAATAAAAATATATATTATTGTACGAAAGTTTGATATCAACTATTTTTTGCCGGACGTTTACCATATATAGCTAGAGCCAAACTATTGTCGTAGATACGATCGTAGGCATGTGATTGAGGAAATACATTGCAAAACCGATAGATTTAAAATGTGACTTTTCCACAATATAATAAGGGACCGTTAATTACGGTAGATTATTTGGAATATAGTAGGATACTTTGACCCTGACTTGGTAAAATTATGGTTTTTTACATGTGCTAAATATCATAACATCATTGTTAGTTCCTCTGCTACAAACCTCGCATGCAATTTTCGGCATGATATAGCATCTTGCATGATTTAGTGTCTCATAGAAATATTTATCTGTCGCAGTAATCATAACAACTTTTGGTGAGTAGTGTACTGCATGGGTAGGCGGGGAGTATTGAGATGACGCACGTACCCACCCTTTGACCATAATTGGTCCGAATTGACCATCCATTGATCCGATGGACAGGGATGAATCGGGATTTGATGACCTACTCCGTACTTTAGTCGTGAGATACCCAATCCCAATGATAGTGAACCCGGAAGGAATTTGCGCATCTGATAAGCCAGGAGAGCACCAGATCTTAGTGTAACCAAGTGTTTCGTGGAACGAAGATAACTCCGGTTTCCCATGATTTTTCATTTGAACTTTACCCAAATGTAGTTTAATTTATCACTTGCCTTCCAATGGTATCTCTATTATATTGAGGCAAGGCAAAATTACGATTCTATTCTTGAAGAAGATTGTGACATTTTGTGTTTTGATTGATGCCATCGTTTTCCTCATTACCTATTATCTGCAGTTGTGAAATATCGAAGTAAAATAAATACTGCTCCTGTGAGGACAATCTCACTTTCATACAAGCCATGGGACAGAGACCTCCTCTACATCGTTTCCTTCTATTAGTATGAAGAAATAGAGCGCGATATCGTAGCTTGTTCATACGCTTTACTTTTCCTTTCATCATTGGTCAAACTGAAATATATTTCAACCATTGTAGATTTGTATAGTTACTTGTTTGGAAGCTGGGTACAACGAAGCGCCGCACTCGAACGAAATATATACAGAGAATAAGTGTATAACTTCATCCTAATTACTTAAAGAATGCCATTCGTTTTTTCGCATGCAGAGTACGCGGATATGGTGTACATATACGGATTCTGCAACGGAAGCGCAAACAGAGCCGCCGAGGAATACGCAGCACGGTTTCCGACGAGAAGACATCCAAGTCGACGCACGATAACTCAGGTGTTCCAACGACTAAAAGAAACGGGTTCATTAGCGCTCTTGAGAGCGGAACGCCCCGTGCAGATCAACCCGCAAATCGAAGAAGATATCCTAGATCTTGTCCGTGAAAATCCAGCCATAAGCACCCGGAGAATATCCGCGCGACTCCAGGTGTCGCGGAATAGGGCGTGGCGTACGCTGCGAGTCGAAGGACTGTACCCGTACCACGTCCAAAGGGTCCAGCATCTTCGACCACTGGATCGACCGAGTCGGGTGTCGTTCTGCCGCTGGCTGCGTCGGAACCCCGAGCTCTTACACCTCATCATGTTCACCGACGAATCACAGTTCACAAGAGACGGGGTGAACAACACGAGGAACCGTCACCTTTGGTCAACGGAGAATCCCCACGCGACAGTCGAGAGGAACGTTCATCCCGGCTTCTCGGTCGACGTCTGGTGCGGTGTTCTGGGGGATCGTCTTATAGGACCGCACTTCTTTGAGGAGCGACTGACAAGCGAGCTGTACACAGACTTCTTGGAGAATGTGATGCCGGATCTCTTGGAGGATGTGCCCCTTCAGACGAGAGCCGAGATGTACTATCAGCACGACGGGGCTACCCCGCACTCCGGCGAGGGCCCCAGGCAGTGTCTCAATCGCAAGTTTGGCGACCGTTGGATCGGTCGCGGCGGTCCACGGGAGTGGCCGGCTAGGTCGCCTGACCTCAACCCGTTGGACTTCTACGCTTGGGGTCACATGAAGAGTCTAGTGTACGAAACCCCTGTGAACACAAGGGGTGAGCTGATCGAACGTATCACCGATGCGGCGAGGCGAATGAATGACCCTGTTGTGCTGCGGAAAGTTATTCGTTCGCTACGTAAACGAGCCAGACTGTGCATAGACGCTGAGGGAGGCCATTTTAAGCAATAACGTTAAAATATTGTTGGATGCGGTTATAATTTTTTGAATCCTTCGATGTACAATATGCAGTCTGAACAAAGTTAACAGTGATTGTGATTCCATTGACCGGAGTGTGTTCGTTTTATGTATTCTTGTTGCGCCTAAATACCGGGTAACATTGCGCTATTGTCAATGCGCTAAAATTCTCTTATGTAAGAGGCTAAAACTGCCGAGTTAAAAAAAGCGATTAAAATATTATGTTGCGATTTTTTGAAAAATTATCATTGATCATCTGAATCAATAAGAACTAATTTTCACAAGGGGTGGTTGTCGAGCTATTCCGACGATGGAGTGAGCAACAGAACCGTAATAGATGGTTTAGGTGGCCTTTTTTTCGTAAAGCATCATCTATTACTGATAAATATCCACGGGTTTGCGATTAGGACCCAGATTTGTAGTGAACTGTGAAGTCGTGTAAACTCAAGCATTTGAGCCCCATGCAAGATTTTTCATGGCAATTAATTAGCTCATGTCAACGACGCAGCACTTTTGAGCAGATAGTCATATTTTGTAAACATTAGTTTCGATCTTTAAATATTTGAGAATTACGAATGAAATAACCTGCACAAGTCACTTATAGATAAAATGTATTCCTTTGATATTTTTTGATAGAAAGAATATTTATTTATCACTGGGACAATGTCCCTTTTCTACAAAGACATAATTTAGGTGATACATGTAGGTACATGGAGAGGAGAAAGGAAAGCTTTATTGTGTAATAACATATTATAAAAAATACGGTTTTGAAATTGGTTCAAAGATTACCGTTTCATTAATTCGTCGTGTAGTGAGTTTCACAATTTTGCACCGGCAACTTGGAATGACTTTTAAAAGCTTAAGTGAGGAGTCCTGGGTGGAATAGATATTGAGATGAGGATCTTTTGACTATTTTGAGAGTAGATGGTGAGACTGGGAAAAGATTTAGGAGGTATTCAGGTTACTTTTAATGGAAGAGGGAGTAGAGGAATGAGGCCAGTAGGTATGTACGCTCGACGGGTATCACTAGAAAGCCATCCAAGCTGCTGGAGATATGATCATCCCCCCAGAGATTAAAAATAAATCTTACAAATGAATTTAATGATATCTGTAATTTTGCATTTTGTTCAACAGTGAGGGCATGAAATACCAAGGAGAAGTACCCAAGATTAGGAAACAGAAAAACAGTGATAAGGTGCTTCTTTGTGTTTATAGTGGTAAATTTCTATTAAGTTTTTATTGAGTTCTATTCTATTGAGTTCTGCTGAATTTGTTAGCAATATCTTCAATGGTTAGCGAGCCAACTTTGTGGAATTTAGAAATTCATTTTGAGTTGATACTGATATTGGATACTCAATAATTATTAGCAATGTTTGAAATAAGCTTGTCCAAAAAAGGTGTTTGTTTATATTTGAACGACTCGCCATCATTCTTGACGGATTATCAGCTACTTACTCATACAATGGTCATTTTCCTTCAGTATTCGGAGAATACCAATGAGACAATATTGATCATCTTCGAGCATAGGTCCTAGGTTCACTGAAATTTCGGAAAAATTGTAAAAATTTGAATTTTAAATAGGTAAACAATCATTGGTATATGCGTGGATCTTTTAGGTTGACATCACCTTTCCCGTAGCTTTATCATATCATGGCTGTAGGGTAAGGCTACGATGGGATGGCTGTCTTATAGGCCAAAAAGAGGATAGAGATCTAAAGTAGACAGATATTCTAAAAAGGAATCATAAGAGGCAAGTCCTTGCGTTATAGAATTGCTTGGTGTAGGTACTCTAAATTCCACATAAACTTACCTCAGTTGGTAGAACCTTCTTACTAGGCAGGCGTTTCGGCTCTCGCCGCAAGGAATACAACCTCCGTCCCCAGGCCTGCAAGCTTTCCGCTTATACCTAGGGACTTGGAAGAGGGGGAAGGAAGGGATTAGGGTGGGGAAGGTTAGCAAAAACCGCAGCCCCTTCGAGGCCGACACCAATGAGGCGGATAGAGGTCAAAAGGACCTCTATGGGGCCTCCGCCTCCCCGAAGTGCTCGTATTAGTTTGGTTCCCCCAAACAACTGAGACGAGTAACCGTCGGCTCCTCTTTCGCAGAAGCCTACCGCACATCTCTGCGAACCGAGAGAGCCCGTTACCCAAATATTTGGGATGAGGTGTCCCTCTGATTCGCTTTTTGGGTTGCCGCCGTGCGGTCTGCCGACTTACGTCATTGGAGTGAGGATCACCGGACCCATGGAGGGTCAAAACGGACCACTTTTGGTGAAGGGTGTGAGTACGACCCACTCCTCAATAGGTCCCGACAACCCATATTCCCATATTGTAGTGAGGCGTCATAATAATATGCTATACGTTGCTCTGTAACACGTCAGTTCTGAATTTCTCTAGCTAGCTAAGCCTAGCGTGCAGCCTACCTGTCGTATGTTTCCCACCCTCATCCCTCTAAAAGTTGTAGGACACCATATGTGCGATCTTATCAGTTTTTAACGAAGCGCCCAGCTTTTCTTTGTGTATTATTAATTATTTCGGTAAAATATGAAGATTAGGGTCCCTAAATGCTGGCTTACTAGGCAGTATTCTCTTATAATAGTAAATTGTTTTTTCCGGACTTTTACTTCCCCACTATTACGTAATATTACAAAAGAATTAAATTTTGTTGCCCCAAGCATGATAATAGATGATAATCATAGCCAAATTTTTTACAGATTCTAGGAGTGCATGACAGTTATTTCGCTCAGTTCGCACATGTAGAATTGATTTCTTATGTCCTTAATAATTATTTGTATTTCTTATGTCCTTAATAATTATTTGTATTTCTTATGTCCTTAATAATAATAATTATAATAATAACTGTACGAACGGCCAGTTAATATTTAGGAGAATAGTGGTAATGTTTTCTTATCTAAGATTTACTTCTTTTTAGCTGACCTATTTGGTGTCAGAAGACACATAACACCTATTAGAAATAAAACAACGGGGTCTCTGAGCGCACAGTTTAATAACTTTTCGATAACGTTGGAAAAAAATCTTGGACCACACTCCTCTTAAGTCAATCTGTTAATACGGTAAAGAAACCGTGCCTGTGGTAATATAAACGATGCACGATTTTTTTACATTTTCGTCTCAATTTAAACATAGTTATGACTTGCATTTACGATGAAAAGTTTAAATTTAGGTAAACATCATATGTAAATACGTTTTTTTTAGCTGCTTTCAACTGTATTTGATCCACTTTCGAGATTAAGCTTTCTTCACAGAGATATCTACATATACATACTACCCTGCGAGCTGATGCATGGACGTGTGGGAGGGGGTGTTAGGACACCAGCCGTGTGAAGCTGTAAGGTTTTGGTAGGTGAAATGGGGACGTGTATTATGAGAGCATATTTGGTGGAGCTCAGTTTTGTGGTCGCTTATTGCGAGCGGAAATAACGAGCCCTTGTACCTCTCTGTTCAGCAATTTATCTCTCCTATTTTATCGCTTCTGTCAGACATAGAGATGTAGTGAGGCGTCATAATAATATGCTATACGTTGCTCTGTAACACGTCAGTTCTGAATTTCTCTAGCTAGCTAAGCCTAGCGTGCAGCCTACCTGTCGTATGTTTCCCACCCTCATCCCTCTAAAAGTTGTAGGACACCATACGAGGGTGGTCTGAAAAGTATCCGACCTCAACGTGAAGATGGCAGCACTCGTAAATAAAAGTTAGTGAATTTCGTTGTTCATCTGTTGACAGTTACTCACCAAAGTTTCAGCCATTTTGGACGCGCAGTTGCTATGTAACAGTCGTTTGAGTGAGTTGATGTGATTGTTTTTGTGAAAATTGACAAAATCGAGTATCGAGCTGTCATTAAATATTTGTTTTTGAAAGGCAATACGCCTACGAAAATCAAAGATGAGTTGGATTCTGTGTACGGGGACTCTGCACCATCATTTACCACAGTGAAATTTTGGGCAGCTGAATTTAAACGTGGCCGGAAAAGCTTGGGAGACGATGAACGTTCGGGACGTCCAAAAACTGCAACTACCGACGAAAACATCGCCAAAGTTCACCAAATGATGCAAGACGACCGCCGAATTAAAGTGAGAGAGATAGCAGAGGTTATGAACATGTCAAAATAAAGTGTTTGTCACATTTTAAATCAAGATTTAGGCATGAGAAAGCTGTCCGCGCGTTGGGTGCCGCGTTTGCTCACGTTAGACCAAAAACGTGTTCGAATGAACATTTCCAATGCTCTGTTGGCGCAGTTTAGGCGCAATAAATCCAAGTTTTGGCGCCGATTAATTACTGTAGATGAAACTTGGATACACCATTATACGCCCGAATCAAAAATACAGTCCAAACAGTGGACTGCACAGAGGGAACCGGCTCCAAAAAAAGCAAAAGCTGTTTTTTCGGCTGGGAAAGTGATGGCGACTGTTTTTTGGGATAGTCATGGAGTTATTTTAATCGATCATCTTCAAAAAGAAAAACCATTACAGGAGCATACTACGCATCATTAATTGACAAGCTGAAGGCAAAAATTTCGGAAAAACGGCCACATTTGCAGAAAAAGAAAATCCTGTTTCACCAAGACAACGCACCGTCTCACACCTCAGCGGTTGCCATTACGAAAATCCACGAATTACGGTTTGAACTGCTTGATCATCCGCCTTACTCACCAGATCTAGCCCCAAGCGACTTCTTTTTGTTCCCTCATCTAAAAGTTGCCCTCGGAGGGCAGAGATTTTCGTCAAATGAAGAGGCAATCACCTTCGTGAACAATTATTTTGCAGAGAAAAACGCCGAGTACTATTTGGACGGGATACAGAGATGGGAGCATCGCTGGGAGAAGTGTGTAGAGTTACTAGGAGACTATGTTGAGAAATAAAAAAAATTTTTCAGAAAAAATTACTTGTATCTTTGTTAGGTCGGAAACTTTTCAGACCACCCTCGTATGTGCGATCGTATCAGTTTTTAACGAAGCGCCCAGCTCTTCTTTGTGTATTATTAATTATTTCGGTAAAATATGAAGACTAGGGTCCCTAAATGCTGGCGGCATATTCGAGGTGTAGCCTTACCAAAGCGAAGTACCATCTCTCTTTTACTTTTTCATCCGAGGACCTTCTTAATATACGCTTAACATTTCTTTTCTTTTCTTAACATTAGTTTCTTTAATGCTGTGCCGCATATGTTTTGAATGTGTGTATATCAGAAGTTAAGGTGATTATAAGATATTTTACTGAATCTGAAGATTTTATTTTTACTCCATCCACAGTTTAGGTATGGTATATGTGTGATGACTTTCACAGGGAGTGAACTGTGGTAAATTTACAAAGATTTAATTCTAGAACCCACTCTTTGCTCCACGAATGAACGTATTTAACCCCCGATGACTGAACTTCCAATTCTACGTCTTCGCTTATTTCACGGTAGATAACTTTATCGTCTGCAAATAATCATAATTTACTGCTAACTCGAGAAATTCGGTCGATAGAGGTACAACAAGAAAGGTTAATTTCGGAAGTAGATGGAATACAGCATAGAGAAGCTAATATAAAAAAATTCGGTCAATATGTTAACGGCATACTCTCAAGATTGTTGGAACGAGATTTTTTTCTCGAGTCAGAAGAGAGACCTTTATCGACATCTTTATTTCATTTTATGCAGCTGACAGAAGTGTTAATTAAATATTTTAATTTTCGATGGCGAAAGATATTTTTTTCATGTGACTGAAAATCCCATTGAGTAACTAAATTTAGTTACATGCGTGAATCTCTTGACTTGTTTTACACGTGACTCATTATTTTCCAAGCCGTTCGTTGAAAACACCTTCACAGGCAAAGGTGATTCGCAGTTTTGTAATAAGCACGAGACTGAGTTATAATGTCTTTTTTAATAGCTGATAAAACATTTGAGTAACATATACATTTCTTACCCAGTCTTTGCGTTACGATATCCTTATTTTGAATATTTAGTCTCTCTGAGAGAACATAGCCATACTACATCCAAGGGAATCGGCTTGTATTTTATGGCAAATATTAAAAGTTGCGCAGAAAGTGGCTTACACTAAGGTATCATCGGAAATAAAATATTTTTTATCGTAATGCGGAGAAATTCATTGAATATCTCGTTCAACCTACCCTTAGTGAGAGAAAAATGACGTCGCTCTGTGACATTCAGGTAATATTTTCTGAGGGTTCTTTTGATAAATCCCAACTAACGATTACGAAAGATAATACGAAAGGAATATAAGATACTTGAAGTGAGTGTTTTAGCGAGTGTGAGCGAAAGCTGATTGCGGAATGGGTACAAGCTACGTAATGTAAATATATCTTCAGAGTTACTCATGACAACACTTCTTTTATCGTATCGCACGACACTCGTGAATGGCATCGAGCGAATAAGGAAAGCGAGTAATCCGGAACAGCTATCGTCGTACGGAGTGTACAATTGGACTGTCTTGATTCATTAGATCAACAATCTTCGTCAGTGTCCTTATCGCGCTAGCGAGTAATCTAACTCACTTACAGCATAGACTGAATGAGCGAGGGAGGAGCGGCTTCTATCGCCATGCATGAAAAAAAAATTATCGGCTTGGTCACTTGCTAAAGACTTTTCATCCCAGATCTCATCGATGGTGTTCGTAAAATACTAGAGATAAAGAAGGAACAACCATTCAGCCTGATAATCATTTCAAATCCTTATAAGCTGGGCTGTAAGGGAAAATAGGTAATAATAGTTGTTAAAAGAGCTCAAAAGCATGTTCCAGTTATATCATTTTCGCCAGTCATTTTTCAGAATATGTTGCTTCGTTCATGTGAGTTAAATGATGTACTTTAGGTACCTAAAAATATTTTATCAATTTTATAATTGTAATTTCATGGATTAATGAGGTAAAGCAAGTCCAATATTATGTGTGGGAAATCATATTTCATGGACGACCACCAAACACACCGCCAGCTTGCCTCTCATTGGTTGCTGAAATTTTATGATGTTTGATGTGACTGAAAAGTTTAAGTACCGGAAGAGACGGGCCAAGTCAACATGATCCAAACCACTATTAGCCCTCGCTTTCCATTTCCCGCCTCGACTTAGAATACCAGTTAGGGCTACCAAGAGCCGTGGAATCACAGGAAGCTACGGAAGAAGCCACAGGGCATCATTCTGCCTGATCTTGAAATAGCGACCCCGGATTCAGAATAAGGCCTCACAGAATGACTTTCCCCCTCCCTTCGTGATTCGCTCCCCTCCCTCACCAAGCCCCGATTGGATATGGATAACAAAAGACAAGAGTTGTGCACCCGGATAAAGGCATTGTATGGCGAAATCATGGTCGGCCGAATTGTGTGAAATGTAGAATTCAAGAATCTTCTTCAAGGGACGCACTAGTTTTTGGATGACAGTGGATATTTTATAACACTTCCTTTATATATGAAAGATGCATAATAAATTAAACACAGAATAGTATTCCCTCATTGCTTTGACTTTTGCCCTATGGCAAGCCTCTGCGAGGGCACGCGAGCTAGCTCGTTTGTGAATATTTTGGAACCTCACTGCCTCAAGTTCTTATGATCCTCATTTTTTAAGGAGGTGAGGTAGGTAGGTTTTTGGACCGTCGATGGCAAATTAGACTTAATCTTTTTCGTAAATTTCGAACCGATTTCTTTTCAGACGAGGTTTCCAATGTCTTACGATCTCCAACATACTACGGTAGATCAGTTAATGAGAATAAAATAAGGGAAATAGATTGTAGAGCAGGAAGGTTTCAAATGTTGTTTTCCCGCGATCTATAAGAGAACATAACGGATGCGTTAAGACTTTGAAGTAGGTTAGTTGACAGGTAGTGTAGCTGATAAATTCATATGAACCCTAATGCATGTTTTTAAATCTGCCATGTAGTGCTAACACCATATTTTCCTTGTTCCCTGCATGATTCTTGTGTCACATTTTCAGAGTTCCATTATGGATGTTGGTGATAAGTAACCCCCTGCCAAACACTCTTGGTGGTGGCTTGCTAGGTAATAAGTAGATGTAGCTATGGAATGGAATGTTACTGATAGTACAGAGTCGTGTCAAGCCGATTTTGAACCTGAAGCAAAAATGAAAATTTGGACCCTGTCATAAGATATTAAAAATAAATAACCCCTTAAAAGTCGGTTCATTTCAGAACGTTTCAAATCGTTCAGCTACCGCGAGAGAAGTCAAGCATGGTCGTATGGTCATACGTGAACAAATAATCTAGCCACTGTTTCACTCCAAAAATAAACTGCCGTAAACCCACGGTCCGGAGAATACACAGGTTGCCTCAAAATATTTCCTCTTCTTAGTGGAATGTCTACTGTCTACTGTCAGATTTCAAGTGGATGCCCTCCATCGCAGTCGGTCCTGAGCATCTTCTTTTATTTTCCTGTAACTTCGGCCATTTTTTATGTCATTTATGTCGAGCATTCCCATTCTTCTTCCCCTTCCACGATTTCCTTCAATTTTTCCTTCAATAATTCTTCTAAAAAGACAATTTTGTCGTAATATACGTCCCATCCAAGCTGTCTTCCTCTTTTTGATTTCCCTCAGCAGTTTCTATTTATCTCTTTAAATATTTATTATCAAAATATTTAAACAATACAAATTCCCGACCCGCGCCGCTTTTGGGGGGGCCTTTTGCGTGACGTCACTGACGTCGCAGATTCCGCCACCGTCCAAAGCCAGTGTTACTTTGAAAGAAGAAACAGAATCGGTCAGTGGATGGCGACAATTTAGTTATCACTTGAAGCGGTAATTTAAAATGAAAATGTTATTCTGAACTCTATGACTCGAGGTTATGTAAATCTTTTCCCTCACAGTTCAATGAAACCTCTCGATTCTTGCATTATATTTTTATTACGCGAGTATTTTTAAGAGAGATCATATGGGTATCATCAAATTGTAAATTGAAATAATCAAAATGATGGATGGCATCACAAAGGATGATTCACCGAACTGGATTAGATATCTCCATCCTTTGTCATCCATATTTCAGTGTATTTCTACATAGGATCTCCTGTGAAGACATGAGCGACGTCACAGCAGCGGCACTGGTGCTAGCAACCATTTCGGTAATTCAAAAACAACTCCGATCGATTACCTATAGACATAACTCCTATCAAGGCAATCTGTATGCTCTACGGACCTTACCATAAACCGGTGTGAAGTCGGTAGAGTTTTTGAGGTTTTTAGGTATTCATTTAAACACTTATGTTTTATTTTTCAATGAATTTTTTCTCTGTGAACGAAATATATAAATTGATTGTTTCATGTTTGAATTATAGCAATATAATCACAATAAGCTGAGATAAAAATAACTAACTTTGTACTGGTTTCACACCGCGAAGTGAGGAGGATATGGATCACCAAAGGTTTTTGCGGAAAACTAATAGGCATTGGCTTCTATTCAACTTCATCCCATGGCTGTCACTACCATTTTCACGCTCGAACAACTAAAAACTCTATGCATAAAAGAATTACCACAGCCGAGCGCATTAAGCTTCTCAAATCCATTGCAATCTCAATTGTATCTTTTGGTGGTGATTACCTTGATCACCTCTTCAAAGTTTTCTGTTTTCACTCTTTTCTTTGGTTCGTTCTTGGCATCCAGAAAAATAGTAACTGATGAACGAAAACATGTGATAACATAAAACTCAATCATATTTGTTCATCTTATTTGTCCCTCTAAATGCACTCTCAACACTTTTAGATAAGAAAGAAGTTGCCAAGTCTAGGTTTACATTTTTGAACGTATTATTACACTCATATAGTTTCTTGATAAAGGGAAAATATTTACCCGGCGATATTATTAACCAGGATGGCGCAATCGCTGAGGTTTTGCGATGCTGTAGTGATAAAACTGGAGATTAAGATGATGAAACCAACTTGAGGCAAAACTCGGAATCATAGTTTAAGTACTGTCTAATACAGTGAGCAAGTGTCCAGTACATGTCCAACCGCAGTCGTCTACCACCCTCTTCCGTCAGTCCGCCAGATCCTTTCAAGTTCGTAATTTTCGAGTTTATATCTTCACTACCCCGCTGACGGACTTCACCCTAGTGTAAATTGCGGCTTATTGATTCATGCCGTGAACGTTTCGAATCTACTGTGGGCACCAAAATATGCAACCCTATATTTGAGGTGGAATATATAATAAGAATGCCTAGTGCGATGCCTGGGAAGAAATGTCGATGAGCAGTCTGTTTCATTTTTCCGTGAGCCGTGTTAATTACAAGTTTTATTATTTTCGCCAAAATGCTATTTCTCGTCTGGCATTGAAAAAACAGACCATTATTTGAGCCTCTGGCAGAAATTCTGGTGCCTAGAAAGGATGCCACGGCCATCATTTGGAAACCAAACTACGATTTGTTTCGACACCGCTTGTTTTATTTCATTTACTAAATTACTTTATCTCAGTTTTTCAACGTTCTACCAATGCCTAATCGCTCTTGCTCTCTATTTAAACATAGGCCTTATGGCAAGCTGTAGTGGAAGCAACTCATCCATCTAGGAGAAGAATTCTCTGAAATCAAACCGTGACCCTCCATGTAGGGGGTCGAGGCATTGGGCTAACTCCTCGATACTAAAACAAAGCTTAAAAATCCTAACAATAGCCTCAGAATAGACTTGGAATAACATTATTAATGTTGCTCTTTTCAGGTATTTCCGTCGCGTGTTTGGTTTTTTTGACAACAGTTTCTCCCCTCCTCCTGGGGGCGTCTTCAGGTCCGTTGGACATTTTTGTAATTTTTTTGTAACAATTACAAAAATGTCCAACGGACCTGAAGACGCCCCCAGGAAGAGGGGAGAAACTGTTGTCAAAAAAACCAAACACGCGACGGAAATACCTGAAAAGAGCAGCATTAATAATTATAAGAGTCGCGGAAGCCTTCAAAGAAATTGGAATAACATTATTTAAAAATTTGAAGTTTTGCCATATGTTTATTGAATGTAATTCACTGAGTCGACCTCATAATTGTTTTTGAAATTCAGTGTATTTTGCTGAGTAATTAATGAAATAATCGAATAAGAAAAGGGGCATATTAAGTTTACACAATAACATTCAGAATTACTGGGGTAGTAACAGAGTAACAAATGTTAGTTTGTTACTGTGCCCACTTCATGTTTATTATACTTTTGCTAATGGTACATATCTTCATGTTCAGCAATATTCTAATGATTACATTACCTCATTGTATTTTACATTAATTAGTCAGTAGTTCCATTTAATATTTCAATTTCACCGGATGTATATAATAGACAATCAACCGTCGGGAACCCGTCAATGGGCAATTTCTAATTAAAATCACTAGGCGGGTAGGCACTGGGATATGGGAATTCGATTGGTAAATGTATCTACCAGTGCGAATAATTGATGTATAAGGATAATTCGATGATGTATTTTTTTACGTTATTGATTACACCACCACGTGGGTAGGGTATATTGAATTTATCTCAGCAGAAATGTAACGCGATGAAGGAGGCGTGGCAGGAATTGAAAAGTATGTATAGAAATGATCAGCATCACCTTACGAGTCCATCCAGCTATGTCCGTCTGTCTGCCTGTCTGTCTCTTTGCACGATAACTGCTGTAAAAATTGAGTTATTGAGTTGAAATTAGGGTCATAAGCCTCTTGTATTTTGCAGGCGACACAGTCCTAAAATGGACTAAAATGGATTGGACCAAAACCACGCTTTTTTATACAAAATTGAAAGTGATGGAGGGTATTTAAGCTTAGGAAAGGCCGAATATAACTTTTTTACTAGTTTTTTATTGTTCTCTTACACAAATGATAATTTGTATTTCGACACTGTTCCAAATTAGGGAACATTAATGAACACCAGTCTCACCTGGCATGACAATGAACTGTTAATTTCTAATAATCAATTGTGTGTTGTACCGTATTAAACTGCTGAAGCATACCCTACTTATCATACAAAAAAACTATAATTCATGACTATAGCTTTCCCGCACTTTGACTATCATTCAATGGTCTTCAGTGACCTCACTAACGAGGAAAAAGAGAAACTTAATCGCTTACAAAACTTTTGCAATCGACTTATTTTTTAGTAACAGACGAGTACATCTCTCCTTATAGTGCACGATTAGCCTAGGTGAACCTTGAAACTAGATGACAGTACATGCTCTGCGCGTTCCTATGCACTTTATTTTCCCGGAGTGAGACAAGCTATCACCTCGACCTACTTGACAGTACCCCGCTATCTCGGAGTTGGTCGACTAGGAGCGACTCCTCTTATCTATACCTCCTCTCTCATCGCATGACCAAATTTCACCAATAATTTATGGTCAGCTCATCTGCAATACGGATCTCGTTAACCTGTTTTGTTAACCTGTTCTGCAGTTGTTCTCTTAATATATTTCAAACAAAATTATATCACTACTTGCTATTCCAGTTGCTCTGCTATTTGCCTTGCATATGTCTCTCATACCATTATTATAATTTTGTTAATTGCAAACATAATGACCAGAAAACATTCAAATTCCAGCTATACCGTGTCTATTTCTCTGGTTTGTGTCCAAAATTGTGTCAGAGGCCTAGGGGCCTATCTATGTATTTTTAAATATTTTATGTTTTTCTCTATTTCTTTTCTTTGCCTTTATTATGCGTAAGTGCATCACAATATTTATTCACCCTATTGCCCTTGAGAGTGTTGTACCCGGAGCAAATAAACCGTAACTATTGTGTTATGATAATTGTTATAATTATATATATATATATATATATTATAACCGTAATTATTGTGTTACATCTTCACACCACCATTTTTTCTGTTGATTTTATGTGTTCCTATCCACTTTCTTTCTACCTTTTTGTATAAACATTTATAAGGTGAACCTCTCCATTCACATGATATCTAAAACTGGATAATGAAAGTTGGAATGAGTATCTTTTGTCACCGTTGAAAGGAGTTGATACATCTACATCTTTTAATTACCGTGCAAGCCATCAACAGGGTGTGTGACACGGGGTGGTTCCACATCAGGCATGATACCATCATTCCAGCTGAAATCAGAACCACGCACGTTCCCATGGAATGCCTGGTGCAGGCCAAAAGCAGTCAGAATAACAATCCGCGGTCAGACTGGAAACTAGGAGAGTGCTACGAAGACGAACATGCTACCATGCAGTACACTACTTAAGATATGACTACTGGTTATAATGACTGCGACAGATAAATAGTTCTACAAGGTACTAAATCATGAAAGAGCTATCTCATGCCGGAAACTTCTTGCGAGGTTAGTAGCTCATATTGATGTTAAGATTGTTTCTTTTTTCGGGATTCATTCCGCGATGTATATTTGACTGCTACCTACATGCTACATCGCACCACCACCCTCAACAGAAATCCTCAGTCATGAGAACGCTGTATCATCGAGCTTTTATGATCTCTAACGCCGATTCCATCGCCGACGAAAAGTAGCACTTATTGCTTTGAGAACAATTGTTTCCGACGTGACTACATCTTTAAAACTGCACGGAAAGAAGAAAGAAATTCTCTCGTGGTCCGAAATAAAAATCCCACTGACCTGACCGAAAACAGAAAGAAACCAAATGCCTTTCTCCCTTATGTGTCTGGAACTACGGAGAACATCTCCTTGCGTCTTGCGGCTATTAAAACGACGTTCATCTACGGCTATTTCCTACACGCAGAAATTCTTCTTCTTGTAAGAGGATGTGATCTGGAGAATGTAATCATTTTGTCTCCCAAGTAATAATTCTTTCATCGTAAATTATCTTAAGTTTCAATTGAGAAAATGTTTTCTAAAGGCTCTGAAGCTCTTAGAAAAATATGGAAAGTATCGCTACATAATTGACTAACATTTCGGAACCTCGACTGGCTGCGGGGTGAAGCAAACTCAACACGTATCAAACTCCAAGGCAATCTTGCGAACGTGGACCTTATTACAACTCCTATTTATGTAACACGTAAAATCAATATCTATTCACATACCTAGAGTTTGAATTTTCCCGGTTTCCATTTGCTGTCTCAGTGTTGTTAAGTTGTCGAAGGAAAAGCGATTTCTATTAGTTCCTGCGTACGCCGAATTCAGACGCCAAAGAGATTTGCGTTAATTTTTTCCACCACTCTACATAATAAGAATATAATTTGAACTCTAAATGAATACAAAACGAGCATAAAATGAACACTTTTATTTCTGTAGTACATATATAATGTTTTTTTGGGTTCTTTTTATGTTCTTTCTGTCTCAAAACACAATTAAATTAACACAAAATGAGAATTCACTTGAACATTAAAAGAACATAATTTGCACACTGAATGAATACTTTTTGAAACTGAATGAACATAAAAAAATTAATGAACACTTACCTTTTCTTATTAACAGCGTCCTAAAACATCGTAAGAACATATTTTGAACATTTAATGAACACTTTTGGAACGTTATGTGGACATAAACCCCACCACCAAAGTTACGTTAAGATAACTTTTTTGGTTTGCGTGCACCACTTTTGTTTTCTTCCGTAGCCATTCAAACTTCAAGTCGTCAGAAAAAAACGCAAAAATGATGTTCCTTGCGAACCTCCGTCGAATCGCGGAAAAGCCAAAAGTCCGTCATTGTAGCTCGACTTCGGCGGACAAAGGGACAGCGTGACATGAGTCACCCTTTTAGTTTGAACTTAAATCCATATTAAAACAATTCTTGTACTTATCCACTAATAAAAAGTACAAGGATTGTTTTAATATAGATTCAAGTATAAAATACTCCCACGAAGTGACGCCTGAGGGTGTAAAGTTGTTCTTTTAGCTTGTGCCTGGCCACGCATATTCACCCACTTCTTCAGTTTTTTCTGTTCCATGACTTGCGTGCAAAACCCGGTGAGTTGCTTGCCTCTGTGTGTTCTGTGACTTCTAACGTCTGAATTTCTCTTTTAAACACGCGAGTTTTGCGTGACGTTTGGTTCAGTATCCGGCTGGGTGTGCGAAATATTCGTGAGTGCTTCTCGCTGTGGTGAATGGCCATTTTTGATAGGGATGCAGGCGAGCTTGGGACCTTAATTTCCAAATAGTGGAAGAACCACTAACTTTATCTGTTGCGTACTGTAAACAGTTCATTTATGGTTTTATCAAATCTAGCTCTGCGGTTGTTAGCGATTGAATATCTACGACAGGAAGTTAGCAGTCGTTTAGCTGAACTTAGTTGTCATTATATTTTATCGATAATGTCACAGTTTAGACCGGTTTAAAGAGAGATAGTGCTTAACGAGAAATTTTTCTATACGTTGCGAGTATCACAAGTGTAGTGTATCGTTGGTGCCTGAAGGATACAATCTCAATTAATGCCGTAAACGCAATTTCTTTTGTGACAATTATTTCCTCTTAAAAGTTGGTGTTTACTCTTCTCTCTCTGTCAATGCTTTTAACAGTGTTAAAATAGTTAGTGTTTATTATTTACGTGAAATGATTAGTGAAAACTAGAGAACTAAGAAGGATTTTTATAGTCTCTCCATTTACTCCTTTCCAGTGTGTTTGCGTTGGTAGAAATAATTTGTACCAGATGTATTTTAATAAAATTCTCAGACAGAATGAGACAAGATTCGTCTTTATTGATTCATTTACTCATACTCTTTGTTCGGCATTCTCTTAATCATTTATTATTACAGCTTTGCGGTGAGTGAATAACCATCGTTAGCCGTAACAAACAATGCATACTTTGTAGTTATATGTCCCTTGACTGTGGTGTTTTGGAATTGAAAATATCATTACCAGAACCCTGAAACGTAATGACGTAGCATAAAGTAAGTAATTATAGTTTAAGAAAATTTAATGAAATATTTTTTCTGTTATTCAATTAATGCTTTTCAATGTGTTTGGTTCCGTAGAACACTGAATGAATAAAAAAAACAATCGACAACAGAAAAAGTGTTCATTCCGTGATCAAATTATGCTTTCTTATATTCTGAAAAATGCTTAATTAGTGCTCTTTTAGTATGTTTTGTGACAGAAAGAACATAAAAAACATATTTTTGCTCGAACAATTGATACGCTATTTTTTTCTTATTCAATTTATGTTCTTTTATTGTGCTTTGTTGCGAAGAGCATTGAACGACCTAAGAAAGGGCATTATTTGTAACAAAAATAAAAGTGTTCATTAAGAGTTCAAAAAGTGTTCATTAAATCTTCAAACTAGTACTTTTTATGTTGATCAAACTGTTTATTTTAGTTTTGACTCTAATTTTTACGTCCATCTGGCTCTTATTTTCTGTACTGTCCCCCCATAGGTTCCTTTTGTCTTCCACTCTTCTGTAAACTTCATTTCTTATTTTGTCCATCCATTTTATCCTCAACATCCTCCTCCAGCCTCGGATTACAAAGGCTTCTGGTCTATTCTAGTCAGCTTTTCCGATGGTCCATGCTTGCGATCCATAGAATGCCACGGATCACACGAATGTCACCCACACCTAGAGATACTATGTTCTAAATCACTCACGGATCACGTAGTTCAAAAGGACTGAAGAGTAGCTGACATCCCACTAAGTGATAAAGGCGGTAAAGATGGTAAAGATGAACCGAGTAACTACATACTCCCTCAAGTCGATCTCGAGTAAGATATTTGAGCATATGATTGTAAGTACGATCAATAAGTACGATCACGTAAGTACGATATGTATACGGGAGGATTGTCGAGTGACAGCCAGGAGGGATTTCGAGATTGAAAGAACATGCGAAACTCCACTGGCTCTATTTGTTCTCGATCTTTTGCTCTCGGGTTAAAACAACATTCAAAAAGACTAGTTATTACTTGATTTCAAATAGCATTAGGCAAAGTACCTCATAAAAAAGTACTATAAACTGCTCGTGAAGTTGGAATCCGAATATTTTAACAAATCATTAACTTGGTTGATCAGTTCTCAAAGGGCATACTGCCAGGGAAGATAGAAGCTTTGAATAATGTTAGCGGTAAGAATATGGAGATTTTTTTATTTTTCAGCTTTTAATATATGCATGAAACGCTTATTACTTTTTCTACAATATTTTTTTTCAAGTTTTGCGTACTAGTAGAACTGTAGAGCAATGAAGACGAGACTGAATGTTGCTTGGTGGATTATACGTCGACTCCTTATTTGAGCTTCACAATTAATATCCCCTCATCTAGCTTGCTAGCATGACTTTGTTTTCTTTTAAAACTAATCCTATCTTATCCCAGAATCAAAAATACTAATATTCCTAATAGGGAATTCTACTGGCTATAAAGCATAGAATATTCTACCAAATCTCAAACCTCAAATGCATATTTGCAGAATAGAATGTAAATTGCATCCAACTTTTAAACGTTCTAACGGTCTTCTACAAACATATAAATAACGTGATTTGAGTAATATTCGAAGAGGAAAACGGAGTGAAACTATTTGCAAAAAAGGTAAAGTGTGAATTCTGAAGGGCTGATCAGTGATAGACAGGGCAGGAAATAAAAATGGACATGTGTCATTGCAATAGAATATGGGAGGTATTTAATACAACATGTGTAGTTAGTCCATCGCTAAGAACCGTCACTGGGTTAACCTGGAGAGAAAAAAAGTTATCTTATGACCCGAACACCAGCAGTGCTATTCGCCATCCGTTTCCACGCAACATATTTCGCGACTGGCTCACGAAATAACGTCACATTATTCAAGTTGCGATTCCCAAAGCCCTAAACGAAACTTACGCCTTGGAAGGTTCTGGATGAGTTTTCGTGGCGAGAGACTCGAGAACTGACTTTTCACAGCGTAAACTGCAGCCGAAAACTTCACTTGCTGAATATTTATTTTCTATTTTCGCGATTGAATAATCTTTCGTGCTCATTAGTGTGTTAGAAGTAATTTCATAAAGAGCAAATGATAAACAAGGAACATTACATAGCTTGTCTTGTGTTTTTATATTTCATACGCTTCTAGTGTTTCTCTATTTTGTCGAAAATGCGCACTTCGCATTTCTTTCACTTATTCCAATTTTTATATGTATGTGAACGTGCGGCAGTGTTTTCATTTGCTTATTAAGTCATGTTTGGTTAGAATGCATCGCTACATTTATTTACTGATGCAAAATAATTTTATCTATTTTTTAGTGTAGAATTTTTAATGTGAATCAAGTAAGTGTATGGCATCTAGACACGAAAATGAATGACAGACTTTAAATGGCTGCATTTGCCTACAAAATATAAATCGATCGAAGAACTGCATGACAATATCGTTGAAGATGACTAACGAACAGGAAATATTTATTTTGAGGAGGAGAATGAAAATTGATACAACTTCGCCATAGGACAAGGGATTTGAAGGATGATTCTGACCAATATATGGTCACGATTGAGACATTCATGTGGGAGTACTGTTTGTCTAAAGAGATAGCTCGAGACCTAATTAATATTGCGCGTCCTCTTATGACTCCCCCCCAAAGAAGTACTGCAGTACCGTTGAAGTTCAGGGTATATGAAAACCTGGAGTTGAAGGTATGGAAACGGGGACATGAGTCCTGTTCCATAATTTTGCTGAGAGTGAAACTCAAAATGTAGGCCCTGGGTGCACGTAATTTCTAATGGCACGGAAGTTACCAGAAATCTACTCGTCAAATTTAGGGCTCAGTCAATCCTCACTCAGCCATGCCATTTAGGAGGACACTGAGGCGCTTAACCCTCTACATGACGGATGGTTTTTATACCCAGTGACCCAAAATGAAAGGAGGCTAGTCACACTGAGTTAAGAGTACATCCTACCCTTATGGTAATAGGTTGGGGCTCCAATTTGTCCTATTTTCCCCGTGACTGTCTCTTTATTTATACAAATGTTCCGAATTAATCTCTAAAGTCCCGCTTTTTCTAATAACCCTCTGTAAAGATTTAGTGATGGATTTGATCCCGTTTTTAGAATCTATTTCTCTCACAATGTTGGCATTGATAATAATAAATGATATTATCCCTAATATAACGAGCTGATTACAATTAATAGTTAAAATGGCGATGTTGTTTTTCCTATGCTTTTGTAATAACACGCATATCAAAATCTTACTTGAACAGTACTGTATTACAGTTATTTTCCACCATATACATCGAATGTATGCATAATTCTCGTATTTTCGACCAGATGCTTTGGTTTGGTAAGGAGTTTGGTTTTATCGAACGAAATTTCCTGGCGTGAAACCTGAAAACTGCCCATTCAACTCAGGCGAAGAACTCACAATAGCCCTATCATTAACTTGAAAACACCATTTTCCCATTACACCGTAGATATTCTAGACTATTGTGGCTCATGTACGTTCATGTGCACCCACATAGCTTCAAAGTACCCTGTAGCTCGTATGTATGTACCTTTGAAGTAAAACTTGAACTATGAAAAAATGAACAACTAAGCATGCATTTCTAAAATTATTTTAATATAAAAAAGAAATATCTTTACGTCCTACTGAAAAAGAAACAAATCATACCTGCCTCGAGTGAATGAAAGTTTAGCCTAGTACTGGAAATAATTAAATTCACAGCAAGGAAATTAGCCACACTATGATAAAGCCACAACGGAGAGCGTGGGGCGCTCTTTCATATTCGATATCAACATAAGTTCATTCCATATGAAGATTTTTGTTTCAATAGAACATAATATACTTCTATAATAGCTCCAATATGCAATTTCTAGAAAATCTTTAGATGAACTAAATTTAAAGCGCAAAATATAAATGAGGACGCGCCCCATGCTTTTCGTAACGGTCTTATCGTTGTGTGGCTAATTTCCTTGAATTGAATTGAATTATTTCCAGTGCTAGGCTAAACTTCTTCTCAAGACAAGTTATCGCACACATTTTTCGAACAAAACAAACGATTTATAACGCGCTGAGTGGTTCTAGAAACTGGTAAGAGGCATGATTGGAACGATTATGAGCTTCCTGCGGTCGGAGGGAAGGAAAGCGATATCCGACAGGGTGAGGGGGTCAGGTTTGCACTTAAAGAGGCAAGTATAGGGAATATACAGAAGAAAATATAGAGAACCATATAGAAATTAAATGGAATGGGACAAGGTAGCGGGTGATGTCAACGGATTTAGGGAACTTGGGAGTATTTAATCGAATGGAATCGAATGTATTAAGGTAAAATGTACTGGCAACCGTGGATCCATTAAACTATGAAGAAGCCAGTTATAGCGCGTAATATTTCATCCAGAAAATAATTTGCCAGGATGAGGACACGATGCAACAACTTTGATTGATCTTAGGGATGAGAGCCGGATGCTTTACCACTATTCTAACTCGAATCACATTACTGTTAATGACGTGGTAACCATGTAAGGTGAAATGAAGTAGTAACCATGGACCCATGGATCCATGGGAAAGCGAGTTAAAAAAATCATGTACATTTACAATTGTACACCTTTTTTACATTAAAATTGTGCATAAAAAGATGTGCATGCACATCAAAAAGAGAATGTACGATTACATACAGTGATTCACTATCCGGTAAACCTCCGCATCCATCACGCACTTAAAAATTTTTTTCGACCCATTACTCTTTCCGCATCCCCACGAGTATTATGTCACATATACTGTTAACCTTCGCCTTTTTTGCGATTTTTTTTCTTTGGTAATGCTTTAAGTCTACTAAAAATAGGAACTATAGGAACCTTTGAGTTAAGGTTTTTCATGTCCGCGATAAAACTTTCTCGTTGTGACCCCTACTTGGCGCAGATATCAATGGGTTGCCTTTATACTCTACGTTCCCATTCCACGCACTTCCTTACGGGGTAAAATGTCGTCGGTTGTACACTGGAAATACAGGAGTTTTGATGCACTATATTACTCCAAATATGGTTGATTGATCATCATTTAAACTGCAGTTTTTATGCCCTGATATACACCTTCCTTCCGTACGAATACTCCTATGTATATTTCACCAGCTCTCCTCATCTTTCACTTACGTGTATCATATCCTTGGAAGACACTACAATATTTATTCCTTCTTAGGTATTTGACACCAAATAATACTCCTACTAAGTACAATTCACCAACTTCTATTTCTCTTTTCTGTAATAACTGCACGATTCTCAGAATAACTTGTGACTTCTGGCCTAGGACCACGCGGTTAATAAGCTGGGGGGAGACTTAGTAGCGGTATGCAAATCGCTGGCGGCCCCGCGCAAGCATAGCAATTATGATTTTTCGAAACGAAATGTGACGTCGATATAGACGATGTAGCCCACATAGCCCACGATGTAGACCACTGACTTGAGCAGTGCAGTATTGGAAGTGTGCTCCACATTGCTTCTTGGTCATCGTTAAATCATTGAAATTGTAGCCGCGGCAATTCAGAAACCTGTTCTTATTATGGAATCCCTCCAGTATATTGGTGATTACTCGTGTAAATTCTATAGATGCCGCAAGTTAGAAACGTAAATAAATATCCCTCGAGTAATTTAGTGATTACAAACGGAAATGTTGCAGACGTAGCATTCTAGAAACGTCTATTTTTTAGAAAAAATATCCTCCGAGTAAGTTGGTGGTTACAAGCGTAAATGCTATAGCTGCGGCAGTGTGGAAAGGTGAAATACAACTTTCACGATTTTAATAACCAAGTTACTCGAGAGAGAATTTTTATAGGAAGTTTCAATAATGCCATGGCGAAAACATTTACGCTTATTATCACCATTTTACTCCGGGGATATTTTTTTCCAAGAAAGAGACGTTTCTACAATGCCGCGGCTACAAATTTTATGCTAGTAATCACCCACTTATTCGAGGGAAATTATTTTCCGAGAAATGGACTTTCTACATTGCCGCGGCCACAACGTATAGGCTTGTAAACACCAACTTACTGGACAGATATCTTACTCAAAAAACATTAATGCATGACTTCCTGCACACTCAAAAATGGCGTAAGTATCGCTACAAAATTCCCTTAAGCCAGGAACTAGACTTCCCCAAATCTTAGAAATGCCACCATTATCATCAAGGTACTGGACAGATATTTGGCTCAAAAACTTGAATATATAACTTCGTGCACACTCAAAAATGGGCAAATCGTCGCTACCAAATTCCCAAAAAAATCACGAAATAGGCGTTTCCAAATCTTATAAATGCTGTGATCGCTATTCACAATGGCCATTTTGGGCCTGCGTGCCGTCCTCTCACAGCACTCCTGCTTGACTGCACTGTCCCGCAACCTTACTGGCTGGGGAATTTAAGGACATACTTTAGAAGTGAAATATGTGAGTTTCCCTCAAACGGAGCACTGGTGAAACTAAAGAACAGGTGTCGAATAAGTAGGAAATAATTCACGATATTTTCTAAAGTGAATATCTTAAGAACTAGCGGTTTTTAGAGCTGTGTTCTTTACATTGTATTGAGGATCATTTATTACAGAAGTGAGCAGTGTCAGTCAATTTTGTGAAATACAGCATATTCTGGAAAAAAAAATTTAAGTAGGTGACGGGAGCTGCGATTTACCCGCAATCCTTTCGTAAAGTTCTCACCAAATTTCTTCGCCTTATTACATTTTTGATAATCATCGAGTGTCATGAGAGTATCTCATCTCAGTTTCAGTATTAATAAACAATTTTTAAAAATTACGTTTAAAGCAATCGTCCTGATACACAAGTAATTTACTTTACGAAATATATTACATTTAGCATGTACTCATCAATATCATACATTTAGCTTACCCCTCGGATCCCGCCCTATTTCGACTGTGTTTGAAAAACAACTAAAAGCCGAATTTCTCTTAGATCTTTCTCTTAGTTCTTAGATTTTCTCTTAGTTCTAGAACATGGCGCCATGAATTTAGTGACGGAAAGCTCTTCAAAAGACCAGCAGAACAGCATTTTGGTAGTCTTCGTGGTGGAACCGTATAAACGGATCTTTACGTTTTCGAGGAAACGAAAACTGTAAACGAATAGCACTACAAATTAATTATACGAACGTTAAGTAAAAAAACAGTGATTATGATGAGAGAGCCGGTAAATATATATAGAACAGAAAACAAAAACTAGAGGGCATTGAAATGAAAAAAATACAATGGGAAATTATTTTTGATTCCACTTATCGCTTCTAGCTGGCACTCTCTGTAGACTGGCGAGAGGCACAGGGCGGGATATCACGGCTGTGAAACGATAAACTCACACTTAACTCACTCTTAAATCAGGACATGCAGGTTGTACTACCAAAATGCTAGAATCTAAGTAAATAACTTTAGAATTACAAGTTATGATAAATACATATTAACGACCCTCAATAATTAAAGTCACCGTCGTGGAGGCTTGCGGTTCCGCTTGAAGGCAATCAGCTGCAAGCAGGAATGCTGCCAGGAACAGGTTTTGGAAGGGCTCCGCAAGCTCGTTGGATAGTAAACTTGTCTTCTTCGCGTAAACATTCAAACGTGGTATATTCTATTAATGATACACTTGTCGCTGTTCATTTTTAAAGTTTGTCGATTAGCCACTCGTTGCCAAGTTGTCGATTTATGTGGCCTAATTTTGATAACAGTCAGTTTTTTTATGGTTCTTTCTCAAGGGTACATAAACTCTATATTGGGCGAGGATATTGAGTTCAAAATGTTCATGACCAATTTTAAAGAGTAATTACCGTATTGCTCTACAGTTTGGAGTCAAAATGTTCTCGATAAGTACACCATATTTATCACAATGCACGATTGGCCGGCGTTTTTCGTGGAGCAAATGGAAAATGCATAACCTATCTCCATTATGAGCTAAGTCTCTAACAGTAATTCTCTCACTCTGCAAGGTAACTTAGCATGTATAGTAAATAAATATCTATTCGAATTCGATAAATGCATACACCAACACTCACATCATGATTAGAATTCAATTGCAGAAAAACCCGCACACTATTTGGAATTAAATGAATACCATTACAATAACAAACAAAACAACTAAATTACAAAAAAATGAAGAGAACCTAAGCTCAAGTATGCATCCATAGTTCTATGATCATTTATAACTAGGAATGTGCGAACAAAAGATTTTCAACTCGAGTTCGAGTCGAATTTAAGCATCAATTACGTTTTAAGTTATTAAGATAAAATACATCTCTTCTCAGCGTTCGATTTAAGAATAATTTCTTCACTTTCATCAATTAAACAACCAGAAAAAATACAAACTTTCAATAGAAAATATAAAATAAGTTAGTTTGAGGAATAAATAAAAAATCGTTAAATATGGCAGTTTAAAAGAAGTTTAACCGACTTTATTGGTTCTCTTAGTCGTATAAACTCAATACAAAAAAGATTCATCAGAAAATAAAACTTCAAATTGAGTATAATCGCCGTGCACTAGGATAGTGAATGCAAAAAGTAATCTTATGGCGAAATACAAGAAAAGTACTTCTTCAATGTCATCAACCTTTGAGAAATGATTAGAAAAACAATTATATCCGTAAAATATGAGATGATATTACTAATGAAATCCTTTCATCTCTAAATGCCTGCGATAGTGAAATCCAATTATAAATTGCAATGTAGAAAAACAAGTTACTCAATATGATCAAGCTGGAGATTCCCTCTTCTTACATAACAATTTCCAAAACAACAAAATGTTACAACAACAAAATTTCTTGCAGCCGAATACAGTCCTTCACTCAATACTTCTGCAGCAGGGATTGACAAAAATGTCGAGCAGTGACCTGTAGATAATGAAATATCGCAATAATCCTATGGGTGTTATCGTGACAGGATTGATCCATCACATCGGCAGAAAAATAAGACAAGTTCCGGACGTTACTCTGAATCAAATGAAAATTTCGATTTATATCGCAAAGAGGTAAATGCTATGCACGATACAATTTAGGTAAATTTTAATCGTAGAGGTGAGATCATTACTGAATCGATCAATATTATTTGAGTTAAGCGTTCGTAACGTTGCTCTGAACCCAATGCTCGGATATTGTTGCAGTTTATACCGCCCATTTACAATTTAATTTACGTAACTTTTTATCACTAAGCCATGGGTTTGCTTACGTTTCCTCCACGCCAATGAAAATTGAAACGCGTAGAAAAGTGTTGGGTTGGAGCTCCATGCCGTGATATACAGCTCAATGCAAATCAAGGTCGCTGAATTCAAAATTTTCGCGGGTATTGCAGAACGAGTACAATCAATAATGAACTTATTAATCAACAATCAATAATGACTTTAGGTCGAGTATAGAGGTACGGGTTCGCTGGAGACTAGCGAAGAATTATAAAATGCTGTATTACGCGTATTCGGCGCGTCACGACAGAGCGCTCCTCATTGTTTCGAGAGGGTTTGTACCGTGTGCGACGTGAGGATCGTCACTCACCTAATTCATAATGAGAAACTAATCGTTCAGAACGCTCTCAGTTAAACATCGCCTCCTCCGCGTATAAGTCGGGATATTTTTCGATACAGAAACGCAGATGAAAATGAATCAGGACGGTGTTAAGAGCAGGCAGGATAGGAAGCTTTTCGCAGCCTTTTCTCAACAGATGCCTCTGTTCGTAGCCCTCGGCGTCTGATGTAGTTCCCGGAGTCGTCTGTAGTTGGCGCAACAGTCGCGCCGAGGAACCGCCCCGTGCCGGCGGAGGGAGGGGTGAAGGAGAGGAGGAGACCCTCTTCTTAGCATTGACTGACATTTGTAACTAGATACTAAGTTTTCGGGGCAAAAATGCTCCGGCTCAATTACCGAGGGTGGCAGCCGCGAAGGTTTCTTGTTACTCAGGGGAAGGGGAAAAGAAGACTTGCAAGGGGACTCAATGTCCTTTCCTCCTTAGGATGCGCTCTCAAGGTATAAGACCTTCATTATCTCGCAAGGAAGATTCACTCTCGCCGTCTTGAAAGGCCTACTGTTCTCTCCTCAGAAGAGGGCTGCTGAGTCTGAGGAAAATGCTCACATTGCCATTTTTTCTCAGTGGGGAATCCCATAGAAAAACCTAACTCGGGACAAGTCGGATGAAGTTTCGTTGTGCGTACTGAAGACAGTTGTCTCCATTGGTGATGCATTTTCATTTTATACTAGTTGTGATGGAGCCGAAGCGTAAACCTAGTGAGGAGAAAAGCAGTGCCTCAAAACGGGTAAGACATGTAATGACACTCGGAAACAAACTTATTTATGCTGAGAAATAACTTCGTTGTCTCGGTAGGTAAAATTTGTTGCCGAGTGTTTCGTTACAACAAAAAAATTCCAGAGCAGATGTTCGTTCTGCACATTCCTTCGAAACAGTTATCGGCGCTATTCACTTAGCTTGACCTCCTTTATTCTCCATTTAGATATCACGCGCCGCGCTCTTGAGTGAGTGGTTGTTGTCACCTCTTTAATTATTTTTGCGACAGAGAAATAGCCTTTGCTTCGATAACTCATCGATGTGGCAAACGTTAACTCAGCTGGTGATGTGCTACCCCTAAGATCCTCTCTTTTCCTTCTCTTTGCCGTCTCACTGGATTCCTTAAACATTTTTTTCGGTCGGTCGATTTCAGCTAACTTTGTCGAACCTTCAAATAGTAATGATTTTAATTAACACATTGAAGCAGGGAATACTGACATCACTGACAACTCATTACATTTCACACATTTGATACTCACCGGATGTACTGGGAGAGAGATATAAAACCGGAGGAAATTTCAACTTAAGCTGAAGCCAACTTCCAAACTTTCTTCTGAAAAAACTGAAACAGAACGTGAGCTTTGCTCCCACTTACGAAGATATTTTGAGAAAAAATACTTTTGCATAAAACTTGCTAAAATATTTTTGACATTAACGTCCTCATTATTTAATTTGTTGCTTAAGTAGTCCAGTATGTATTGTTTCTTAGATGATGTCGTTTTTTTCCTCTTTCAATACATTTTTCATGCATCTCAAGATGCGCGACAATTCTCAGATCCATTAAACCCTTAGCAATCTTTTTTTATTTAAAAAATAACAAAATCTAACAAGATTACACTGATTGCACCACTTTTAACCAAAAATCCTGGGATGAGTATTGACACTGGAAATCCACAACACTAAAAAACTACGGGGTCTTCTCTTCAAATTTACCTTTTCTTTTTTCCGACCGTTAAGAAGATCCAACCGCTTCCACACTTGAAAACAAACTCACAACTCTTATCTTTCTCTGGAAAGGCACTAAGCAAAACAGAATTCTAGCGAGAAAATTTCGGACAAGCGATGCTTAGAAGCTTAGAGAGTTTGCCGCAGGGTGAGGACCGTGATCCTAACGTCGCCTTTTTCCTAGAAACTTCACACACGTACAGGGGGACATTGCTTACCCCATTCACCCCCTGTGGCCTTTCCCAAAGAGAGCGGTGGTTGGGTTTTCCCGTTGGGGAACAATAAAAATGCGGCATAGCTCAGACTTTTTCGGGCGAGAGGACGAGATCCTAGTCCGCCTCCCAGAAGGACGTATTCTAAGGGATGCAGTAGATTTTTAAGGAATCTTACATATCTAAATGCTTTCAAGTTGTTTTTAATTTACTTGTTCCCCGTCTACGTCCATTTCCTTCCTTTGGAGCTCTCTCGCTATCGTTAGATGAACATCGGGACTCACATGATATTTGAGCCCAATTGCATACCTTGGATAGACATGAGAATTTGTAATCAACGAGAAGAGTGGTTCATTCATGAGATAAAAATGTGATAGAGGAAGCAACATATGCAACAACTTAGAAAAATAGCCACAAAAATTGAATTCACATGAATTATACTACGCGCCAGCCCCGCCGTCGCCCGAGTCAGCGCACTGCATCGTTATACTTAAATCAATCTTGTGGTCGAATTTGCACGTATTAGCAAGATTTTTGCTTACTGCTATGTTTAATATACTATGCTCTTTTAATTCTTGAAAAAAACTCTGGGTGGCAAAGAGGCGATAAAAACGATATAGCACTTTTTATTTGAAACTTAGGTAAAAAATATTTAAGTTTTAAAAAATACTAAAAATAGTAAATAAAATTCAAATTAAGCAAAACTATGTTGGCATGCTACGAAAAGATTTATATTTATATGTAATAACGATTATTGGCTAAATACCCCGTCTAAAATTTGTCCTCCATGATGGTGAACTTCTCCGAAATCGACTGATTTCACGCGACTGGCATTTTCACACTGAATGCCCCATGTTTGACCGGTCCCAGAGACTACTCTGATCAACATAAACACCAATGTAGTAGCATATATTGTAGACCGAATCCTGTAGAATCCGAATACACCATTCACAACTTCCTCGCCGAAAGTCGAAAAATGACTTTTGGCCAGCTTTTTTCGATTTGGGACCACTGTGCGGCGCTGCATGCTGCATCCGATCCAATCAGTGTACACATAGGCCTTCAGGGACAAGGGGTTAAGCCTTTTAAGCGAGAGACAAAAATTGGCAGTGCCACTTTAATAACGAGAAACCCTTTCTGCTGATCCCCAATGCTGTTGTGTATAACAGTCACTGAACTAAGTCGACTGACTGCGTGAGATATATCTGGCCTTGTCCCTGATCCATGTTTGATGAATACAGAACTGGCAGATAATCCCGTGTCCCACAGAAGGACGAAGCACACCGACCTGAGACATCACTTCATCAGAGACGTGCTGAAGAGGGGAGAGATGCAACTACTACACATGTCTTCCACAGATAAGCCAGCAGATATTTTGACTAAACCATAACCATTTCCTAAATTGATTTATGTAGAGAAAGATTGGGCTTGAAATATTTTGCTAATTGAATCGAATATGTAGCTGTATGCAAAACGTACTTGTGCATAAAAAACGCCCACTCTGATGGGGGACATGTAGGGGCTGAGCTTGATAGTATTCATCATGGGCGCCTCTGCTGTACATAGTTCTATGAACTGCCACTGCGTGGCGTTACGCCCGTACTTCCGGTTTGAGTCTTTTCCTCACGGACTATAGTTTCTATTATCCTTGCTTATCCTGTTGCAAAGGGATTCGCGTGTCACTCGCTTCCCACCTCGCCTGCCCAGTAGTTGTATCTGTATGCATCTCAATATACTTTGATTCATTGTGTGCATCCGCTCCCTGGCTTCCCCGCGCAACTCCACTACAATTATCATGATTAGAAATTTTAAAACCTGAGTGCTGACTATTTATGACACGCTTTTCTGTAAAAGGTTTTCCTGTCCTCAAATAAATTCAAGTCATTACTCGCAGTATTAAATGTAGCACACGTTCTGTTTATGGGCGCAATTTTACAATAGTTACTATTTACATTCATCAAGTAAAACGTCCTCTGGTGTCTGCGTTTGTTTTTTGAAATAAGTATATTTTGTCTGCATAACAAGTTAGAGCTCTCTCCTTTATTAGTTACATGATGTAGGAACTACAGATCATTTAAAATTCTTCTACCTCTAAGCTAATGAAAAGAAGATAAACATTGACAATAATGCTTCATACGTGATGAAAAATAAATGTTTTATTTGCTTGTGCTACTTCCGAAAAAATAAGTAAGTTTGGGCTAGGTCAAGGGACATTGAAGAAGTCCACTTTAATCTCCACGAGGGATTGGGTTTCGCTGAGAGTCTATGTAAATGTATGTAAATTCAAGAAGATAGCCCTTTTACTCCGGAAACGGTTTGGTTATCGATAGTTGATATTTGTAGTGTGACTTAAATATAGCCAGAGCAGGTATAATACGTCAACAAAAAGCATTAAAACTATGACGATTTTAGCATGACCAGCTGTTATGAGATTTTGGGAACCAATCAATGATCATTGGTCAATGCCCTTAATCCTTTTATGAGAATGGAAAACCAGTGAAGAGCGCTTTGACAGTTACAAAAGTCAACTTATATGACTTGGACGTATTTTATTACCATGTGCCCCGAAAGCTCTAAAGGCCGTTTTACACGGGGCACGAAATTACACAACTCAACACTGCATTAATTCCGCAATCTGCCGTGCAACAATTATTTCGAAAACGAATGCGAGACTGCTTTACACGGATGGTCGTAAGCATGCATTCATTCGTGAATTCCAGTCGTCTGATAAGTACTATAAGAGCGAGTGTTTTGTTCAAACAGGAGAGATACGATATTCTGTACGCGACGTTGTTGACACTCAGTGAAAAATAAGGTTGTGGCACAGTTTAAACAAACAAACATAGTTTAGACTGTGGTTGTGGTGATTGTGGGATTCTGTGATATTGACATTGAGTCACTCTCTCTCTGTGAGTAAAATAATGGATCAGGAGGAGGCTGCATTGATTGCTGCAGAGCTAGCAGTAGTGGGAATTATGATCAGGGCCGCAAAGCTCATAGAAAGTCGTAACTGTAGGGGAATAGCCAGAAGAGCACTTTGGATGCAGGAGTTGATCCGTAAGCGAGAGGAGGGAACGGGTATTCTTAATATGGTCCAACAGGAGCCGGCTGTAGAAGACAGGAATGGCTACTGCAATTTTATGCGGATGACAGAGGAACAATTTAACGAGCTATAAAATATCTATCTAAATAAATGACAATATAAGTAACTGCAAATATCCTCCCACACAAAGATGAGAGATGTCTTCTTCACACTCCCTACTGTAAACACCCATCGCTCAGGTTATCGAACCTTTTCGTCGGCCAAATTCCCGTGAACTAGATGTCGTTAATTCTGCGACCGCTAGATGGAGTGCTATTCGTACAAATTGCAAGAATGCGACCACCGAATTAGAGCAAGGGCTATTCTGACGTCTCGCATTCGTGCATGCGTTCTTGAATTTCGCCGCTTTACACGGTGCATTTTGAAATTCACGATTGCACATACAGTAGCTTGTGCAATTACATGCCCCGTGTAAAACGGCCTTAATGAATCGATGCATTGGCTTTGAGCAATTATTCACGTTTCAAATCTGATTAAGTTTCAACCCCCCATTATAATTTTTCTCATATTTTTGGGAAATATCCTCTACAGTCCAAGGAGAAAACAGCATAAAGAAATGGCTATCAAGAATACTGACGAAGCTGATGATAAAGAATAATGCATAAAAATAAAATATACCATAATAATTACCTAGGATCAACACATTTACTATACGATGGGAATAATAGGGTTAATAGCTCATCATTTCTGTAAACTAAAATATATTTCCCATATCAGACGCGATATGATTTCAGAATATTTGTTTTTATTCGCATACTCCTGTCAGCCATGCCCATTATAGAATGAACTTTATAGTTATCCTGCCAATACCCAGTTAACTCAATAATTAATAATGCATTGATTTCATCTAAGCCCTTTTTGTGTCAGCTATGAGTGGATGGTCCGAATCGGTTCCGCAAATCGGGCTTAAATCAATATCGTTCGTGAAAAATATAGAGAACTTGTATTAGTTCAACCTTTCCTCTCTAGATACTGATCTAATTAATTTATTCCGTCTCCTGCGCATTCGAAAAAAGTAATTCTCATACAGAAAGCTCATCTATATTGGTAACATATTTATTGTCATATTTCTTCAATATTATATGCTGGGAGAGTCATTGCGCTTACTATGTTTGTTCTTTACGGTATTCCGTGCAATTAAAGGGCCACTGTAGGTCGTTCTTCATTCACTAGACAGTGAAGGCTATTAAGGAGGCTCGTTTTTTCAGGATGTTTTTATAAGGGTGGAGACACAAGGTTACAAATTATTCCCGGAATAATACACGCAGTGATTTGCAGTACATTAGATGCAAGTCTATGAGTCTTACGGTGCCCAATGTTATTCCCAAACGTAACCAACTTAATACTCGCGCGGCCATCGAAACTGATGCCTACGTTTCCTAGCGTTGGGTTCATTGAGCGTAGATTTGGCAGCAGCACTCCACTGGGCCATGTTGTAAACTAAATATTGAACTACTTTAAAGTGCAGTCAATGTCCTCCTTAGAGAAGAACATATTTTCTTAACACTTCAGATTGATCGAGTCATCTTGAGGTAGACACAAGTGTCACGGAACAGTAACCTACTGTAGCAGGATTGACTATTTACTTTTTTTCTTAAATTAAGACTTAGGTCAAATGAAGACTTTTCTTAAGTTATTTAACTTTTTTTCATTATCTCCATTTTCCTTACGTATGCCAATTTCAATTATTAGTTGGTTCTTAAAATGCGTTCAGCGGCGGGCTCCAATCGGTATAATTATGCCTAAAGAAATTATATGCTACATTGAACAAATAAAATAAGAGCAAAACGGTGTTTGAACAGTTAACCGCAGATTACTAAACAATCGTAACTCGCACCAGTTGCACCGAACTTGATGACAGGTGATTAAGAGAGCATTGACCAGAGAGACTAAAAAAACAAGCACACTCCAACCCTCTCCCCCCCGTGCCTTTTAATGGAGTGGGTGGAAATAAACGTTTAGCTTAAAGCCTTAATGAGCCTCTAGAGGCACGTGCCCGCCCCACGCCATTCTTGTTCATCGAGAAATAGGAAAACGCGGAGATTGGCTAAAACTAACCTTACGTTGCAACGTCTTAACGACGTTAACCGAGGTAATAAACTCTAAAAATTGGCACAAAAGATACATATATAAAGAAATCGTAAGGGCCACTTATTTCCAGAGAAATTGGTCTCATTGCCTGACATATTTTGCGAAAGAGCACGTTTGCTACCTCAGACAGTTGTTTCTCGACTCACGAAGAGTTCCGACCCGGAGGAGTGCATGCTGGGCCAAGGACAAAAAATTGGAGAAGCCCAGGGCATCCTCGAACGTGCGGACGTGTAGAGGCTTTGATGATGAACAGGCAAGTGAATACATATCAAGCGTTATAAGAAAAGATGCCGTTTTATCTAAGTTTGGCGGATATTGTTTTGAACAAAAAGGTACTCATTAAATCATGTTCCGCGAACCAGAATGCGGTCCACAGCAGATGCTCTCAAAATTTTGACCGTCGACCACCTTAAGTATTTCTACACTTTTATTCAACCCCATAATCTTTCGCAATGGGAGTAGTTCCGGAATATTTATTGGTTTAAGTGATTTTTCCAATTAAATTTTCCAGTACAATGATAGCTAATGGTGAAATTACATGAGCAAGTGGACAATGTTGTCCATCGCGGCGGCCAAGAGTCGGCAACATTTGAATAATGAACGAGGATATAAAAGGATCTATAATGGTCCACGAGTAGTCGTAGGTAGTAATCCGAGTATCGGGAAATGAGTTTTGGCCCAAGGCATACATTTTTTTACAAGCTACGGTGTTCTCATTTGTCCTATTTTTTTCCACATGTATTTCGGATACACACTGCTGAGGAGCGTTGGCATAGGATTTTGATGCCATCGACCATATTTATGGATATTCAAAGACTCAAAAGGTTCTTTGTAAAGAATATAGAACTAGCATCATATTCTTTCCACTTGAAGCGAAAAATGCCATTTTCATGCTTATTGTTTTAAGCAAAAGGGCATTCATAAAATTATGCTCCTCGATCTACACACGGTCTATACCAGAAGCAAATAATGCTATTATTGTTATCAACACGGAATTCAGAGGCTTATGTTTTTCGTCATCTCCTTTATTGGCATAGGAGACAACTTAGAATGCGTTTTTAAGTAATTGTTTATTTACCTTACGTGATTTTTAATGCTATTGAAAAAAACAATCAGGACTAGCATGGCAATGGGAATTTTTAAAATTCTGAAAGCTTTCTAAGTTTTCCCACCACAAACATCAAGGACGAAGCATCGCATTGAATCTAAAATCAGCATCAGTACCGCGCATCGAATTTAACAACAAAATTGGGAAATTTTACCCTGCATGGATTGTTTAGCCACATTGTGCTCCAAAATTATCACCATAAATTCGTCAAAGACATGCTAAGAGGAGAGTTAAATAAAATTAATTGGAGCCAAAAGGAAAATGTATCATTTTTGACTAATGTGGTCGATATAGCGGCAGCATAAAACACTATTCTTTTTTACAACAACAAACGATGTCGTGAGTTAGGAAAGCGCTTTTTCGCTAAGTTGTTCCATTCGTGGTCTTTAGAAGAAAGAATGTATACATGAAAGAGGAAAATTTACCAGTGCGAATTTCATCTTTTAGCGACCAAAGCGTTTTTTTGAAAAGCCAAGAACAGCTACGACTGTTTGGAGAGTTGTCAAAATACCGATATTGCCTGAGCCATTAATGGCAGGCGTAGAGCCTTTTTTGATGAGCTTACTACGGGCCAATTCCCTCAACATACTCTACTATATATAATTATCTATTATTGTATTTTTTTATAGTGCCTTCACCAAGCTAAGTACAGCCAGCTTTAGGCAACTTGACCAATACCACTGAGGCGTAAGGTGAAGACGAATGGGAGAATAGGAAAGTTTTGGAGACATTCTAGTACAATTCAAGGCAGCCTACAAGTACAACTGGTATATAAATTATCTCAAGCATTTCATGGCAAATTAAAGTGTACTTTCTTATATCTGGGGCAAAAACATGTTTGACATACCACCGTCCACTAAAAAGCATTACAGCGTACATATTTCTAAAAGGTTTGAAATACTGGCGTAATGTGTAGATATTAAACATACAATTTGCATAGCTGTGCAAAGAATTAGGTACATTTTTAAATTTTGCTATATACTTCTCAAAGCATGAATAGATTTTTCATGGTAACATTACGACAGGTCTTCCACCGAGGTCAACAAAAGCTCCTTATCCAGTTTTATTTGTCTTTACTTTCCGTTCATCATTTGGAAGCGATAAAATGCAAAAATGGTTTAATTTTTTGTTTACAGAATTCTAAGAAAAATAATTATTGAGAGAGTAAAAGGACAACTTCCACAGAATTATGAGTTCTAACGAGGAAGCAGTCAAAATATAAATGCTTATACTGTAATGGCATTTTTTCAATGAGAATAGATACGATCTACGGATTCTGAATGATTTATATTTCTTAAATAGGTTAATCACGCGGATGTATGGAGCATTAACAAGAATCCTGCTTCTGATTGCTCATGTAGCAGCCGATAACCAGATTGAGCTTCAATGGAAACAGAAGCCAACTGCAACAGGTTGGTAAACTAAAACATTTCACAAACACCTCCCTAATTATATGTCATTTTACGTGATCTAATGCGTAGAATATGATAGAACTCATAATAGGTGCAATATTTGAAGAGGATTGTTTTAGTTACGGTTAATACTTATTTGAAATATTATTTCTTTATACTTATATTATAATTATAATATTATTTCGATATTTCGAACGGACATATAGTGTTACACAACTATTAGAGGGATTACTTACGTGAAGAAATCGGCACGTGTTGAGAAAAATAATTTTTAGAATGACGTTAAAAACGACATATTCGTAAATCCAATAGTTATTAACTTCTCCAGTTACTGTAAGCGCCACATCACCCGTAAATCAACAAGAAAAAACAGCTGTAACCATGAGGACAATCTCGACATGGGCTATAAAATACTATATCAGTGTGCTCGATCTAAATCACCAATGTTTGGGAGCAGACTAGCTAATCCAAATCTAAAACTACAATCATAAAATTTCGCTTTTCTCTATCATCATATTTTAAAGTTACAGATTACCTTAACTCTACGTTTAAGTCCTCAACGATTTCCATTTTTTCTTGATGTGCGCCAGAGATCTTTCTTCAAACGGAATGCGGCCCTTTAACGAATTCGCCGGAAATCAGACCTGAACGTGTGAATTTCACGTATATACACTCTCCACAGGTGATATCACATCAAATTCGTTTCTGCGACGTTCACTGCGGAACGCCTCACCCTTCCCGCCAGGGACGACGCGTCGTAGCTTCGATCGATGGGTTAATAGTCGCTTACTCCGAAGATATGCGTTTTTTCTCATATCCTCGGGGATTGTCAAGAAGTATTGACTTACACCAAGATATTTACTCGTAATTCATGACACGTTTGTGTTTTTAACCATCAACTAACCTAAAAAACCGTCTTTTTCCGTAAACAGATTTTTGGCTCAAAATCGGCTGGCTCACGACTCCAGCAGACTTGAGTCGTGATATGTCGATTGCGAAAATAATAGCCCACGCCCAAAATAGCCGTTATTCGCCCTAGGACACCCATCCATCCATGTCCCATTCAGGGTTTTCAGGAGCACACGAGTACGTGAACCGCCTGGTAATCCCGCGCAATTGAAATATACACGATATTATACGTTGAGAACACCGTTTCTTTACGTTGAGGTGATATTTTCGAAGTTGTACGTAGCGATTCACCTTCCATTTCCATCTGAACCACGCGCCATACCAGATGGTCACAAACCTTTAAACTCTTATTACATTGATAATTTATGTTAAATATGAAAAGTATTTTTAATGAAATGGCAAATGGTTGAGTAGAGCTAAGAATTTACTGAGTCTTACAAAGTCAAAGCAGCAATGTACATATAAAGTATCTTCTAACATAATTACAGAGAATTTCAACAACCCTTATCTCAAAAATGTCTCCAAGAACATATTTTTAACCAGACACAGAACAAAATGTGTGGGATTTCCATGTGATGCGAAATCATTAAAAAATCTTAAACTGTGTTTGTACAATGTATGTACCCGAGTACATAAATGAACACATTCACTTTTGAAGTCACACCGTGTAAACACCCAAATTTGCACAAATGCGTGAACATATGGCCATAAAAAAGCTCCTAAAGGCAATAATAGAATTAAAAATAGAAATACAATAACAAACCCAGAATTCAACTGCATAGAGAAGGTAATCAAAAGAATTATCTATGACAATCGAAGTAATAAATTCTGAAAAGCAAACAAACCTTCAAAATATCCTTTAAATGCACATCAACCATATTTCACAACACATAAGGTACCCAATATCAGAAAAAGTTATAACCAAAAGTTTAATATTTTAGTATTTGTAAATATAATTGATAATACTAACTTCAGAATCAGAGAGCAAGCAAAAGCCATTAGACTAAGTTAACCCCTAACCCTGCACCTTAACACAGCTTTGCTTTTATTCAACATTGACCGAGTACGAAATATTAAATATTACTTGTACACTCTTTAGATGGTAGAAATTTTAATCTCAAGCGATCATAACACACTATAATCCATACGGCATTATACCCACCAAATACCCATAAAGCTACCCAATTAGATTCTCCATTATACGGTTCCTTTTCAGGACCCCTAACTGCCGTACTTCAACATTACCCTCTTCTACAGGGGGAGGAACAATGAAATCCGGGAATAATATTTAATTATAACAAGTACATAGCTGAGTTGGGCCTAGAAGAGCTAAGACTCCCAAGACAAAAAAAAGTGCCTAAAAAGATATCTGGGGGAAATGCTGATGGTTACGAGTTTACTTCAACAGAAGACCACTTTAGACGGGAGTATTTTGAAGTCATTGACACGGCTGTGCATGGTCTCAAAACTCGTATACTTGAACAGGCTGGTATGAAAAAACAAATACAGCTCGAGAAAGTCCTGCTAAGAAGAGAAGGTTATGATGTCAATGTGCTAGCGCCATATCCGGAAATCAACGGTCAAATGTTGAAGTCAGAACTTGAGCTTTTCCACCAAAGATACAAGATAAAGAATTTAAAAGACGCCAAGGACGTGTTGACCTCTATGATGAAAGAGGTCAGGGAGCTGTTCTCCAATATTGAAGTCCTGGTGAGACTAATGCTTGTATGTCCAGCTTCAAGTTGTGAAGCAGAGCGAAGTTTTAGTGCTCTGCGTAAACTGAAGACCTACCTAAGATCAACCATGATTCAAAAAAGGTTAAATCAAGTTGCTGTTTGTTACGTTCACAAGGAAATATTGGACAAGGTAGAAGCAAAAAATGTTGCAAAACTGTTTATTTCAAAATGTGAAACTAGGAGAGGTGATTTTGGTTACGTAAAGGATAATAAATAAACCACTTTGGGGTTATTTCAGTTCCAGTATACATCCGTTTAGCAAGAGGTCAATTTGAATTTTTATAATGTACTGTAAAGAGAAACAAGTCTAAGATTTTAAAGTTAATGTTTACGTTGTAATGTGATAGACCGTATGTAATAACAGTAGTGTGTGTAAAATAAAGCATATTAAACCTGACCTGTTAATGAGTTTTTATTTCATACCTATATACTATATACATTTTAGAATGAGTTTTCAATTGTATGTTTATAGTTTGTTTTTTGAACGATTGGACATGGAATCAAGCGTGTGTTATAGGGCGTTCCATTGTTGTCAAGTCCAATGGTTCAAAAAACGAACTATAGACATGTTTTCAGGTTAATTATTAGTGATTACAACTTTACAAGTTTGTTGGCAGGCCTTCAATAGAATGGGAGCAGATATTCGTTGAATCGGAGGGAAGATTTTATTTTAGCTGTGTTGTGTCGTTTTGTTCGCAGTAAGGGACTTGTGTTATCTGCGCGGATGTCAAATTAAGTGCATTGTTCTTTCGAGCTCATCTGCCTCTATGTACTAGCGGAAGACAAACCACGGAAATTACATCGTTAGACAATAACAATTCAAACCTGTCTTCAGCTTGAATTAATGTCTATTGGAGAAATTACGCAGCGGCGTGCTTTACGGTTTATGTTGCAAACGGTCTGAGCTAAGGCGTGAGGGCAGTATGGTGCAAACGCGTATGTATACTTCGTGACATTGTACCTTCTATCGACCCCAGTGAAAATAGGTGACAAATTTTTATTCCGTGTTCGGTGTGCATTAGCTATAACTGAGTGCATGGAGGATTTAGTTGTTCAGTGGCTTTTATAGGATGTAGTGTGCAGTGTACATAAATGAGTGTCTTATCCCCGGCTCCGCTTAAATAGTATAAATATGTATGCCGAGTTTCGAAATTCTTTTGCAGTAACATATGGAAACTAAACTGCAGGCCATTTGCATTTCAGAGGCTTTCCGCATAAATATAATATCGTGGCATTCTCCTGTTTTACAGGATAACATTAATTAGTCCACTTGAAATGAATTTTGCCAATTTTTGGCAAAAATATCCCTGAAAATATCGTAATCAACAATATTTAAGTATACGGCCTAGATTTCCACGTTTAGTGGAACAAATTAAAATATGCACAAAGAGAAACCTCTGCACTTGTTTCATCTCCCAATATCTTACACCTTCGCACGGCTAGTGACCTAACACCCCCTCCCACACGCTCAAGCTGTAAAAATCCAAAACTACTACCAAATCATGCAGACAGAGATTCCACATTCAATGTACCAAACCTCACTATTCTAGTTCAAAAATTGACAGATAAAGAAATAAAACGAATACAGAGTGTCTGACTTGCTGCAAAATTAATATGCATAGATTACACACGGCCACATGTAAGCATATAAATCTCATATTAAATATATAAGGAGCGTTCAGCGTACGAATACAGCATGCAAGGAATCTAATTAATCTCAAGTAGTATATATTGTTCAAGTATGTTCTGGAGGGCTTTAAGGAACACGAGTCGCCCGTCAATAACTCGGTTTACGGTGACTTGGAGTGGCCTGCAGCTCAGTTGTCATTTTTTGCCATTACGCATCATGATTTTCTCGTCGCCGTGGCTTAAATAGTTGCCACAGAGTAGAGATATACTCTGTGTAGTCGCCTCCCAAAGTCACCCTCGACGGAGGGGGTTACAATTCGAGTCGCCATCGCTTGTCGGTAGTCTACTGTTTGATTGCATTAAAAGTAGTAATCAAAACTAAGTAGTGATTCGTAGGCATTCATTCGGAAGAAACTTTAGAGGCCTTAGGGTCAAATTTAAAATCGTGTCTCAGGCATAGATTGAAAGTGTTTTACGAGACGTACGTAGTGATCTTCACTGCCCATACAAAAATTAATGTGCTGTGGATGAACTGCAATTGAGTTTAAACTGGACTAAACCCAGCATTTAGCGCAGTTACAGTCCACTTATCTGTGCTATACTGTTATGTGGCAGCTGAAACTTGGAGAGAGCTGTACTGTAACAGTGTTTAAACACTATGCTGGAAGTGTGTTGTGACACCAATTGTACTGGAACAGAGCTTAGTGAGAGGGCTGCAACTGTACTAGAGCTCAAGCTGCACTGTGACAGAGCTGTGTATGAGTGCTGGAACTCTACTAGAGCTGAATCTGTACTGTGACAGAGCTTTATAACAAGGTTTGAACTGCACTATAGCTCAAACTGTACTCTGGAAGAGCTGTGCATATCAGAGCTTGAACTGCACTATAGCTTAATCTGAACTCTGACAGAGCTGTGTAACTGTTTAACTGTAATTTTAACTGTAATTGAGCTCTCTCCTACAACTGTACTGTTAGTCAAGCTGCCATAGCATTCAAATCCATTAGCTAAAACCTGAACTGGATTCAAAATAATTCAAAGATAATTTCTTTCCTCCACCTTCAAAGGCTATAATTTCATGTGCATGGCACATGGAATTTTTTTTACACTATTTTTTTTCATTTAGATCATATTGAGAGTGAGGTTAGGTGTATTACTGATGCATTTCTTCTGCACTCATTATTATTTCGAGGATGATGAGAGAAAGTGGAACTATAGCTACGTGGCAGCAGTTCGAACTGCTTTCAGTAGCTGTCCAGAAAATGAAATATTGCTTGAAAGAATATCGCTTGTTCCCAGAGTTTTCTGGGAACATCATCTAAGAATTCTCCCTGGATTGAATATATAAACAATTCCTAATGGCAAGACTCATGATAATGTTGTAATCAGGCAGCAGTGATATGATCTGCATAAATTAATTCTGAGCCCCACTTTTGACATATTACTCTCAAGTACCAATAGATGAAATTATTTTCACATGTTGTTCCATCAATTAATAGGACACTGTCTTTGAAAGTTTTCCATGGAGCATTGAGACCGAGAGACCGGACATAATCAAGAAAGCTCAGACACAAGCCTCGTCACTGGAATGGATTTACTCGTGCATCCCCATCACACCATTCCCTTACAGGATAGGCACAGTTAAAAAGTCTCATCTCATGGTTGACCTCTTAACCTGACTCAGCTTTATTAATTTACTCCATACTGACATTCCCTTGCAAACCTCTTATGCTTGTTACCTCGATAGATTTGCTTCTTACACAGCATCCTGTTCTTAGGCTCATAATATTCGTATCCTAATAGTCTTCTAGACCACAAATAACCATGACTTCCTTGGTCCATCCCTTCCTATAGCACCAATCATTCCATTGTCATATATGTTTTGATATTTGAAAGTTATAAATCTTCCATCCAACCAAAGATGCTCATTCCTATTGACTATGTCCATTACTGGAGCATTCAACATCATGGTGTTGTGCAATGTTCATGTACGATGGATTCAGTATCATTTATTGCCGAAGAAATGTTAGCATGTGTTGCTGATATTTCCCCCTGAAAAGATAGTGCCTACCCTCGTCCTTGCTGTGAATGCTATTATCAGTGCATGAATTATTCGCGTGAAAATTTAACATGAAACGATAAGTGAAAGCTTTGGAACTTCAAGTGAATTCCATAATGGTCCCAGTGTTAACTTCTTTACTGTGTTTCCATGTTGGTTGTAATGATGTGTGTAGAATGAATTTCAATAAAAATGTCTAATATATTCATAGATTTTATTCTATAGGCGAGTCAGGAAATAGTTTCGATTTTATTAGAGCATGTATACTTAAACCCTTTTACTTACTTACACCCATTAATGGTGGCATTTATTATGATATATTCGAGGTTAGAGACTATAGTCTAAACAGTAGTTATTAATTGTTGTTGTGTGTGCCTAAAGTGTAAAGGAAGTGAAAATGTTTTGACAAGCCGATATATTTTGTTGTGTTGGCCATGAAAATGTATTTAAAGAATTGGTTGACTGACTTGAAAGGGGATAAATTGACCTTATGCTAAGAATGTTTTGAGAGTATGATGGGCATATTTTGGAAACATATGCCAGGCATTTTTAGAAAAAGCTGAACATATATGTTAAAAACCTGTTGAGGATATTTTGAGATTATGCTGAACATACTTTTGCCGCATATGTTGAGAATATTTTCAGCATATGCCCTCCTGGACATTTACATATGCTCAGCACATGCTCAAAATATCCTTTACAGATTAAACATATATGCTGAAAATGCCATTAGAATATGCCTAAAACCAATTTTGTTAGTAAGGAAAAATCTGTTTAAGAAAAAGAATTTTCATGATTGTAATTTGGCGTGCAATAGGATAAGGAAAACCATTACTTGTCAGTACCAATTGTGAATTTTCAATGACAGACCTCAGAGACATGCATCAAGGGATTGGCCATCATAAGGAGGAAAATACCACAGACCTCATGTAAAGCAAAGGAGCTCAATACCGAAGTCAAAGTGTAGATTTTTTTTAATTATCTCCGAAAGGGTAAAGCAGGCTACTTGGAATTAAGGTGTTAATTGATAACTTCGCCTTTTTTGTTGAATCCATATTATTGCATTTATCTTGCAAATATTCACAGCTTACGTGTCAACAATCACTTTCAAGAAAAACATCTCCTTTGAGTCAAATGGATTACCTCGTCAGAAAACAGTACACGCGTTTTGCTAGAGTTTAATCAAAGTTTGTTCTAAGGAACACATATTTACTATAATTTTTTGAATTAATGGTATTAGCCGCACTCATGTATATATTCTCTCATTTATCTATTATAGCAATGGCAGAGTCATTCCCAGCCAAAATACATTCGAAGAAAATGACAGAAGCACGGCTTTTAATGAACATCAAGAAATGGGGCATTGGAGAGCAAGGAGACAAATGGTATGCTGTTAAACCTATTTCTTACGAAAAAGAAGAATCAACTGAATTGTTTGTAGGAGATTTAGAGTCAGCGGATTACGGTTCAATGTCATCAAAATATGATGATTTTACAAAGGAAAGTCGATCGTCCATAGAGAGTTGGGATTTGTTGAAAAAAACCAGAAAAATGAGGAAGAGAACAACTCCAACTCCAAAAAGGAAAACAAAAAAAACATCAAAAAAAAGGAGGACAAAAAAGCCAAGACCAACGCACAAACCAGTGACAAAAAAAATGAAAACGACAAGAAAAATAAAGATGACAACGAGAAGAAAAAACTACACCATGAAACCAACAAGGAAATCTACTACAAAAAGACACAGAAGAAGAAAATCAACAACTAAAAATACCAGCAGAAAGACAAGAAGTACAGCTTCCTCAACCAACACTAATCAGTCTAACACAATCACTGAAAAAAATACATCCCGACTAACCACCACGACAACTCCACCGGTATCTACCACAACTATTCCTTTATCAACTACACCAAGTACAACAGCGACAACTATTACTATGAGTACTACAGAGATGCCGACAACAACCTACCCAACAACCGCAAGAACTACAATCACTACATCGACCAGGACTAGAAGGACCAGGAATCGTAGGACCAGAAGACCAACTACTACTACCACTAGAAAACCCACAACATCGAGAACAACAAAACGAACCACAAAAAAACGAACCACAACAAAACGAACAACAAAAAAACGAACGACAACAAAACAAACCACAACTTCACCAAGTACAAACCCCACAACTATTACTTTGAGTACTACAGAAATGCCGACAACAACTGACACTTCTACCACAACTAGTATAGAAACAACAACCAACCCAACCACCACGACAACTCCACCATTATCTACAACAATTATTCCTTCATCAACTACACCAAGAACAGCAGCGACAAGTATTCCTTTGAGTACTACTGAGATGCCGATAACAAGTGAAACTTCTACCACAACTAATATAGAAACAACAACCAACCCAACCACCACGACAACTCCACCATTATCTACAACAACTATTCCTTCATCAACTACACCAAGAACAGCAGCGACAAGTATTCCTTTGAGTACTACTGAGATGCCGACAACAACTGATACATCTACCACAACTAATATAGAAACAACAACCAACCCAACAACCACCACAACTCCACCATTATCTACAACAACTATTCCTTCATCAACTACACCAAGAACAGCAGCGACATGTATTCCTATGAGTACTACTGAGATGGCGACAATACCTGATACTTCTACCGCAACTAATATAGAAACAACAACCAACCCAACCACCACGACAACTCCACCATTATGTACAACAACTATTCCTTCATCAACTACACCAAGAACAGCAATGACGAGTATTCCTTTGAGTACTACTGAGATTCCGACAACAACTGAAACTTCTACCACAACTAATATAGAAACAACAACCAACCCAACCACCACGACAACACCTCCAGTATCTACAACAACTATTCCTTCATCAACTACACCAAGAACAGCAGCGACAAGTATTCCTTTGAGTACTACTGAGATGCCGATAACAACTGAAACTTCTACCACAACTAATATAGAAACAACAACCAACCCAACCACCACGACAACTCCACCATTATCTACAACAATTATTCCTTCATCAACTACACCAGGAACAGCAGCGACAAGTATAACTTTGAGTACTACTGAGATGCCGACACAAACTGAAACTTCTACCACAACTAATATAGAAACAACAACCAACGCAACCACCACGACAACTCCACCATTATCTACAAAAACTATTCCTTCATCAACTACACATAGAGCAGCAATGACGAGTATTCCTTTGAGTACTACTGAGATGCCGACAACAACTGATACTTCTACCACAACTAATATAGAAACAACAACCAACCCAACCACCACGACAACTCCACCATTATCTACAACAACTATTCCTTCATCAACTACACCAAGAACAGCAGCGACAAGTATTCCTTTGAGTACTACTGAGATGCCGGCAACAACTGAAACTTCTACCACAACTAATATAGATACAACAACCAACCCAACCACCACGACAACTTCAACATTATCTACAACAACTATTCCTTCATCAACTACACCAAGAACAGCAGCGACAAGTATTCCTTTGAGTACTACTGAGATGCCGACAACAACTGAAACTTCTACCACAACTAATATAGAAACAACAACCAACCCAACCACCACGACAACTCCACCATTATCTACAGCAACTATTCCTTCATCAACTACACCAAGAACAGCAATGACGAGTATTCCTTTGAGTACTACTGAGATGCCGACAACAACTGATACTTCTACCACAACTAATATAGAAACAACAACCAACCCAACCACCACGACAACTCCACCATTATCTACAACAACTATTCCTTCATCAACTACACCAAGAACAGCAGCGACAAGTATTCCTTTGAGTACTACTGAGATGCCGACAACAACTGATACTTCTACCACAACTAATATAGAAACAACAACCAACACAACCACCACGACAACTCCTCCATTATCTATAACAACTATTCCTTCATCAGCTACACCAAGAACAGCAGCGACAAGTATTCCTTTGAGTACTACTGAGATGCCGACAACAAGTGAAACTTCTACCACAACTAATATAGAAACAACAACCAACCCAACCACCACGACAACTCCACCATTATCTACAACAACTATTCCTTCATCAACTACACCAAGAACAGCAGCGACAAGTATTCCTTTGAGTACTACTGAGATGCCGACAACAAGTGAAACTTCTACCACAACTAATATAGTAACAACAACCAACCCAACCACCACGACTACTCCACCATTATCTACAACAACTATTCCTTCATCAACTACACCAAGTACAACAGCGACAACTAGTACCCGAAGTACTACAGAGATGCCGACCACTACATCTACTACAACTACTTTTAAAACAACAACCTACCCAACCACCGCAAGAACTACACCCACTACATCGACCAGGACTAGAACGACCAGAAGACCTACTACTACTACCACTAGAATACCCACATCATCCAGAACAACAAAACGAACCACAACAAAACGAACCACAACAAAACGAACCACAACAAAACGAACCACAACTAAAAGGAGAAGTACTACAAGGACTATATCAGAAAATGTTGGAAATCCTATATTTCTTAATTGCCATGATGTACGTAAGTGATTCATGTGAGGTCATAGACTTAGCCAGGGGTAGGCAGGATGGGATGGCGGTGCCACCATCCATCCCCTCTGGAAGAGTCTTTACATGCCAAATTTTGTATAAGAAGCTGGATAGGATAATGTCCTTTCCTACCCTCACCATCCTCTGCATATTAGTTCAGCGACGCATTGGGGTCCACCCCACTGCTAACATTAATTCTGGCTAAGCCTGTGTATGGGATAGTTATATGTTTTCTCTCATAGTGTCAATGCTAACACAATATGCTTCATTCTTTTAAACATTAAAAACTTGGTTTTCCTTCACACTTTGGCTTCCTTATATAAACCAAATTTTATTTCTCCACATGAGTATTACGACGAAAGCCTGTTAAGGCTAAATGCGACGGCGAGTTAGTGTGAATCTCCCTCGCAAGATGGGACGACGGATGTAGGCCGTGAGAGCGACCTCCTAAGCATGTATCGGGAACCACGTCGGACTGTGGAACTTGAGAGTCCCTCCCTCCCCTTTTCTTGTCTTCCTCTCTCCTTCCACAGCGGAACCCGACACCACCGCAGTTGCGAGGTTCGTTCATCGAGCTGGCGCATTTTTCTTCGAGAACCGAGTATCAAGTTGCAATTTAAGTGTTATCTTACACACCTCACCTTTCAGTCGCTTCCAAAGGGATATTTTCCTTGGAATATTAGGTTGCTTGGAAAGTCGTCTTGGTTATATCCCCATGAAACGAAAATTATCCATTTCTCCATGCTATTATTCTTCCCTTATCGCACGTACTCTACCGTTTGAGAAGCTGAATAATTTGCTTTTTGCAATACCTAATTAATTCTATTTCCTTGTTCACTACCCATTTATTTATCTTTTGGTTGTTATTCAATTAACTTCACTATTGCTATCGTTTTTCCCATAGAAAATGCAGTCGTCGACAGAATTCGGCAGAGAGTTCGTTTCCAAGATGAACTTGCTGAGATTTACCCCATAAGAAGGTCTCTCTCATTATATCATCCTTTTTTTAGTTCCCCAATCTTTTCTTTTAGTTTATCGTAAGGCACGTTGCTAAATGTCTTGGACTAGCACAACTACCTCTACTTCTTGAACCCTATGTAACCAATTGTATATTTTCTGACAGATCCCAAATTGCTGAGTTTCGTAGGATTACCTCTTGAGTAAAGCATGTTGGGTTTTAAATAGCCAATTATTATCGTCCCACGCAAATAATTAGCAATAATTTTTTCCAGAAATTAACAGCATACAGATGTTTGTTGATAGATCGCTAGTTCTCAACAAGTGATTTATTCCCACCCTTGAGGACGGGAATATTATGTACTTTCTTCAAATCACATGGAATGTCATGGATATTTAAGGTTAAGCTTCATACGGCTCAGATGCATTGTTTTTGGCCTTTAATCCAAATTTAGCAGCGTCACTAGAGATGTCTTCCCGGCAAAAGAACTTCGTCAGTGGCTCCGGCGATCATTGTTTTTGTGTTGATATTCTGTTAAGGCGCCAAACTGTGATGGGCATTTTAAATTTCTCAGTGGTAAATAGCAAGCACTTTTATAAGCGTGGGTTTATTGAAAGGATTCGATCACAACACTCGGCCGTGGCTTTTTCTATGTCTTAATTGTATCGATAGGCTATCAAACAATTCGTCAGTACACATTGTTCCATTCATCAGCGCTCAAGTTTGCAGATAAGTTCCAATGTGCTCCAACTTCAACCCGTGGAATGGAAACTATTCTAGCAGCACTCTTATTTATTATCTAACTTCACACGAATATTTCTGCAAAAGTTAATGAAAGGAAAAGCCTTAAATGATCTTTTATTGTAGTAAGTACATAACCGGCGTAGATATAATGGATTGATCTCATTGTTGCACAAATAGCTACCAAGTACGCATACCGTGGTTAATAAAAACTGCTCGTATCTGAAAAGGCAATGTTATTCAGCTCTAACTAGGGCGCAAATATCTATTCAAAAATGCAGTGGTCGCACAGTGGAAAGAAAGGTGGAAGTCGGGAAGTAATGGAATACTTTAGAGAAATTATTAGGCAGATGATATATTCTTTCAGAAGAAGGCAGAAGGCAGACATGAGAATTGAGTGTGGGGTGCTGCAGCAAACTTGTGTTAGGAATCAATCTTCGTAAATGCTGATTAAATTGATCAATTATACTGATTGACTAACGATTTCTACAGCTGAAAGTAGGTTATTTTCCGTAACTTTTTTTACATACAAAAACGGAAAGAAATGTATAATTTTGAAGGAAACTCCGGCTCACGTAAATCCATTGATCTACTCACCCTAGGATCTATTATTTCCGGCAGAAGAATTTCTTTACTAAAAAACTTAACTTAGGCTCCATTTTTTTACCAAAAGTCACCATCCCCTTAAATCCTGTTAATTCTGCAATCATCCTTAGTCCATACCACAATGTCGCAGAATGTGTCGCGGTAACATGTAGCTGGTAACATGTAGCTGGCCATCAATTTGGTAGTAATAATTGCGGTTTGTTTTTAATTGCAGACTTTCGTCAAGACAAAAATACTAAATTTTGTTCGCTGCTTCTTCTAACGCCAACTGTTCTGCAGAATTAGGGCATTTTACCTCAATAATGCCCCCATCAACAGCGTTGCCATCCAAAGAAGCGGCAAAGAAACATTGCTTAAGGTCAATGAGCAGCCCTGAAGGAGTCACCTTGCCTTATGGCTTTGTTTTCGTGAACTTGCCCGTATTGCGTTGCTTCATTCTGAAACTTACGGTCGTACAGAAGCCGAATCCGCTTTTTGCAGATTATTCCAAAGTGGTTGAAGTCAATCGATTAATTCATTCCCCCACCATCTTTTCTCCTCTGATTAGCCCTTAGTGTCCTTTTCCAGTTGATCTCTAGAAGCTGTTGTCACTTTTAATTTGTCCATGAATTCATCTACTTCTTTATCATATTCTTCGCCATCAAAGTCTAATTTTTGGCACATTACACTGTAACCAGCCCCATCACTTGTGTTTGTCTTCTTCTTTCGTTGTTTTAGGTGTTGTTTGGCGAGGAATCACTTTACTGCATTTATACGTTTCAGCCTTCCGTGACAAGTGAATTTGACAGGCTTGTGGGGACTTCTGCCTGTGAGCGTTTCCCAAGTTGAATATCTCCACACAGGTCCCAGTTGGAAATAAAGACCAGAGCCGAAATTCCTGTGTTGATATGATTCTCTATTGCCCCTATCCACTTGTTTTCTGCCGAAAAATTTGGCCTAAAACATAAACTTCGGCCGAAGACAAATTTTTCTGCACTGTTACTGGTTTCGTGTGATATCAACCGTCCAGATTTTCTAATAAGTTGCTTCATAGCCACATCAACTTTTTCGAGGGATGCCATTTCTTCCTTGGTAATAACCTTCAACTTCTTATCGACAGTTTGACAGAAGTAGTCTAGGCATGACGCGTGACATCCAAATACGTGCTTGGGACCATTTTTTTGAAGCCACGACCAGGGACTCAACGGTATTCTCTTCTGTACGATTATACATAATATCGCCGCGAGCTGCTTCACTCTTATCATTTTTACTTTTGTTAGAATGCTTTTGAAAATGGGCCTCGCCTCGGCAATCTTGAACAATGCTTTGAAGTAGAGCTTCACTGCGTGATTCGCATATTCATTTTTTTAACGTGCCTATCATCTACATCTACGTAATACCCTGCGAGCCACCACGAGGTTGTGTGGCAGGGGGTGAAGATCACCAAATATGCACTATTGACATACAACTAGGATATTTAAATGAGACATGCTAGAAAATAGGGTCACATGGAGCTAGATGGTTAGTATCTACATAATAAGGAAGGGATTAGTGGTTGTTATTAAATGCATCATGCACTACAGACTACTCTAACTATATTTCACCTATCTATCCCTTTGCTACGCTGCCTATTGTCTTCTTTTATAATACGCGGGAAAAATGACATTTTAAATCTATTGGTACGACAATCTTTCTCTCAAATCTTGTTAAGATGATCAAACCTAGCATAATACGCAGGGGTTCTTAATATATATCTAACGTCATCTGTTTCGAATTTACTTAAAAGGTTTAACCTAAATGTTAACCTGCGTTTTGATAGTAATTCCCATCCGAGTTCTTCTATTAAGCTCGTAACACTTATACAGTTATCGTAACGGCCTTAAACAAACCTAGCGGATCTCCTTTGCACGCGCTCTAATTCTTTTATCATACCTTCCTCGTACGGATCCCATATACTAGCGGCATATTCTAAATGAGGCCTGACAAGAGTAAAATAGCTTCTTTCTCGTATTCTCTCATCGAATTTGCCTATAACCCTTTTTACGAATCCTAATCTACGGTTTGCTACGCTACGTTTGCTAGTAATTTCCCTGATGTGTTTCCCCCATGACATGTCTTCAGTGATGGTGATGCCTAAGTATTTAATAGATGCTACGTTAGATATTTTCTTTTTTTTGATGCAATTATTATTCCGGGGAAAGCCATTCTTTTTCCAAAAATTCATAATCGCGCATTTCTTCAAATTTAATTCTAGCTGCCAACTATCACACCAATCATCAATCGTATCTAAATCCTTAGCTAAACTCTGAGTGTCCTCTTCATTTCTAATTTCCTTATACACTACTGCATCATCGGCAAAAAGACGGAGCTTGCTATTTTTTACTACTGTATTCAAGTCATTTACGTAGAGAAGAAATAAAATTGGGCCTATCACGCTTCCCTGGGGAACACCTGATGTAACTTTTACTTGACCCTTGGCTGACACCATCTAATACCACCCTTTGAACGCGTTCATGTAAGAAGTCTCCTATCCAGCCTGCTATATTACTGTCTATCCCGTATGATGCTAACTTCGCGAGTAACTTACAGTGGGGAACCTTGTCAAAAGCTTTTCTAAAGTCAAGAAACGCTGCGTCTACCTGTACGTTACCTTCTACTACCGGAAACTAAAATATCGTGAACAAAAAGACCTAATTGACTTCGCAATTGATTTCGCAAGACCGTCCCTTTCTGAACCCATGCTGGTTTGTTATCAATAAATCCTGGCTGTCGAGGTGTCCCATTATTGATGTAATTATTATATGCTCTATAATTTTACATGATAGTGACGTTAATGATATTGGTCTATAATTACATGGCTGTTCCCTATCTCCGCTTTTATAAATTGGGGTCACGTTTGCTATCTTCCAGTCTTCGGGAACCATGTGTTCTTCGAGGAATTTGAAGATACGGAGCCATTTCGAGAGCTAATTCTTTATAAACTCGAGCTGGAATTTCATCAGGACCTGAGGACTTGTTGGGGTCATGTTACTTAGTAAGGATACGATTCTGCTACAAGATATATCGACCGGGGGCATTAGTTGTTGAAATCGGTCTGGTATGGTTTCGCGGAAATTATGCTTAGATTGATTAAAAACACTCTGAAAAAAGTAATTTAAAAGATTAGCGTTATCTAAACTGGAAGTTACGATTTCGCCTCTATCGTTTTTTTAAGGAATCAACCGTTGATTTTTTAGTTCCCTGTACTTCCCTAACATATGACCAAAATGCTTTCGGATTTCCCTCTAGTTGTTCTCCAAGTACTTTTCTCTTGAGTTCACTAACCGCTTTTCTAAGGGCTGTTTTTGCGGCTGCTTTACAAATTTTATAATGTTCGATAGTATTTTTTAGTTCGCTATTAGCTACATTTTTCTTCATTTTTCTTAGTTTCGCGTGGCTAACTCGTTGGCGTTTTAAACATTTTCTAACCTCCGCGTTGTACCACCTTGGTTCCCTATTCTCACTTTTATACTTATGAGGTACATTTCAGTTGACAAGTGACCGTGTAATTTGGAGGAACTCTTTCCATGTATTGTCTGTATCACCATTTTTGCTGATGTTCGCGAATTTTTCAAAAGATGTCTTAAGTCACGTCTGAATCCGTTAAAATCTGCTTTACTAAAAAGGTAAATCTTTCTTTTTAATTTAAAATTTTTTTCAGTATTTAGGGAAAATTTTACGTATACTACCTTGTGGTCGCTTATTCCATCGACATTTTCAACTTTAATAACTTTTTCAGGGATGTTTGTGGCAAGTAAATCGAGAACATTTTCCCCTCTATTAGGCAAATTGACTATTTGTTGTAGTTCGTATGATGCGAACAGGTTAAGCAATGACTCGCAGATTTCTTTGTCCCTACCCCCAGACTTATGACTGCAAGTTTTCCAATCTATCGATGGTGTATTGAAATCTCCTCCTACAATTATCTGTCGTTCGTTACTAAGGGAATTAATGGACCTGATCTGTTTCTCGAGTTCTAATACTGAGTGTACATCGGAATGGGGTGGTCTATAGTATGCACAAACATATATTACTTTAGAATTACCACATTGAATGGAACACCATACACTTTCTATTATATTATCGGGAATCGCTTCTCTTTTGCTGCCTATTGTGTTCTTAACTACGATAAATACTCCCCCTCCCGGTCGACCCTCTCGATCTCTCCTGTATACCCTAAAGTTGACTGGAAAAATTTCACTATCAGCAATATTGCTTGTTAACCAACTTTCCGTTCCTATAATTATGTCAGAATTAGTACTCTCTATAAGGTGATGGAATTCAGGTATCTTGCTTCTTAAACTGCGACAATTAACTACCACTACGGAAAATTCCTTAATTTCAATATGTCTGCTTATTGTATTTGTAGGGTTTCTGTATTCTAAATTATTGGGAAAGTTACAGTTTGGAAATTCATTTGTGTTGTTTTGATTTATGTTTTTCCTTTTTCTGTGCTTTCTTCCGTCCCGCTAAACCTATACTGTGTTGTCTGATCAACTCGTTATTCTTTGCAATCCAGGTAAGTGGCAAGTTATGTAATGGCCCACTATTTGATCTACTATATTTCCTAAATATTTCTAATTTATTGTCATCTATTAAGCTTTTCCTAGGTACTAAGCTTTGTGTACTCTTTATTATTACTTATCTGACTTTCTGGAAATGCACTGAATTCGTTCCCACTAACTGACCTTCTCTCATCTCATCATACGACACTAGTTCAGGTACTTTTTTCATCACACTTGAGACTCCATCTCCAACAGAGCTAGCAGAACAAAACATACACGTTAGTTCTTTTTGAATTATCTAACATTATGGAACTGCGTCAACATACATTAAAGTTAGCGCTAACTTCAAGCAAGAACATCCAGTAACCTATAGGAATAGTAATTTTTTAACAAATAAAATGATGGATTTTCCGACTTTGTACTTAGGACTCGCCAATATAATACTGATAGAAAGTCCATAAGGTAGTGCATATCTACAAGGCAGCTCAGCAAAGCAATACCAAAGAACGTAAGTATGGCTTGGATAAGAGAAACAATCAGCCTGGGCGTCCGAAGATTATGCCATATGACCGGGTTGTTGCGACTCGATGGAGCTGGTGAGGTGGTCCGCGTCTAGGATGAGGTAGTACTCCCGTTTGTGGCCAATACCGCCGTTATAACGGCCGATGCTACTATATGGGATACGTTCAGAGATAAGCCGTGAAGCCAGTTGTGTAGCAGTCCGTGAGAGAAAGACAAGAGGATGCAAACTCAAAACAGGAGAGTAGGAATGCCAGCAGGCGCCGAGTCAAAGGTGGTGCCGTCAAACGCCTGATGATGCCAGTCTTCAGTTCCTCCTCCACAGTGTGAAGCTTTTCTTGCACGCCGCTCTAGCTCAATCCTACCAAGTCCTCCAACTTCATACCCTTCCCCTCCCCTCGGGGCCTTCCCCTCATTCCCCTCCAGTGGCCACCCATTGCCTCCCCTCGAATCTCCGCGAACGCCTTCACTTGCTTGCCTATTTCGACGCTAGAGCCGCTCTTGATCGGCGCGTTTTCAGTTAGTTCTTACTTTCCTAATAACTTATTTAATACTCAACGTATTTCCGTTTTATTAATTTTAATCTAATATTGAATATATTGTTTATGTCTGCCAGAAACAAATTTTTGTAAAAAGCAAAAAATGAAGCAAACTTTTACAATTTGAGGTCTTAATTTAAAATATTTAAGAATTAAACCTCTGGAAAACATACCTAGCAGTTAACTTAATTACAATGTGAAATTTGTTTTTTGTTAAGAGAATTCCTCAATCTACAAGGAGTAAAGTCGTTTTCGATGCAATCGTATTTCGCCTTAAGTGAATTGGAAGCCAAATACTCAAATATTTAATTTATTATCAGTTTAACTATGGCAAATAACTATGTAAGATAACTTTGTCTCAACAAGGAAAATTTAAGAGCCTGTTAAAACAACAACATACCCAACCACCGCAAGAACTACACGAACTACATCGACCAGGACTAGAAGGACCAGAAGAACTACTACTGCTACCACTAGAAAACCCACAACATCGAGAACAACAAAACGAACCACAACAACTCGTACCACTACCACAACTAAAAGGAAAACTACTACAAGGACTATATGTGAAAATGTTGGAAATCCTATGTTTCTGAAGAGCCATTTATATATATGCATTGAGCATCATAGTACCACGGGGAGGAAAGTCAGCAACCAAAGTTTTTTAGTCAGAAAAAGAAAGTCAGCAGCTAATATTGTAAAGTTTGCAAAGATTAATTATTACCAATTATGTACTTTAAATGGCTGCACAATATTCTCTGGCAGATTTTTGACAATACTCGGAAACTTGTGAAATCTTCTCGGGTTTTCCACCGGGTCAGGTCGTTGTGGGCCGACGTTTCGATAGCTACCACCGCCATCGTCCTCAGGGCATCTTTATGGCATTCATTCATGCCTCAGGGCATTCATTTATGCCCTGAGGACGATGGCGGTGGTAGCTATCGAAACGTCGGCCCACAACGACCTGACCCGGTGGAAAACCCGAGAAGATTTCACCAGCATAATACGCCGGGAAAGAACTAAATCATACTCGAAAACTTATTTACAACATTTTAAAAAAGAATCTAACCAATAACAAGAGCAACTCCTAAAATCAAATCATCCATTACTGTTGTAACCATGAACCTGGCTAAAGCTACAACTGCTAATTATTTTGGCGCATTTTAAGGATGGTCACATGGACTGCATGGACTTACCTATAAGAGCTCTGCTAAAAAGTCTTCTACAGATCCCTGAAACTCCATTTTATTTTTACGACGAGATGGACAATTTTTGGAAATGCATACAAGGGGAATTAAAATTCTTTTTCGTACAGATCCAGTGACATGCCTTAGCAAAACAGACTTTAAGTAACAATTACAAAAGGATCTCATGTTATTGTTGATTAAGTTGACATCATGTTATCGTATTATGATAACATAAAAATTGGCCTTGAGGCATAGAAACTTTGATGTTTCTATATTGAAACAGACACTATAGACTATTTTTGGTAGTTGAATTTTTAAAAAGATTAATTACACATATTTTACAATAAATGAATTAAAAGTCAAAATTAGTTATTATCTACCATAAAATTTACCATTTTTCAAGAATATAATGACCGCCATGATAGAGGGTTCAGGTATATTTACCAAGGGATTGAGGACTGTGCACCAATATTCCTGGCTAAGTGTTTTCCAAATATTCCACACCATGAGAAAATATTCTTTGCCTTACAAAACTTCCATAATTTACACTCGAATCGCATCTGAGTTAATTATTTACACAACCAATACCTATAATGACAGGATTTATTTTACTCAATGCCATTTGAATACATGGACATTTGAACACTACTTTGCTCATGGACCACAATGAAAAGACATAACGTGCTGCTTCTTCGTGACTGGCAAGTTTGAGCGTTCGGGAGTTAAAGGCTCTTGGGTTAGGGTTCCACCAATGGGCTGGCCTATGCGTAAATGTGGTCACCGCCCAGCCAGCAAGCCAATGAGAGCAGCCTTCTCTTTCTCTTTCTTCCTCGCCATGTCCAAATTCCTGTTCTTCCATGTGCTCTTCCTCAGCTTGATTGGACGACTGCCCACATATCGCCCTGAAAACAATAAAATCACCAAGTGAGAAATTGAGAAAAATGTGTGGTTGTAAAATAATGTTAAAACTCTTACCACAAGATGCATTCAATACATTCAATCTTAACTTGATGAATGAAACTAGTCACATTCCGATGGTAAAACTCTGAACTCGAGGCGATGAAAGGTGGCATAAGAAGATTCTACAAAATATACCGTGATATGGGTGAGTTTGAACATACTACCACAGGCACTTAAATGATTTATTTTCTCACCCTTGACTTTTGGAGCAATTCAATCACGGATCCATGTCAATTAGACGTATTTCCCACATCGTCAATTACTCCACTACCTTGCTATGGAAATAACAGAAAGGCATGAATGCCAGATGTCACATGCAATCAAACTCACCCCAAGTATTGGAACATGCCATAACTAAACATAATAACGATTATCAAGAGTGAAAATCTTCAAAAAACTTACTATCAACTATTCCCTCATATCAAGTAACCATTTGAAACATGCAAAACAACCACCACATTGCACCCTCTAGTGAAAATAGTGTCTAGAAATTACGACTGAAAAATTACTGGCATTATGGCGCAAACATGGCAAGGTGATAAAAACCAAAGAGTATGAAGTACATTATGAAAAAAAATCTTCTTACTTCACTTGGGATTTGAATCCAGACCTCCAGATTGCCAGTCAGGTGTGTTACAGTTTGAATCCTGGACAGGGAAAACGATTTTTTTTCATGACAAATTTCACCCCCTTTGGGGTATATATTCGGGAGCCAATTTCGCTCGACATATCGCCGGGAGCTCGTGTACCTCAGTTGGGATAATACTGAAGCGGTACATGGAGGAGGCTTTGTTCTTATGTAAGATTGTGGCCCTGCCATCAGCTCTGGAATAGTTATCTATCCATGGTTAAATGTATATTTACAATTAATGTAAAGAGTGGAACCGACGGTCATGCCCATACTCACACTTAAGAACACAAATCACGACTGCGTACCGCTTCAGTATTATCCCATCTGTTTTCTCTTGCATGATAAATTCTCTTTATTATCATTAATCATTTTTACATAAGCACTTGACTAGCGTTATTCGGCGTCATTTCCCACAGGGCCGACGAGTGAGCCGTGAGAAACTTGTTGGGAACGAACTGTAATCGATTCATTGAGGCACCACGTGATAGGGAGCGGGTTTTCTTTGCCTTGTGCCCTCCCATCCCATGGTTAGCAATCTGATGTCGTCGGTGGCGGAGGGCAATCTAAACATTTTTCCTTGAAAAATCCACGGATGATCCTGGCTTTGCTAAATGAGGACAACCCCTTGACCTACATAGTCAGGATTAGTTCGGGTGTCTTAGATGTCATTCTGTTGTCCTTGCTTGCTTCCGCGCCGATATAAATTCAATAACAATATATGATATTTCTGGTTCATATCCCGCAGAAAAAATGAAGGTCTTCTCATTCAGTTTTTTAACTTCCATTGAGCCTCAAGGAAAATTTCACAGTTTTTTATACTAACAGTAAGACAAGTATGTAATTTTCGCAATGTATTTGCAAATAAATGCAGATTTGTTGCTACTCACACGTTTTGCATTATCGCGCATAAACATTTATTCTCACTGATTAAAAATGATTGATATATTACTATGCAGGTATTTTTTGCACACATCACACATCAATTACGCGGTTCATAGCTTTATTACAATCGCTTTACATGAATTCGTCAAGACGACAGTTTTTTAAACGTATTTCTCAAGCTAAATAGGAGTAAAGTGTAATATTATGCAATATTACACTTTAATATTATGGGGAGCTGCTAAGTCCTTTTTTTTGAAGGAGTTTCGAGACATTTAGTTTTTATAAACATTAATACTATGGGTGAAAAAAGATGATGGAGATATGTTGGTTGAATTAAGTGAAGCATAAGTAGAGATGTGAAAATATCGGTTAAATAAATGTTTTAATTAGCTCATTATAGCTTGAAAATTATATATGAGATGGAAACGCTACCGCATTATGCAAAATTATGTCCAAAACCAACAGTTACGTCAATACGGTTAACTGGTTACTGAAATTCAATGTTTTCTCTAATTGCATATTGTATTGCGATAAAAGTCGGCAAACCCCGACCTGGGACGTGAAAGCGGTGTGCAGAAGCATAATTTGCGCAGATTTTCGCCGGGAGATCTAATTCCAATTGCGAGCACCAAAAAGACCAAGCTGGCAGCGATAGCTGAAAGGGACTTGTTTTCTTAAGTATAAATCTAAATGGAAGACAAATCTAAGATCCATCAATAAATGCGAGCGCAAAGAAGGGGAAGCTGTTTTTAAGGAAGAACATAATTTGAAAATTCACCATTTGCAAAAAATTGCAAATGAAAGATCGGAGGGTATATTTGATGTGCAGAAGCATAAGTTGCGCAGATTTTCGCCGGGAGATCTAATTCCAATTGCGAGCACCAAAAAGATCAAGCTGACAGCGATAGCTGAACGGGACTTGTTATACACATCACTTAGTCTAGGAGTTTTGAGACATTTAGTTTTTATTATCATCAATACTAAGGGTGAAAAAAGATGATGGAGATATGTAAAAAAAGAGTCAGATTGAGTAGAATTAATAAGATCATAATATTTCCCAAAATAACTCCATTAATGAAATCTTAAATATAATATCTCCAAATCATCCGCACTTCACATGATCCATAAAACCCCTCCCCCCATGCAGTGAGCATTAGCGTGGCTTAACACCATTAAAAGGGAGCAATTTAGTTAGGCCGAGGATATCGGCATTTTCACTGTTACATAAAAAACGAATCCAGGGTTGAAGTGATTAAACTTAGATGGAGGATAAAATTAGATGACGCAGATTTTCACATGCAATTCATGAGTAAAATCTGCTATTTTTCCCATTCACTTCCGCTGTGTTCACCTCCAAAGAGAAAGAGTCAACATGTGGATATTGTGTACGTTGGTACAAACTTCAAAATGTTTAAGTCAAAAGTCTTTCACTGCTTTTCATGACTCATTCTATTTCAAGGTTAAGTTTTGGTCGATATTCATGGTCGAATTGTGTAGAAAATATTTCAACTCCAGGATGAGATAATTTAACAATTCAAGTGGATTTCAAACGAAAATATGATATATTACAATAATGACAAGAATAAAGCTAACTTTATATAGCTAACTTTTCAGGCAATCGTTCAAGCTCAAATTGCATAATTAGTGATATTATATCTAGCTTCGAATTTAATTAACTACTTTTCCAGCAAATGATTCTCTATGACCTAGTGCACCTTATGTATATACCATTGTAAATATCAAATGATTTAAGTCCACATACGCAGGAAACGCACTTTCTTATCCTAATTCATTAAGTGGTTATGATCCTGAAGTATATATTCGAAATTGGTTTACCGTGTCCTATTTATTCAATTTTAGAACTTGCTACAATTCGCCGAATCGGATTACCTATGCTATTTCATGTTTTGGACAAGTATTTAGTTCTATGAGCCAGCTGCAATTATCACAAAGATTCGGTGCATATGGTGGCAAGAAGGCAGTCAAAGCTGTTATAAGAGGAATAACCACCACCGCACGGTTGTTAAATTAATTTGTTGCTAATTTGAGACATTTTTAGCAAAGCTGCGTATTTCTAAATTGCAAAGAAAAAGAGTTGCAGGATTTTTGGTTTTTATGTAGCCATGATGATCAGCAGACATGACATTCAGATACAGCGCAAGAAATCTATGAGGTTCTAATGAATACACTTGATTTTTCCACAATTTTTATTTTTCCTCCACTATCAAGGTTTCGACACTCAGGTCATCATCAGGTCATCACCTGGTCACTCAGGTGGTCACCTGAGTCAGGATGACCTAAGTGTCGAAACCTAGATAAAGGCGGAAAAATAAATTATATTCATTGATATTATAATAAATCGTTTCCACCAAGTAACGGCCGACAACACCAACCCTAAGAGATTCCATTTTGCCTCAAAACATAAAAATTAGAGTAGGGTACTCAAACAAAGGACATAAATTTTCTTTCATGGATCGACCCCTACTAGTTCAATCCCAACCTAGTATGGGAATACATTGTCAGAAGCTTACGTTTGAACTTTTCTTGTCCACTCACGTTTAATGTACAAAAGAAGATTAAATGATCTACAGTTCTACAGGCATAACAAGCCAATTTGGCTCATTAGTCACCTTTTGTTTACGATAAAACACGAGAAATTTACAGTTCACCGAGACGCATAGAAAGACCAGGTTCTAGAAAATTCAGGTAAAACAAAACGCAATCTTCACACACATAAATAACATAAAACCTTAAACCTCGTTAAAGAAAACTGATATAGTTGTCAGGTGATTCGGCTTACGCCGCAGGGTTACAACTTCCGCCCTGGTGTCAAGCTTTCGCTTATGACCTGGGCTAGGAAGAGGTGGAAGGAAAGGATGGGTGGGGAAGGATAGCGGAACCACCGCAGCCCCTTCGAGGCCGACACCAATGAGGCGGATAGAGGTCAAAAGGACCTCTATTGGGCCTCCGCCTCCCCGAAGTGCTCGTGTTAGTTTGGTTCCCCCAAACAACAAAGACGAGTAACCGTCGGCTCCGCTTTCGCAAAAGCCTACCGCACATCTCTGTGAACCGAAAGAGCCCGTTGCCCAAATATTTGGGATGGGGTGTCTCTCTGGCCCACTTTTTGGGTTGCCGCCGTGCGGTCTGCCGACGTACGTCATTGGGGTGAGGATCACCGGACCCATGGAGGGTCAAATCGGACCAATTCTAGTCAAAATGTGAGTACAACCCACCCCTCAATAGGTCTCGACAACCCATGTCGTTGTCCGAAGGTAGTGATACTGACAACCCATAGTTGTCAGTATCACTACCTTCAGTTAGACCTGTGCGCCGATAGAATAACTATCGGCGGCGGACGCCGACTGGAAATGGGTCGGCGGCCGGCGCGCCGGCGCGTTGATCCGACGGTTTTTATCCGCGACGGCGGCGTGACCGGCGGCGTAATATTAGCCTTCATATTTTCACTAGTATTGTAGCACTTGAGCAAATTATAGGAAAAATTATCCATTTTTTCTCACAAATAAGTACATTCATTTGTATAATGTCATGTAAAAACTTAAATAATCAAGTCCTACATACGTATGCGACAAAAATGTCTCACAATTTTAAGTGATTAGAAAAATGACACATTTAATAGCTTGAATGAAAACTATCATTATACTGTGTCTTTTAACTCAAATGCGAGAGAAATTTCCTTTCATCGCAAATGCGAGCGAAAAATCCACGTTATAGTATTTGGCCGTTGACTGTGCGCAGACTTGAGATGTAGCGAAAGATCAATGCTTATAGTAATTTTTATATAGATGTGTTAGTTTTAAGTCGCAGAGTGTACGATTCTTGGAATTTCACGTACAAATTTGTAGGTGAACGAGATCTAGCAACACCTGATTTCTGCATAGAGATTTAGAAGTCGAGCATATTTAGACGTTAGAAAGAGGGAATTTGACTTTTTACAAACTATTTAAATAATGGCGATTAGCGGTTTGTTTTAACTTTCGTTTTGGTTTAAAAAGTGAAAATACAATTTCTTAGAATTTGAACGAGAATGTCGCGTTTCTCTTAGAATAGAAGGATCGAATACATTTGAGAGCAGCTAAAAAATGCGGATTTTCATGTGATGTTTTTTTCTTAAATTTGGAACTCTTCAACAAAAATGCAAACCATAAGTATGCTAAATTGAAATGAAAATGTAAAAAAAAATCGCGGATTGTTTATATTATCACATGCACGGTTTTCACAGCGTATATCGCGATAGTCGATTATCAAAGGTCAGTCGATGGGCAGTGATCTAGTGAACGAAGCTTGTCGAGTCGATGGTCAATGACCGGTAAATCAGAAAATCTGCCGTCTGCGTAGCTGCCATCAACCGCGGCCTGGCGCCGGACGACGCCTCACACGGGTCGACGACAATTGATAATCATCGAAGATTATCGTCGATCATCGATAATCGACGATCATCGACAGCGACGATCATCGATGATTTCCCATCGAACAAACCTACGCCCAAATGTTTCCAACCCGCCGTTACCAGCCACGGATACTGGAGGCGCCTATCCATCAAATGCCGCGAAAGTCGTTGTCGGCGACATCCTCTGGAACTAGATAGGTACAGAGGGCACCCACTCCCTCTCTACAGCTTCTTCGTTCTTTGAAGGCTCGACTGTCGAGATCTTGATGAGTTCATGAAGGTGTTGCACAGTTTTGGCGCTAGAGGAATAAGGTGAGTCAGTTTCAGCAGCCGCAACCTTAACGTTAGCGCAGGGTCTGACGAACTCCTTTAAGTCGCAGAGTCGATCGCGGAGATAAGTCTCTCAGTTACGTATCGCCAGCGAAATGTAGTAGTTTAGATTGGACAGGTTTCTGATGTTCTTGTGTAATGTATTTATGTCTATGTGCTTTTTAGGACAAAATATCTGTCTACGCTCACGAACTGCAACAAAAAGATCCACATAGAGAGGAATGTCAAGACTTCTATCATGTCTTAAGCAGCTCATCCTTCTAAAGGAGAACCATTTTTCCTGGCTTTCCCTTTAGAATAAATAAAGTAAATGCTAGAGACTCTTATGTTTTGATCATCATGATTAAAACCACTGTGAAATAATAACTCGCTATATATACTACGGCGATTTTGCATAGTAATGTACACTTGAAGTACTAATGAGTAATTGAGTCATTAAACTGATGTGGCTCTGGTACAAAATAACCCGAGTAATTCTCAATTTTTTTATACCTTGCACTAAATATGGCAGTAAACAAGTTTATACGTTAAATAATCTTTAGAAAAAATGAAACGTACAATTTCTTTAACAAATACAATGTCGCTAAACGTGACATGTGGCAGCTGGCTTAATAGACTCCAGCGTAATTTCGAGAGGACGCGCCTGGATATTGGAAAGTCGAAGACGACTTTTACTCCTAAAGTCAACTTTTCGGAAATCGATTCTCAATTTTCTATGTCGACTTATGTCATAATCTTGCAAATTTTGTACGACTGCCAATTCAATTTTTCGAATAGTTAATTGACCGTTTTTCGCAAATAGAATGTGTTGTAAAACATATTTATATTTCTGAAAACACAAATTATTTTGTAAAGGCATCAACATGGCGAGGAGTAAGGAAAGTGGCACCATTTTTACACTTTTAGAGGGGCTATTTCTCAGGAAGGCATACATTTATCCCAGTTCAAGAATGGAATAATTTTAAAGAAGGTTGCTTAAAAATATTAGCTTTGCAGTTCATCAGGCTTGGTGCCCTCATTAGAAAGCGACGAAAATATGAAAACATTTCTAATGTCCCTTATTTTCATGTTCCTTGTCGTGTATCAGTACATGGTTGCTAAAAGTTGAGTTGTTAAAACCTCGGCACTCCTCACCTGTCTCAATCAAACTATTTTAAGATCTATAAACTTTTATTTCCCCTTCGATGGACAAAACAGTTGCCCATAGCTTCGTCAAGCCATTTTGGCCATAAACTATGCATATGGGCATCAACTTGATGCGTTGGTTGGTAATGTCGCGAATGAGCAGTGGCTAATCAGCGCGATCGTGGGAATCGTCTGGATGAGTACATTTTCTTTGTAAACAGAGCCTGGGATTTAGAGTACAGGAGAATAGGAGTAGAACGATGAGTGGGCGAAGGTATTGCGCCTGTCTTTGTCAGTCTTAACAGCTATGACACGTATGTTGGCTGTTCACCATCTTATGTTCAGCGCGAGAATTCATTCCGGCGGCAAGTGCAGACTTGTGTTGTCTTACTTTCGGTATTTGACGGTACTTTCTGTCCCATCGTGTGGTATCTGATATCGAAAATGGTGCGCAAGAGTTCTATGTGGGAATATTTTACTGAAAACTGAAAGTCGGCAAAGTGAAGTGCGTGGTTTGTAATTGAGAATTTAGTACAACGGGAGCGCTACAACTCACATCGCTTAATCAAGGACTGAGCATAAGACTGCTCGAGACGTAGAACACCGTCAACGGCAAAAATGAACTAGTCTAGGCAGCGAGGAATCCTTTCAAGCAGACCAAGAGAAAGGGAATGATCCGGATCCACGAGTGCCTGAAAGTGCTCTCATAATTGTTAATCGTTTCGCTTCAGCCATCCATGGGCTAAGATTTACTTTATCAAGTTTTTTCATTTTCCAGTCCTTCATTCTTCGGCTTGCTCATGCTCGTTCTTCCTCGAAAATACTCTCCTTACTATCATTTTCTCGTCGAACAGGTTCTTCATCTCCACAATTATCCTTCAGAATATTTCCAGTATTTGTACATTTCCTATATATTTTTTTTTAGAATAAAACTATCATTCCATGTACAATTTTTGTGCCGCTTACATTGGCCACAACTAATTTGGTCAGGAAACAATCGCAACAAGATCAACTTTAATAAAATCATAAAATATCATAGTTTCCGTTTCTTTTGCTATATAGAAGCATGTTGGCTTTGTATTTGCAACTTTGGAAGCTGAAGTCGGAAAGAGTCGACTTTTTCCCACTTGAGCTCAAGTTGAATAGTGTGTCGTCCAGTTGACTTTCAAGGTCGGAGCATACAATGTCGAAATCTTAAGCCGACTTTTGCGGAACGATTCCAGTTCCTAGGCGCGCCAGGCAACTTGGGTGGCATGCGCTCTCTCGGTGTCGTGCCACGGAAACTATTCCGCAGAAATATAAAATATTCGGTATGGAACATAACAAATATATTACAACACTTTTGAAATTACAGAAAAGGAATTAAAAACACCCAAAGGATCCTAATCGTCAGGAATGACCGCAAAACAGGAAATTATTCATAATTAATTGTAGTAATTATAGCTAATTGTCGTAAGTAGGGTACTTCCTGGTAGAATCTTCGTCCACGTAACATTATGCTAGATTCTGGTCTGACTGAACATAGTTATCCTGACTGCTTTTGGCCTGACCTGGCATTCTGGGGTAACGTTCGTGGTATGTATTTAAGCTGGGATGAGGGCTTCTGCCCGGTGAGGACTCACCCCGTGCCACTCATCCTAGTGGTGTCTTGCGCGTTATTTTGTATATCTAGATGTATCCTGAATAGCTCGACGTTCAAAACGTCGGGCCGTAAGCAGTTTTCGGCCAGTTAGTGAACGAGGAAGGTATTTAAGCATCTGATATGCCAGGAGAGCACCAGATCTTAGTGTTACTCAGTGTTTCGTGGTACGAGGATAACTCCGGTTTCCCATGAATTTTCATTTTAACTTTACTCAATTGTACTCTAATTTATCATTATCCATTCAGTGGTATCTCGATGTTATTGAGGCGATTCTATTCTTGAAGAAGATTGTGAAATTTTGCGTTTTGATTGATGACATCGTTTTCCTTATTCCCTCTTATCTGCCATCGTGAAATCTCGATGTAAAATAAATTCTGCTCCTGCGATAGTAATCTCACTTTCATACAAGCCATGGGACAGAGACCTCCTCTACATCGTTTCCTTCTATTTGTATGAAGAAATAGAGCGCGATATCGTAGCTTGGTCATACGCTTTACTTTTCCTTTCATCATTGGTCAAATTGAAATATATTTCAACCATCGTAGATTTGTGAAGTTATTTGTTTGGAAGCTGGGTACAACGAAGCGCCACACTCTAACGAAATATTTACAGAGAATTAGTGTATGACTTCATCTTAATTACTTAAAGATTGCCATTCGTTTTTTCGCATGCAGAGTACACTGATATGGTGTTCATTTATGGATGTACATATACGGATTCTGCAACGGAAGCGCAAACAGAGCCTCCGAGGAATACGCAGAAAGGTTTCCGACGAGAAGACATCCAAGTTGACCTTAGATATCTCAGGTGTACCAACGACTAAAAGAAACGGGTTCATTAGCGCTATTGACAGCGGAACGCCCCGTGCAGATCGACCCGCACATCGAAGAAGATATCCTTGATCTTGTCCGTGAAAATCCATCCAAGCACCCGGAGAATATCCGCTCGACTCCACGTGCCGCTGAATCGGGCGTGGCGTATGCTGCGAGTCGAAGAACTGTACCCGTACCACGTCCAAAGGGTGCAGCATCTTCAACCACTCGATCGACCGAGTCGGGTGTCGTTCTGCCGCTGGCTGCGTCGGAACCCCGAGCTCTTACACCTCATCATGTTCACCGACGAATCACAGTTCACACGGGACGGGGTGAACAGCACGAGGAACCGTCACCTTTGGTCAACGGAGAATCCCCACGGAAGAGTCGAGAGGAACGTGCATCCCGGCTTCTCGGTCGACGTCTGGTGCGGTGTTCTGGGGGATCGTCTGATTTGGCCGCACGTCTTCGAGGAGAGACTGACGAGCGAGCTGTACACAGACTTCTTGGAGAACGTGATGCCAGGTCTCTTGGAGTATGTGCCCTTTCAGACGAGACTCGAGATGTACATCAGCACGACGGGGCCACCCCGCACTCCGGCGAGGGCCCCAGGCAGTGTCTCAATCGCACGTTTGGCGACCGTTGGATCGGTCGCGGCGGTCCGCGGGAATGGCCGGCTAGGTCGCCTGACCTCAACCCATTGGACTTCTATGCTTGGGGTCACATGAAGGGTCAAGTGTACGAAACCCCGGTGAACACGAGGGGTGAGCTGATCGAACGAATTACCGATGCGGCGAGGCGAATGAATGACCCTGATATGCTGTGGAAAGTCATTTGTTCGCTACGCAAACGAGCCAGACTGTGCATAGACGCTGAGGGAGGCCATTTTGAGCAATATTGTTAGAATATTGTTGGATGTGGTTATAGTTTTTTTAATTCTTCGATATACAATATGCAATATGAACACAGTTACCAGTGATTGTAACTCCATTGACCGGAGTGTATTAGTATTAATTTTGTATTCTTGGTGCGCCTAAATACCGGGTTACATTGCGCTATTGTCAATGCGCTAAAGTATTCATATGTAAAAGGCTAAAAATGCCGAATTTTCAAAGCAATTGGTAAATTAGTGTGCGATTTTGGACAAATATTATTGATCATCTAAACCAATAAAAGCTCATTTTTAAAACGGGTGGTTGTGGCGTATTCCCAATAATGAGAGAGCAACAGAACCGTTTTAGTAGGTTTAGGTGTAATTCTTTTCGCAGAGTTATCTTTATAAATGAACAAAAATCCCTAAATTTCCGATTTTGACCCAGATTTATAGTGCACTTAACAGTCGTGTAAAGTCAGGCATTTGAGCCCCTCTAAGATTTTCATAGCAATTAAGTAGCTCATGTCTACGACGCAGCACTTTTGCGGAGATTGTCATATATTGTAAACATTGGTTTCGTTTTCTAAATATTTGAGTATTATGAATGGAATAACTTGCACATGTCACCTATAAATAAAATATATTCCCATGATATGTTTGGATACATAGGTAATTTATTTTTCACTGGGATATTGTCCCTGCAGTACAACAGAACACTACAAGACAGATTGTCAATGTTCCAATATAACAAGAATAATATATTAATATAATTTTTGAGCTTGAAAACAATCTTTTTAACAGAAAAATTTCTCAGCCTGACGTATAAAATTTGGGTGGTACTTGTTATTACGTAGGGAGAGGAAAGAAAAACTTATTTGCGAAACAACATATTATGAAAACTAATGTTTTGTAATTGATTCAAAGACTGCAGTTTCTTTAATTCATCAGGTCGGGTGTTTCACAGTTTTGCACCCGCAAACTTGATTTTAAAAAAATGTTACGGCGTAATGTCCTGAGTAGTATAGTTATTGAGATGAGGATCTTATGCACCGGAAACACGGAATGACTTTTGAAAGGTTACATTTAGGTGTCCTGGGTGGAATAGATGTCGAGATGAGAACCTTTTGACTATCGTGAGAGTAGTTGGTGTGACTGGGAAGAAGTTAAGGAGGTATTCGTGTGGTTTTTATGGCAGAGTGAGTAGAGGAAAAGTGCCAGTATGAGATTCAATGGAAAGCTATCCAAGGTGATGGAGATACGGTGAGATATTCTCATCCCGCCGAAGATTGAATATAAACCTTACACCCAAATTTAATGGTCTCTGCAATTTTTCGTTCTGTTCAACAGGGGTCAATCCATACCAAGTGGTTCAAGTTGGTAGCTCGACCATTTTAGAAAAAATTCATTTTTTGAGAGCAGATAGCCTTATGTTTCGACAGCTCAAAACATGTTATATTTTATTTTTAGTTTCCATTGCAACCAAATGGCAGCCATTTTTCAATCTCGATGCAGAGCTTTTTTAGCATTTGGAAGCTTTGACATTAACTTCTGTTTCTCAGCTACCATCAGTTATAGGAAAATGAAATAAATTTTTATGCAATACGCATACATGGAACTACAACTCTGGGTATGTCATAATGTGGAATTGTTATTTCTTCTTGATTATTTTAACAGCCAAACTTTAAAGTAAAAAACGTAAGGTCTAGTATATTTCAGAATTTTTTTGGGGAAGAAGAAATTTTCTTCGACCCTTAAAAATTACTCATAATATACGGTGACATTAGATCTCTATATTAAAATAATTTGAAGTCAGAAGCTTGCATATTTATATTTTTACAGAGCCGGCAAATTGTAACCTTTTAAAATTTTGCAATATTCCTAGTTCAATATCTCTGGTGGGCAGTTGTTTAAAAATTTGATAATTACAGAAAATAAAGATCTGTAAACATTTTAACTATGGTATAAAACTTGACTTTGAGACTTTTCTAGTTACGCAGATATAGGTGTGTGAATAAAGCAAACATTCAGCATTTGCAAAATGATGTAAATGCATTTATCATGCTCATAATTACACATCTTAAGGCTTGAAATAATACTTTTTAAAAATTAAATGCTACTCGTGTTTTTTAATCAGCATATGTTTATCTAGTATATACATTAGAATTTGAAATTATTCAAAAATATGAGTGTGAGGCCACATATTTTTGTGAAAGACTCCCTAAATTTTAATTATATGCTTTGCATTTGGGATAAATTACATTTTTTATGCCTTTTAACAACGTGTCCACACAAAGCATTGCTACAACAGTATCTAAAGTTTACTTAGATGTGTGAGAAAGAGTTTTAATTTTTCACTAGGTAATGGAAATGATGGAGATACAGTGCTCTGTTGGTGTGTTGACCGGAGAAGAGTGCCATAAATGTGTTTATGGTACTGTAATGAAGGAAATTCAGAATATCAGTGAGATTAGCCAAGATATGCAACGTCTCCTAAAGGATAGAGTTTCTGGTGATGTGACTTCAATATGTGAGTACCATAAGACCAAATATTTGTGAGGAAATAAGTAAACACACAAAGAAGCTTGGAAAAAGGTTTAAAAACTGCATTAGAGTTATCGGGACTCGGGGATTTCATCGATTTGTTCCAATATCGAAAAGAATAATTCGATGTTTCTTGACATCCAAATCAGAAGAGTAGATATGAGTATCTCCCAGTCAGCAAAACTGCTTCGTAGACACCAAGCACTAGTAAGATAATTTTTAGCGGATATGATGTTTGCTAATGACATTGAGACTTCAAGAGTTCCCTATCCTATGTAAATACAACCACCTGCCAAGAATGAGAATATCATTCAGAATATAAAGTGACCACTGATAATGGATCCCAATTACGAACGTGCTGAGAAAGCTGAGACCCATAGAAATATCAAAGGAAACTAAGTGTTATATTTTCACATTCATTTCAATGTGCCGATAAATTACAATGCTGTTAAACAAGTAAGGTGATGAATAATATTATAGTATCAATAAATGACCTAATATTTCTTTCAATTTTCTTCGATATATTTGGTGAATGATTTTTAAGTACCATACAATTGGTGCCAAAGTGGCAACAATTTTGTGGAGAGATAAACTATGGACTCTTTTTCTATACACCGTATTATTATATTAAATTTCTTTTTTCATTCATCTAAATTCTTAAAAAGTATTATTTCAAGCCTTAAGATTTGTAATAATGGGCATGATAAATGCAATTACATCATTTCGCAAATGCTGAATTTTTGCTTTTTTCACACACCTATATCTGCGTATTGAGATGAGGATCTTTTGACTGACTGAGAGTAGTTGGTGTGACGGGGGAGAGGTTAAGGAGGTATTCTGGTTGCTTTTTATGGAAGATTGAGAAGAGGAATTTGGCTAGTTCGATGGGAGTCGGTAGAAAGGCATCCAAGGTGATGGAGATACGGTGAGATATTCTCATCCCGCCGAAGATTGAATATAAATCTTACGCATGAATTTAATGATCTCTGCAGTTTTTCGTTCTGTTCAACAGTGATGTCATTTAATACCAAGGAGCAGTAGTCAAGATTAGGAAACCCAAAATAGAGATAAGATGTTTCCGTGTGTTAACAGGAGGTAAATTTCTATTTTTTTCATTGATTCAGAGTTTTGCTAATCTTATCAGCAATTTTTGAAATATACTTGTTCCAAGAAAGGTGTTCGTTTCTATTTGAATGACTCACCTTCTATCTTGACGGATTATCAGTAATTTATTCACTCAATGGCCATGGGACTTCAGTTATCTGAGAATACGAATGAGACAATTTGGATCACATTCCAGGATAGATCCTAGGTTTACTGTAATTTTGGAATAATTGTAAAGTCAAAGTTGTAGACAGGGAAACAATCATTGTCTTTTGCATCGATCTCTTAGGTGGACATTGCCTTTCACGTAGCTTTATCACGGTTGTGGGGTAGGGCTACGATCGGGTGGCTGCCTTTTCGGCCGAAAAGTGAATATAGAGGTAAATTGAAGTTATATTCCAAAAGAGAAATCATGAGAGTTAAGATCTTGCAGGAAAGAATTGCTAGGTGTAGGTACTCTAAAATCCCCATAAACTTACATTAGTTGGTAGAACTCTCTTACTAGGTAAAATTCTCTTATAATAATAAATTTGTTGCCCCAAACATGATATTAGATGATGATAATGGCCACATTTTTACTTATTCTAGGAATTCATGACAGTTATTCCGCACAATTCGTACTTTGATAATGCATCTCTTATGTCCATAAAAATTATTCTTTTACTGTACGAACGATCAGTTGATATTCAGGAAAATAATGTCTACGTTTTCGTATCTAAAATTTACTTCGGTTTACCTGACCTATTTGGTGACACCTATTCCAAATAAGACACCGGGGAGTAATTCTTCCTATTTATGAAAATATTTTCACCTCTAAATTTCACGAAAAAAAGCAGAAAAATTCACACATATGCCTTGATTCCTGTATTCCTACCCATTATTTTGGAATTCAGGTCATAGTAAAGCTCTCAAATTTCTTAGGCGTCTTCTCTTCATAAATTTAATCTTTGTACTCACCAATAATAAAATAGAAGGAGGGAATAAATGTCTATGAGACCACGATTCCAACTGCAACATTTTAAAATTTTTAAAATGAACTCCATACGTTTTAAACTCGTGGCATTAATATCATCCCGCAATTCACATAAAATAATGGCGTGTTATCGCTAAGCCGTATTTTTAATGACATTACGTATAATATGAAAAAATATATTCATGAAAAATAGGACGTGGAAGTAACATTATTTGAAGACGTTCATCATTGAGCTTTGACTCTGAGCAAATAATATTTTTTAAATCTGAATGACGTCGTGTAGTTCGGAGACTTGGTGCTAGTGGGAACAGGATATTTATATTCTGCCGACTAAAGAAAGGTGGATGTGGAGACAAATGCAGGAGCTAAACATGGCAGCGGGAAAAACCACCCTGAAATTGTCGGATGCGGAATGGTGTCTGAAGGACACATTAAAAGCTAATAGAATTTTGCCGGAGGAGATACAGAGGAGAATACTTGGTGATCGCGGAGCAGGAAGGAGAATGATGATACGCATTGGTAAAATCATGACGTGAGGCAGGCTGTATGAGAAGGTTATTACATATTTAAGGTGGTTGGAGCGGTATTCGAGGGTCTCTGAGCGTACATTTTAATTAGGTACTCTTAAATAACGTCGGAAAAAATCTTGGACCACACACCACGTAAGTCAATCTGTTAATACGCTGTGAAAACCGTGCATGTGATAATATAAACAATCCGCGATTTTTTTACATTTTCATTTCAATTTAGCATACTTATGGTTTGCATTTTTGTTGAAGAGTTCCAAATTTAAGAAAAAACATCACATAAAAATCCGCATTTTTTAGCTGCTCTCAAATGTATTCGATCCACTTTTGAGAGTTACCTTGGTTCACAGGAGTATCTACATCTACGTACTACCCTGTGATCCTCATCATAAGCGTGTGGCAAGGGGTGTTAGGACACCATCCATTTAAAGCTGTAAGGTTATGGGAGTTGAAATGGTGACATGCAAAATGGGAGTGTATTTAGTGGAGCACAGTTTTAATTGTGGTAGCGTATTGCTCGGGGAAAGAACGAGCTCTTGTACCTATCTGTTCGGAAATGTATCTCTCTTATTTTATCGCTTCTGTCAGACTTAATAAGTGATGCGTTATGATATTCTTTTTTTAGGTTGCTCTGAAACACACCAGTTCTGAATTTTTCAAGTAAACTTACAATTAGCCGAGCGCAAATCCTCCGAGTCTCTATGGTATCCCATCTATATTCATGGAAGAGTTGTAAAGCACTACTAGTTCGCTAGTAGCAGAACAGATTTTCTCATCTACATTATGTAAATTATAGTGCATGTTGGTGAGAACTCATCCCCTGCCAAGCACTGTTGATGTGGCTTACTGGGTAATATGTAGATGTAGACCTACTGCGACAGAACCCGCTGAGACCTAATGCTGCCGCTCCCACCGATACTGTATGAGTTTTTCTGACTCTCCTCTATCCCTCCTTTTCGCGGACGGAGCGGTATTATATTGGGATATGAACACCGAGTCTGACTAAATTGCGTTGAAGAAAGACCTAGATGCTGTAAACAAATGGTGCGGTACTTGGCAGTTGGAATTACTTTAGAAAAGTGCTTTGTTATGAATTTTTTGAGAAAGAGTAATTTAACCTAAAAGGCGTGCACAATTGATGAATCCCAAATAATAAATGTAGTCACTTAGGTGTGACCCTTACTAAGGACTTATCCTGAGGAAAGGATAAAAGTGAAATTTGTGGACAGGTATATCGTAAAATAGGATTTATTAAAAGAATACTAGGCAAATGTAACGAGAAAGTAAAGGAGCGATGTTAATTTTCTCTCGTGAGACCTCTCTTGGAGTACGCCGATAGTGTATGGGACCCATACGAAGCTGGACCAGTGTCAGATATAATTCAAATACTGCGGAGGGCAACTAGATTATTTTTAAATTGATACGATAAACATAGTAATGGTAATAAGTTTTGAGGGAATCAGGGTGGGAACCTCTATCTGATCGGAAATAAAAATATATATCGTAGATACGATCGTAGGCATATGATTGAGAAAATACATTGCAAAACCGATAGTTTTTAAATGTGACTTTTCCACAACATGATAAGGGATCATTAATTACGGTAGATTATTTTTAGGATACTTTGACCCTGACTTGGTAAAATTATGGTTTTTTACTCGTGCTAAATATCCTAACATCATTATTAGTTCCTCTGCTACAAACCTCGCATGCAATTTTCGGCATGATATAGCATCTTGCATGATTTAGTCCCTCATAGAAATATTAATCTGTCGCAGTAATCATAACAACATTTGGTGAGTAGTGTACTGCATGGGTAGGCGGGGAGTATTGAGATGACGCACGTACCCACCCTTTGACCATAATTGGTCCGAATTGACCATCCATTGGTCCGATGGACCCCGATTTGATGACTACTCCGTACTTTAGTCGTGAGATACCCAATCCCAATGATAGTGAACCCGGAAAGAATTTGCGCATCTGATAAGCCAGGAGAGCACCAGATCTTAGTGTAACCAAGTGTTTCGTGGAACGAAGATAACTCCGGTTTCCCATGATTTTTCATGTTAACTTTACCCAAATGTAGTTTAATTTATCACTTGCCTTCCAGTGGTATCTCTATTATATTGAGGCAAGGCAAAATTACGATTCTAGTCTTGAAGAAGATTGTGACATTTTGTGTTTTGATTGATGCCATCGTTTTCCTCATTACCTATTATCTGCAGTTGTGAAATATCAACGTAAAATAAATTCTGCTCCTGCGATAGTAATCTCACTTTCATACAAGCCATGGGACAGAGACCTCCTCTACATCGTTTCCTTCTATTTGTATGAAGAAATAGAGCGCGATATCGTAGCTTGGTCATACGCTTTACTTTTCCTTTCATCATTGGTCAAATTGAAATATATTTCAACCATCGTAGATTTGTGAAGTTATTTGTTTGGAAGCTGGGTACAACGAAGCGCCACACTCTAACGAAATATTTACAGAGAATTAGTGTATGACTTCATCTTAATTACTTAAAGATTGCCATTCGTTTTTTCGCATGCAGAGTACACTGATATGGTGTTCATTTATGGATGTACATATACGGATTCTGCAACGGAAGCGCAAACAGAGCCTCCGAGGAATACGCAGAAAGGTTTCCGACGAGAAGACATCCAAGTTGACCTTAGATATCTCAGGTGTACCAACGACTAAAAGAAACGGGTTCATTAGCGCTATTGACAGCGGAACGCCCCGTGCAGATCGACCCGCACATCGAAGAAGATATCCTTGATCTTGTCCGTGAAAATCCATCCAAGCACCCGGAGAATATCCGCTCGACTCCACGTGCCGCTGAATCGGGCGTGGCGTATGCTGCGAGTCGAAGAACTGTACCCGTACCACGTCCAAAGGGTGCAGCATCTTCAACCACTCGATCGACCGAGTCGGGTGTCGTTCTGCCGCTGGCTGCGTCGGAACCCCGAGCTCTTACACCTCATCATGTTCACCGACGAATCACAGTTCACACGGGACGGGGTGAACAGCACGAGGAACCGTCACCTTTGGTCAACGGAGAATCCCCACGGAAGAGTCGAGAGAAACGTGCATACCGGCTTCTCGGTCAACGTCTGGTGCGGTGTTCTGGGGGATCGTCTGATTGGACCGCACGACTTCGAGGAGCGACTGACGAGAGAGCTGTACAGAGACTTCTTTGAGAACGTGATGCCGGGTCTCTTGGAGGATGTGCCCCTTCAGACGAGACTCGAGATGTACTATCAGCACGACGGGGCCACCCCGCACTCCGGCGAGGGCCCCAGGCAGTGTCTCAATCGCACGTTTGGCGACCGTTGGATCGGCCGCGGCGGTCCGCGGGAATGGCCGGCTAGGTCGCCTGACCTCAACCCGTTAGACTACTACGTTTGGGGTCACATGAAGGGTCAAGTGTACGAAACCCCGGTGAACACGAGGGATGAGATGATCGAACGAATCACCGATGCGGCGAGGCTAATGAATGACCCTGATATGCTGTGGAAAGTCATTCGTTCGCCACGCAAAGGAGCCAGATTGTGCATAGACGCTGAGGGAGGCCATTTTGAGCAATATTGTTAGAATATTTGTGGGTGTGGTTATAGTTTTTTTAATCCTTCGAAATACAATATGCAATCAGAACAAAGTCATTAGTGATTGTGATTCCATTGACCGGAGTGTATTAATATTAATTGTGTATTCTTGGTGCACCTAAATACCGGGTAACATTGCGCTATTGTCAATGCCCTAACATTCTCTTATGTAAGAGGCTAAAACTGACGAGTTAAAAAAGGCGATTAAACCATTATGTTGCGATTTTTGGAAAAATTAGCATTGATCATCTGAATCAATAAAAGCTAATTTTCAAGAGGGGTGGTTGTGGGGCATTTCTTCCGAAGGAGAGATCAACAGATCCGTAAAAAATGGTTTAGGTTGCTTTTTTCTCGTAAAGCATTATCTATTACTTAAAAATTTCCACGGATATCCGATTTTGACCCAGATTTATAGTGAACTGAAAAGTCGAGTAAACTCAGGCATTTGAGCCCCATGTAAGAGTTTTCATAGCAATTAAGTAGCTCATGTCAACGAATCAGCACTTATAGCGCAGCGCAGATAGTCATATTTTGTAAACATTGGTTTCGTTTTCCAAATATTTGAGTATTATGAATGAAGTAACTTGCACAAGTCACATATAAATAAAATCTATTCCTTTGGTATTTTTCGATAGATAGATATTTTATTTTTCACTGTGACATTGTCCCTTTACTACAAAAACACTACAACAATAGAATATTACATTTTTGAGCACGAAAACAATCTTTTTAACAGAAAAAACCCGAAAGCTGACCAAATTTAGGTGATACAATTAGGTACATGGAGTGGAGAAAGGAAAGCTTTTTTCTCAAAAATATACTATAAAAAATACGGTTTTGAAATTGGTTCAAAGACTCCAGTATCATTAATTCTTCACGTAGTGAGTTTAAAAGTTTTGCACCGGACGCTTGGAATGACTTTTGAAAGGTTACAGTGAGGAGTCCTGAGTGGAATAGATATTGAGATGAGGATCTTTTGACTATTGTGAGAGTAGATGGTGAGACTGGGAAAAGATTTAGGAGGTATTCAGGTTACTTTTGATGGAAGAGTGAGTAGAGGAATGTGGCCAGTAGGTATGTACGTTCGACGGATATCACTAGAAAGCTGCTGGATATATGATTATCCCCCCGGAGATTGAATATGAATCTTACAAATGAATTTAATGATATCCATAATTTTGCATTTTGTTCAACAGTGAGGTCATGTATATATTTGTATATTTGTTATGTTCCATACCGAATTATGCTGTTTTGAATTGTATGAATTGTATGCTCCGACCTTGAAAGTCAACTGGACGACACACTATTCAACTTGAGCTCAAGTGGGAAAAAGTCGACTCTTTCCGACTTCAGCTTCCAAAGTTGCAAATACAAAGCCAACATGCTTCTATATAGCAAAAGAAACGGAAACTATGATATTTTATGATTTTATTAAAGTTGATCTTGTTGCGATTGTTTCCTGACCAAATTAGTTGTGGCCAATGTAAACGGCACAAAAATTGTACATGGAATGATAGTTTTATTCTAAAAAAAAATATATAGGAAATGTACAAATACTGGAAATATTCTGAAGGATAATTGTGGAGATGAAGAACCTGTAGTAACCCAGGAGCAGTAATCAAGATTAGGAAAGAGTGATAAAGTGCTTCTTTGGGTTTACAGGAGGTAAATTTCTATTTATTTTTTATTGAGTTCTATTCAGTTGAGTTTTGCTATATGATTTATGATGTATGAGCAATATCTTCAATGGTTAGCGAGCCAACTTTGTGGAATTTAGAAATTCATTTGGAGATGAAATAAATACTTTGTATAATCACACAAAACTTTTTGTTTTGTTCTTGATAAGTTTTGTGTGGATTACACAAAGTGTATTAAATTCATCTCAATAATTATTTTCAATGTTTGAAATAAGCTTTTTCCAAAAAAGTTGTTTGTTTATATTTGAACGACTCGCCGTCATTCTTGACGGATTATGAGCTACTTACTCATTCAATGGCCATTATCCTTCAGTATTCGGAGAATACAAATGAGACAATTTGGATCATCTTCTACGATAGGTCCTAGGTTCACTGAAACTTCGGAAAAATTGTAAAAATCAAAATTTTAAATAGGTAAACAATCATTGGTATATGCGTGGATCTTTTAGGTTGACATCACCTTTCACGTAGCTTTATCATATCACGGCTGTAGGGTAAGGCTACGATGGGGTGGCTGTCATGTAGGCCAAAAAGAGGATATAGATCTAAAGTAGACAGATATTCTAAAAAGGAATCATAAGAGTCAAGTCCTTGCGTTACAGAATTACTTGGTGTAGGTACTTTAAATTCCACATAATCTTACCTCAGTTGGTAGAACCTTCTTAATAGGCAGTATTCTCTTATAATAGTAAATTGTTTTCGCCAGATTTTTACTTCCCCACTCTTACGTATAAAAGAATAAAATTTTGTTGCCCCAAGCATGATAATAGATGATAATCACAGCCAAATATTTTACAGATTCTAGGAGTGCATGACAGTTATTTCGCTCAGTTCGCACATTTAGAATTGATTTCTTGTCCTTAATAATTATTTTTTTTGTACGGACGGCCAGTTAATATTTAGGAGAATAGTGGTAATGTTTTCTCATCTAAGATCTATTTCTTTTTAGCTGACCTATTTGGTGTCAGAAGACACATAACACCTATTCGAAATAAAACACCGGGGTCTATGAGCGCACAGTTTAATAACTTTTCGATTAGGTTGGAATAAAATCTTGGACTACACTCCTCTTTAGCCAATCTGTTAATACGTTAAAAATACCGTACATGTGGTAATATTAACGATACACGACTTTTTTTAAATTTTCATCTCAATTTAAACATAGTTATGACTTGCATTTACGATGAAAAGTTCAAAATTTAGGTAAACATCATATGTAAATTCGTTTTTTTAGCTGCTCTCAACTGTATTTGATCCACTTTCGAGAGTAAACTTTCTTCACAGGGATATCTACATCTACTTACTACCCTGCCAGCTGCCGCATGGGCGTGTGGCAGGGGGTGTTAGGATACCAGCTGTGTAAATCTGTAAGGTTTTTGTAGGTGAAGTGGTGACGTGTATTATGAGAGCATATTTGGTGGAGCTAGCAGCAAATTATGGAGTTTTTAACGAAGCGCCCAGCTCTTCTTTGTGTATTATTAATTATTTTGGTAAAATATTTATGACTAGGGTCCCTAATGCTGGCGGCATATTCGAGGTGTAGCTTTACCGAAGCGAAGTACCATCTCTCTTTTACTTATTCATCCGAGGGCCTTCTTATTATACGCTTAACATAACCTAATTAATGCTGTGCTGCATATGTTTTGAATGGTTGTATATCAGAAGTTAAGGTGATTCTAAGATATTTTTCTGTATCTGAAGATTTTATTTTTAGTCCATCCTTAGCTTACGTATGGCATATGTGTGATGACTTTCGCAGGGAGTGAACTGTGGTAAATTTACAAAGATTTAATTCTAGAACCCACTCTTTGCTCCACGAATGAAAGTTTTTAACGCCCGTTGACTGAACTTCCATTTCTACGTCTTCGCATATTTAACGATAGATAACTTTATCATATGCAAATAATCCTAATTTACTGAAAGTTTAATTTCAGAAGCAGATGGAAGACAGCATAGAGCAGCTAATATTTAAACAATTAGATCTATATGTTAACGGCGTACTCTCAAGATAGGTGGAACGAGATTTTTTTCTCGAGTCATAAGAGAGACCTTTGTCGATATCTTTATTTGATTTTATGCAGCTGACAGAAGTGCTTATTAAATATTTTAATTTATATGGCGAAAATAGTTTATCTTCATGTGACTGAAAATCCCATTGAATAACTAAATATAGGTACATGCTCTTGTTTTACACGTGACTCATTATTTTTCGAGCCGTTCGTTGAAAACACCTTCACTGGCAAAGGTTATTCAGAGTTTTGTAATAAGCATGAGACTGAGTTATAATGTCTTTTTTAATAGTTGATGAAACATTTGAGTAACATGTAACTACATTTATTACCCAGTCTTTACGTTACGGTTTCCTTATTTTGAATATTTAATCTCTCTGAGAGAACATAGCCATACTACATCCAAGGGAATCGGCTTGTATTCTATGGCAAATATGAAAAGTTGCGCAGAAAGTGGCTTACACTAAGGTATCATCGGAAATCAAATATTTTTTATCGTAATGCTGTGAAATTCATTGAATATTTCGTTCAACCTACCCTTAGTGAGAGAAAAATGACGTCGCTCTGTGACATTCAGGTAATATTTCCCGAGGGTTCTTTTGATAAATCACAATTAACGATTACGAAAGATAATACGAAAGGAATACAAGCTACTTGAAGTGAGTGTTTCAGCGAGTGTGAGCGGAAGCTAATTGCGGAATGGGTACAAGCTACGTAATGTAAATATATCTTCAGATTTACTCCTGATAACACTTCTTTTATCGTATCGCACGACACTCGTGAATGGCATTGAGCGAACAAGGAAAGCGAGTAATCCGGAAGAGCCGTCGTCGTACGGAGTGTACAATTGGACTGACTTGATTCATTAGATCAACAATCTTCGTCGGTGTCCTTATCGCGCTAGGGAGTAATCCAACTCACTAACAGCACAGACTGAATGAGCAAGGGAGGAGCGGCTTCTATCGCCATGCATGAAAAAAAATTATCGCCTTGGTCACTTGCTAAAGACTTTTAATCCCAGATCTCATCGATGGTGTTCGTAGAATACTAGAGAAATAGAAGGAATAACCATTCAACCTGATAATCAATTCAAATCCTTATAAGCTGGGCTGTAGGGGGAAATAGGGAGGACAAAACTGTGAAAACCCGACCTGACGAATTAAAGAAACTGCAGTCTTTGTATCGATTTCAAAACATTATTTTTCATAATATGTTGTTACGCAAATATGTTTCCCTTTCCTCTCTCTATGTACCTACCAGTATCATCCAAATTTTATACGTCTGCTTGAGCGATTTTTCTGTTAAAAATATTGTTTTCAAGCTCAAAAATTATATTAATATATTATTCTTGTTATATTGGAACATTGACAATCTGTCTTGTAGTGTTCTGTTGTACTGCAGGGACAATATCCCAGTGAAAAATAAATTACCTATGTATCCAAACATATCATGGGAATATATTTTATTTATAGGTGACATGTGCAAGTTATTCCATTCATAATACTCAAATATTTAGAGAACGAAACCAATGTTTACAATATATGACAATCTCCGCAAAAGTGCTGCGTCGTAGACATGAGCTACTTAATTGCTATGAAAATCTTAGAGGGGCTCAAATGCCTGAGTTTACACGACTGTTAAGTGCACTATAAATCTGGGTCAAAATCGGAAATTTAGGGATTTTTGTTCATTTATAAAGATAACTCTGCGAAAAGAATTACACCTAAACCTACTAAAACGGTTCTGTTGCTCTCTCATTATTGGGAATACGCCACAACCACCCGTTTTAAAAATGAGCTTTTATTGGTTTAGATGATCAATAATATTTGTCCAAAAATCGCACACCAATTGCTTTGAAAATTCGGCATTTTTAGCCTTTTACATATGAATACTTTAGCGCATTGACAATAGCGCAATATAACCCGGTATTTAAGCGCACCAAGAATACAAAATTAATACTAATACACTCCGGTCAATGGAGTTACAATCACTGGTAACTGTGTTCTTATTGCATATTGTATATCGAAGAATTAAAAAAACTATAACCACATCCAACAATATTCTAACAATATTGCTCAAAATGGCCTCCCTCAGCGTCTATGCACAGTCTGGCTCGTTTGCGTAGCGAACAAATGACTTTCCACAGCATATCAGGGTCATTCATTCGCCTCGCCGCATCGGTGATTCGTTCGATCAGCTCACCCCTCGTGTTCACCGGGGTTTCGTACACTAGACCCTTCATGTGACCCCAAGCATAGAAGTCCAACGGGTTGAGGTCAGGCGACCTAGCCGGCCACTCCCGCGTCAACATCGTCCTCGACAACAATGAGAGAGAAACAACCGTTTTAGTAGGTTTCGGTGCCATTGTTTTCGTAGACATAGCTTTTTCCGTAGAGCATTATCTATTGCTGAAAAATATCCACGGATTTCAGAAGTGAGCAGTGTCACAGTCAATTTTGTGAAATACAGCATATTCTGGAAAAAAAAGTTAAGTAGGTGACGGGAGCTGCGATTTACCCGAAATCCCTTCGTAAAGTCCTCACCAAATCTCTTCGCCTTATTACATTTATGATAATTATCGTGTGTCACGCGAGTATCTCATCTCACAGTTTCAAAATTAATAAACAATTTTTAAAAATTACGTTTAAAGCAATCCTCATGATACACAAGTAATTTACTTTAAGAAATATATTACATTTAGCATGGACTCATCAATATCATACATTTAGCTTACCCCTCGGATCCCGCTCTATTTCGACTGTTTGAAAAACAACAGAAAGCCAAATTTCTCTTATTGGTTCTAGAACATGGCGCCATGAACTTAGTGACGAATAACTCTTCAAAAGACCAGCAGAACAGCATTTTGGTAGTCTTCGCGGTGGAACCGTATAAACGGATCTTTACGTTTTCGAGGAAAGGAAAACTGTAAACGAACAGCACTACAAATTAGTTAAACGAACGGTAAATAAAAAAACAGTGATTATGATAAGAGAGCCGGTAAATATATATGGAACAGAAAATAAAAACTAGAGGACATTGAAATGAAAAAAATACAATGGGAAAGTATTTTTGATTCCACATATCGCTTTTTGATTCCACATATCCTAGCTGGCACTCTCCGTAGACTCGCGAGAGGCACAGGGCGGGATATCACGGCTGTGAAACGATAAACTCACATTTAACTCACTCTGAAATCAGGACATGCAGGGTGTACTACCAAAATGCTAGAATCTAAGTGAATAACTTTAGAATTACAATTTATGATAAATACATATTAACGACCCTCAATAATTAAAGTCACCGTCGTGGAGGCTTGCGGTTCCGCTTGAAGGCAATCAGCTGCAAGCAGGAATGCTGCCAGGAACAGGTTTTGGAAGGGCTCCGCAAGCTCGTTGGATAGTAAACTTGTCTTCTTCGCGTAAACATTCAAACGTGGTATATTCTATTAATGATACACTTGTCGCTGTTCATTTTTAAAGTTTGCCGATTAGCCACTCGTTGCCAAGTTGTCGATTTATGTGGCCTAATTTTGATAACAGTCAGTTTTTTTATGGTTCTTTCTCAAGGGTACATAAACTCTATATTGGGCGAGGATAATGAGTTCAAAATGTTCATGACCAATTTTAAAGAGTAATTACCGTATTGCTCTACAGTTTGGAGTCAAAATGTTCTCGAAGCGACGCCATATTTATCACAAAGTACGATTGACCGGCGTTTTTCGTGGAGCAAATGGAAAATGCATAACCTATCACCATTATGAGCTAAGTCTCTAACAGTAATTCTCTCACTCTGCAAGGTAACTTAGCATGTATAGTAAATAAATATCTATTCGAATTCGATAAATGCATACACCAACACTCGCATCATGCTTAGAATGCAATTGCTGAAAAACCCGCACACTATTTGGAATTAAATGAATACCATTACAATAACAAACAAAACAACTAAATTACAAAAAAATGAAGAGAACCTAAGCTCAAGTATGCATCCATAGTTCTATGATCATTTATAACTAGGAATGTGCGAACAAAAGATTTTCAACTCGAGTTCGAGTCGAATTTAAGCATCAATTACGTTTTAAGTTATTAAGATAAAATACATCTCTTCTCAGCGTTCGATTTAAGAATAATTTCTTCACTTTCATCAATTAAACAACCAGAAAAAATACAAACTTTCAATAGAAAATATAAAATAAGTTAGTTTGAGGAATAAATAAAAAATCGTTAAATATGGCAGTTTAAAAGAAGTTTAACCGACTTTATTGGTTCTCTTAGTCGTATAAACTCAATACAAAAAAGATTCATCAGAAAATAAAACTTCAAATTGAGTATAATCGCCGTGCACTAGGATAGTGAATGCAAAAAGTAATCTTATGGCGAAATACAAGAAAAGTACTTCTTCAATGTCATCAACCTTTGAGAAATGATTAGAAAAACAATTATATCCGTAAAATATGAGATGATATTACTAATGAAATCCTTTCATCTCTAAATGCCTGCGATAGTGAAATCCAATTATAAATTGCAATGTAGAAAAACAAGTTACTCAATATGATCAAGCTGGAGATTCCCTCTTCTTACATAACAATTTCCAAAACAACAAAATGTTACAACAACAAAATTTCTTGCAGCCGAATACAGTCCTTCACTCAATACTTCTGCAGCAGGGATTGACAAAAATGTCGAGCAGTGACCTGTAGATAATGAAATATCGCAATAATCCTATGGGTGTAATCGTGACAGGATCACATCAGCAGATAAATAAGACGTTACTCTGAATCCAATGAAATGTTCAATTTATATCGCAAAGAGGTAAATGCTATGCACGATACAATTTACGTAAATTGTAATCGTAGGGGTGAGATCATTACTGAATCGATCAATGTTATTTGAGTTAAGCGTTCGTAACGTTGCTCTGAGCCCAATGCGCGGATATTGTTGCAGTTTATACCGCCCATTTACAATTTAATTTACGTAACTTTTTATCACTAAGCCATGGGTTTGCTTACGTTTCCTCCACGCCAATGAAAATTGAAACGCGTAGAAAAGTGTTGGGTTGGAGCTCCATGCCGTGATATATAGCTCAGTGCAAATCAAGGTCGCTGAATTCAAAATTTTCGCGGGTATTGCAGAACGAGTACAATGAATAATGAACTTATTAATCAACAATCAATAATGACCTTAGGTCGAGTATAGAGGTATGGGTTCGCTGGAGACTAGCGAAGAATTATAAAATGCTGTATTACGCGTATTCGGCGCGTCACGACAGAGCGCTCCTCATTGTTTCGAGAGGATTTGTACCGTGTGCGACGTGAGGATCGTCACTCACCTAACTCATAATGAGAAACTAATCGTTCAGAACGCTCTCAGTTAAACATCGCCTCCTCCGCGTATAAGTCGGGATATTTTTCGATACAGAAACGCAGATGAAAATGAATCATGACGGTGTTAAGAGCAGGCAGGATAGGAAGCTTTTCGCAGCCTTTTCTCAACAGATGCCTCTGTTCGTAGCCCTCGGCGTCTGATGTAGTTCCCGGAGTCGTCTGTAGTTGGCGCAACAGTCGCGCCGAGGAACCGCCCCGTGCCGGCGGTGGGAGGGGCGAAGGAGAGGAGGAGACCCTCTTCCTAGCATTGACTGACATTTGTAACTAGATACTAAGTTTTCGGAGCAAAAATGCTCCGGCTCAATTACCGAGGGTGGCAGCCGCGAAGGTTTCTTGTTACTCAGGGGAAGGGGAAAAGAAGACTTGCAAGGGGACTCAATGTCCTTTCCTCCTTAGGATGCGCTCTCAAGGTATAAGACCTTCATTATCTCGCAAGGAAGATTCACTCTCGCCGTCTTGAAAGGCCTAATGTTCTCTCCAAAGAAGAGGGCTGCTGAGTCTGAGGAAAATACATTGCCATTTTTTCTCAGTGGGGAATCCCATAGAAAAACCCAACTCGGGACAAGTCGGATGAAGTTTCGTTGTGCGTACTGAAGACAGTTGTCTCCATTGGTGATGCATTTTCATTTTATACTAGTTGTGATGGAGCCGAAGCGTAAACCTAGTGAGGAGAAAAGCAGTGTCTCAAAACGGGCAAGACATGTAATGACACTCGGAAACAAACTTATTTATGCTGAGAAATAACTTCGTTGTCTCGGTAGGTAAAATTTGTTGCCGAGTGTTTCGTTACAACAAAAATATTCCAGAGCAGATGTTCGTTCGACTTCATGACGTGATATACAGCTCAGTGCCAATCAAGGTCGCTCAATTCAAAATTTTCGCGGGTATTACAGAACGAGTACAATCGATGATGAACGACCTTAGGTCGAGTATAGAGGTATGGGTTCGCTGGAGACGAGCGAAGAATTATAAAATGCTGCATTACGCGTTTTCGGCGCGTCACGACAGAGCGCTCCTCATTGTTTCGAGACGCGCTATTTACTGCCTGTTTGTGCGACGAGAAGATCGTCACTCACCTAACTCATAATGAGAAACTAATCGTTCAGAGCGCTCTCAGTTAGACATCGCCTCCTCCGCGTATAAGTCGGGATATTTTTCGATACAGAAACGCAGATGAAAATGAATCAGGACAATGTTAAGAGCAGGCAGGATAGGAAGCTTTTCGCAGCCTTTTCTCAACAGATGCCTCTGTTCGCAGCCCTCGGCCTCTGCATATTACCATGGTCCTTATGGGAGCTGCGCTTCCTATCTTCTTCCATGGTAGCACTTCATGCAGCAAGATTTCTCCACGAATAGAAGATATTTTCAGTTGGAATATCAGATTTCACAGCCAGAATCATAAACCAATATTGCGAGGAAAAATAGGGAAACAATGACTTGAAAACACCTCAACATTGTCAATAAAGCCAATTAGTATAACTTTCGTAGTTACCACTGCCATGAATAAACTCTTATTCCGCACTCCCAGCTTTGCGTTCAATTTATTTGTCTTGTTGTAACCCGTACAACAGGGCACAAAACAATTACGCGCAGGGCAAACCATCTTGATAATTATTCGAAGAACTTGCCAATAGTAACTTAGTTACCTGTTGTAGTCACCTCAAAGCCATATCATGGCCTTATGCTGACAATAATAATAATAATAATAAATTTATTGTATTATTCTAGGAGTGAACTCCTTTAGAACAAGGTAGTACATAATGTGATGTGCAAGGACAAATAACAAGAAAATAAATCATATACTCCATCAGAAAACAAATAAAGAATAATTCGTTCATATAAAAATTTGTAAAGCCATCAAACAAAAAACCATTTGGAACCCAATAAAGAGTGATCTGTACATAGAAAATTAAGAATGGAATCGTATAACAACCAGAGTAAAAAAGAAAACTACACTTGAACTCTGGGACTTGCACTTGAACTTGAACAGAGGTTAGTTCTTCAAACACATAAAGTTACCACAGACATAGCAATGAACAAAATCCATAACAAAAAGACATGATCTAAGTACCTGGATCACAAACAAGTAAATGTTTAATAAGTTTTCTCTTAAATATTGTGAGTGTAGCACTGTCTTTTACATATTTTGGGAGGTTATTCCACAAATTTGAAGCAACAACTGTAAAGGATTTTTGGAATGTCGCTGACCGGAACTGGGGGGCGTACAAAAAACAGGGGTCTTGTCTTGTAACAACATTAGTGTATTTGCAACTTGGGAAGAAAAGATCCATTATGTACTGAGGGCTCCCATATTTGAGGAGGTTGAACATGAAGCAGGCTATGTTATACTTTCTTCTTGATTTAAGATCAAGCCAGGAGAGCCTTTTAAAATAAGGGGTTATGTGTTCATGTCGCCGTAGATTAAAGATGAATCTCACACAGGAGTTCAACAAACGCTGTAGCTTAATATTCAGCTCCTCAGTTAAGTCATTGTACACGAGACTACAGTAGTCTAGGTGGGGAAGAATGAGTGAGGTAACAAGTTTCTTTTTTAACTGAAGTGGTAGTAGATTTCTATGGATTTTAAATTGATGTAAAATTGCATTTATTTTGTTGGATACCCTCATAGTGTGTTCTTTCCAGGAAAGATTCATGGTTAATGTCAATCCCAAATTTTTCACACTGTTACTGAACGGTATGCTCTCTTCCTCGACCATTATCATTGGCAGTTCTGTGAAATTTATATTTGATACTATCTTGCTGTTACCAATGATAATGGATTTAGTTTTTATGGAGTTTAACACGAGGAAATTAAGCTTAGCCCAAGATGTGATAGCGGATACGTCCTCATTTACCTTATTGATCGTGTCACCGAGTTTATTTGGAAGACAATGGCAATAGATCTGCAAATCATCTGCGTAGATCATGTATTTACAGTGAGCAATACAATTTGGAAGGTCTCTGATATACAACGAGAACAAAAGTGGCCCTAGAACGGAACCTTGTGGTACACCATTAGATGTTGTTACCCAGTTCGATATGTCTCCTTTAGAATCTTTGACAGATTGACGACGTCCATCTAGGTAGGAAAAGAACCAGTTAAGGGATGAACTTGAAAATTTGAGATTTCTCATTTTTTGTAGGAGAAGGGCATGGTTTACACTATCAAAAGCTTTACTAAAGTCAAACAGGACCAATATTGTCACCATCTTTTTATCAATGGCGTACCTAATATCTTCAGTGACTTTAATTAAGGCTGTCTGTGTCGAGTAGTTCTTACGAAAACCCGACTGAAATGGGGCTAATAACTGATGAGCGGTTAGATGATCAATTACCTGTGTATAAACTACCTTTTCTAGACATTTTGAGGCGGTGCAGAGGATGGATATCGGTCGATAATCTTCTGGAGAAGTAGGAGTTCTAACTTTACTGATCGGTCGAATCAAAAATGATTTCCAAACTTCGGGAAATGTGCCAGATATGAGGGACGAGTTGAAAATATCAAGTAGAGCTGGAATTACAGATGCAGATGAGGCTTTCAGGTATTTCACCGAAATTTCATCAATTCCAACAGAATTTGAATTAGCGTTTCGTAGGACATTCTGCAAGACATCAGGGGTTATATGGTTAAAGTAAAAATTTGAGTCGTTGAACGGAACAAAAGGTTCTATGGATTGGATGTTAGGGGTAAGGACATCATTACCATTTGGCAAGGGGGAGCCAATTGATGCAAAGTACTCATTCATGGCATTTAGTGATAGTCCGAGAACTGAACTTTTGTTAGTCTGTTTTACTAGTCCGAGATTTCTTAGCTCACGCCAAAGGTCATTTGAATTCATGAGGTTAGAGAGTACTTGTATAATACTGGTGTTTTGCCTTGATCACTAATCGCTTAACGAGATTGCGTTGCCTTATGAATAGTTGGTATATGGCATTATTTTTGGTTCGAATAGAGTTGATTCTCAGTCTATCCCTCTCTTTCATTTGTGCCTTTAACTCAGGTGTAATCCACGGAACTATCGGTCTATTAAGCTGGATTTTTCGTTTTGGGGCGTAACGATCTAGGCAAGTTAAGAATATTAGGTTAAAGCGTTCCACTTTCAAATCAACGTTAGTGGATTCAAGCACTTTTTTCCAATCCGTTTCAAACAATTCTCTCTGAAAGCTATAGGTATCGAAATTTTTATTTGATCGAAAGACGAGGGTGGATGGAATCATTTTAGGTGCTGTAAATTTGTATGTTAAGGTGATTTTGTCGTGGGCCGAGAGAAAGGGAACAGGGGACTGACAAAAAGAGGAAATCTTTTCTTGCGAATCAACGATACAGAGATCGAGAAGCGTGTGGCTGTTTTCAGTATGATGAGTGGCATCCAAGGGAAGCAAATAGAGATCGTTTGAGTATATAAAGTCATGTAGAAATGCACTATAATAGTTATCTCGGAACATGTCGGCATTAAAGTCTCCGACAATAACTATGTTATTAAAGGTTGGACTAAATTTAATAAATACATTTTCAATATCTGAGATATGACCGACCTATGGAGATCGATATACAACTAACAATAAGAGTTTTGAAAGATGAACCCCTGTTATTTCCATTACAATAAATTCAGGTCTCGACTCATACGTAGGTCCTGAAGTTGCAAGGACTGTTGAGTTGAGGCGGTTGTGGACAAAGGCTCCAACCCCACCACCGACTTTACCGATTCTATCATGACGATGAAGGTGATGATTGTGAAGTTTGACCATATCGTCGGTAATACTTGGTTTTAGCCAAGTTTCAGTCAAACAGATTACGTCTGTAGGATTTGAATCAAAGTGCAGTCGGAATTCATCAATATGGCACATTAGAGATTGGCAGTTCACAAGGCAAATATTTATTTCCTTACGAGACCTTTTGACTTTTGGAAGTAACAGGGGGGCCTGATGTTAATATAGTTTGTTTAGATCTTCTTCCGCAGCAATGGAAAGCAGCTCGCTACCATCATCGACACGAGCAAACACACGTCCATTTCGTACCCACAGATAACGAATTTTTCCTTCCTTCTTCAAGTCGCGAGCAGCTGCGTATAGCCGTCTATTTTGTGGGGATAATGACTCATTGACGTAGATGCGGAGGTGACTCTGGCCTAAGCCTGTGTTTAAGTCCCCTAGTTTAAGGCTGGGTTTCCTCTTCTTGGCTTGAATGAGCCCTGTGGCGACACGGGAGCTTACGAAACGAGCTACTATCGTAGGTGTTTTCGGGGCCTGGGACAGGTCTGATTGGGGTTTAGGTCGAATGCGGTAAGAATAATCAATTTGGCTGGTCTCTATCTTAACACCTAAAGCGGTCCCCACTTTGCAGACAAGTTCCTCGATGATCTCACTGTCTGAGACTGGAATTCCACGAATCTCAATTGTATTACGCAGTCGTTCCTGTTCCACTCGACTAAGGCGAAACTCCACGTCTGCGAGTTTCTTCTTCAGGTATTCGGTGTCACTCGTTAAATGAGATAATGTTTCGGTCATTTTGGATAGGGAGGAACTTATTGTACCGATGGATTGGGTATAGTTACCAATTATATCTTCCAGATTAGCTATGGATGCCTTAATCAAGACCTGGTCTTCACGTATCTCTTTCACCATTGCAAGCAACTCCTGCAAGGATCCACTGGAATCACTTGGGGACACACTGGGACAGGCTTTGATTGGAGTGTCGTCACCGCGTAATGATCGAGCTGTGGACAAACACTTTTCACAATTCCAAGACTTCTGAAGCTCCGCAAGCACCTTTGCTTCCTCTGCTGAGAGTGACAAACACTGTGAATGTGAAACTTCGTAGCATTTGGCACACGTTAAAGTTGTTTGACCGCGCTTAACGACTTGAACACAGATTACACAAGAGGGCATTTTGAGCGAGCGAGAGCAGAGCAGAGCAGAGACAATGAATGAGTTTCCTCCACGATGGACCCTAAACTCTACCAGCGCCACTTTTTCGATGCTCAAAACAAACGAATACCGGTCGAAGGGGTAGGAATCATAAATACTTGATTTTGAGCGCCATGTTGACAATCCTATTTCTATTATCCTTGGGCTGTGGTTGGTCGCTGCTGTGGTTTTCCCAGCATACCAACACATGTTGACGAAGGATGCCAATTGTTTACGGCTTTTGGAGACTTTCCCTGTTTTATTTTTTCCCCTTAATCATTTATGAGATTAGAAAAACCAGTGAAGTGCGCTTTGACAGTTACAAAAGTCAACTTATATGACTTTGACGTAATTAATTACCATATGTCCTGAAAGCTCCAATGAACCGATAGATTGGCTTTGAGCAAATATTCTAGTTTCAAATCTGATTAGGTTTCAACCACCCATTATAATTTTTCTCATATTTTTGGGAAATATCCTCTACAGTTTAAGGAGAAAACAGCATAAATAAATGGCTATCAAGAATACTGAAGAAGCTGATGATAAAGAATAATGCATAAAAATAAAATATACCATAATAATTACCTAAGATCAACACATTTACTATACGATGGGAATAATAGGGTTAATAGCTCATCATTTCCGTAAACTAAAATATATTTCCCATATCAGAGGCGATATGATTTCAGAATATTTGTTTTTATTCGCATACTCCTGTCAGCCATGCCCATTATAGAATGAACTTTATAGTTATCCTGCCAATACCCAGTTAACTCAATAATTATTAATGCATTGATTTCATCTAAGCCCTTTTTGTGTCAGCTATGAGTGGATGGTCCGAATCGGTTCCGCAAATCGGGCCTAAATCAATATCGTTCTAGCAAAATATAGAGAACTTGTATTAGTTCAACCTTTCCTCTCTAGATACTGATCTAATTAATTCATTCCGTCTCCTGCGAACTCGAAAAAAGTAATTCTCATACAGAAAGCTCATTTATATTGGTAAAATATTTATGGTCATATTTCTTCAATATTATATGCTGGGAGAGTCATTGCGCTTACTATGTTTGTTCTATATGGTATTTCGTCGATTAAAGGGCCACTGTAGGTCGTTCTTCATTTACTAGTCAGTGAAGGCTAATAAGGAGACTCGTTTTCTCAGTAAGTTTGTATAAGAGTGGATACACAAGGTTACAAATTATTCCCGGAATAATAAACGTAGTGATTTGCAGTACATTAGATGCAAGTCTGTGAGTCTTACGGTGCTCCAATGTTATTCCCAAACGTAACCAACTTAACACTCGCGCCGCCATCGAAACTGATGCCTACGTGTCCTAGCGTTGGGTTCATTGAGCGTAGGTTTGGCAGCAGCACTCCACTAGGCCATGTTGTAAACTAAATATTGAACTACTTTAAAGTGCAGTCAATGTCCTCCTTAGAGAAGAACATATTTTCTTAACACTTCAGATTGATCGAGTCATCTTGAGGTAGACACAAGTGTCACGGAACAGTAACCTACTGTAGCAGGATTGACTATTTACTTTTTTTCTTAAATTAAGACTTAGGTCAAGACTTAGGCTTAGAAACTTAGTTTTGTGACCTAGTCTTCGGAACTCAAAACTATTCACCTCACATGCTAATTCCTACCTGAAATACTGAACACAGGAATGTTTTATTTCCTTAAAATTTCGCCCTAACACTTCCATTGCATTACATCTCTTGTAATGCAGACAGACCACTAACTTTTTAACAGCAACGCCGATAGTCTATTTCCCATAAAAACCTGGGTAGCTGCAGTGACACACAGGTACTTAAAAATTTCCAAGCCATTCTGGTAAAATGCATTGTCGGTAGATATACCATTCTTGGTTACAACCAAGAACTCACCCAGAAGAACCCAAACACTGGTGGTAAACTGCCTCTAATGTTGCCACATGATATGGAAGTGAAAGGATAGTTGCAAAGCATAAAGCCCTCTCTAGCAATTGGTGATTAACCAATGTTCGGTTTGCGTCACATGGAACTGGTGAAAGGCAATAAGTGGCTGATATATTAAGAAAAATAACAACAGTTGAAATGGAAGGGATGGAATTTATAATTAGTTAGCTTCAACATCATACAATATAAATAAACGCACTGAATTCCATTAACTACACAGTATAACTGGTTTTCCAGAAACCATATTCAGCATGGCCTTGGCTACTTAAGTTTTACAAAAAATATTAATCTTTTGCGTAACTGCTGTCTTGACTGCTGCCTCAACATCCTTCCGTGAAAGCTCCTCCTTCAGGAAATCAGCATTGTAATCTGCAACAATTTCATTCACATTGGTATAAAAAGAACTCAAAAAGTTATAGCTTTCAAGTTACAGATAAGAAGAGGGTCAGACTGAATAACAAGTCCCAACAGTCAGTCCCCAAGTCCCCTATATTAATCTTATTTTTTGTAAAGGCAGGAAAATATCTGCATAAAGGCCAGTATTCATAGACGGGACAAATAATCGATGATTGGTGAATCTACAATTATTTATCAAGCATTGATTATTTAGATTATGACTTCATATACCTTAAACAATCTCCAATACATGAATTGATGATTCATAAATCTCTGATAATTTAGGCTAATCTGTACCTAATTGATGAATTACAGATTGGATGTTTGTTTATTTTCGGGAGGTATGAGAAATTGAAGCGGTAACACATCTTGTAGGTAGCGATTAATTTTTATTTAAGTTAAATATTAAAAAACAGTGAAAGCATTGGTTTCAACCCTAAATTCAGTGAGGTAAAAATCGTCAATAGCCTAATGTAAAACGTCTTGCAATCATAATGCCTTTGTGGGGTAATAAGAGTAAGAAGCTTCAGTAGACTCATTGCTACCAACAAATAACATGATTTCGGGCGATCAAAGACCAAGTTAAACAAAGCGATAGGAACCAGCTATTATAAAAAGCGGGCTCGCAGTGACGCATAAGCCAAAACCGGCCGACTCACCATCGTCCTGGGCCACCAAGACGGTGCAGCTTGTCCGCCAAATTATGGGAATTTATATTCTGTAGAACCTCTCCTTGCACTGGACTTCAACATTGGCTGGGTACTTCAAAGATACCTCCTTCTTCGATCGGATGAGTTCATGAATCAGATGGTCACGATCAATCCATTCCGTGAACACAACTTGCACAGGTCTGTAGGTGTAGGCTCGTTATCGGACAGTTCCCATCACGTTTTAAGCGAACACCCTCCTCGGTCACGTCTTCATTTAAAAACTCACAGAGGGTGTAAAATTTATCAGTGGAAACTGCCATTTCCGATAACTCACGAATTCGCAATCGGTGCGCAAAATTCTCTCACTCGAGATATTAACTTTGCTCGAGTACGCAACAAAGGTTATCACACACAGGACGCAAAAGAAGGTATTATTAAGATGATAATACACAGGACGCAAAAGGAAGTATTATAAAGACTATAATACATAGGACGCAGTACAACTATACGACCACGCGACCTCACTGGTGCACTGATGGGGTTTACAGGGATATCCGCACGAGCCACAGGGAGTCCCCCACCCCTTTTCTCTCTCCCCTCCCCCAAGCCGCCCCTACTCCCCCTCCGCTCCTTTTCAGCGCCCTCGGTAAAACAAACTATGAACTCGCACCCACATATCATCTGCCACATGAAAACCTACATGGCAATATCTAAATAACTTTAGGTAAACTTTTTGGAAAGAAAAAGGCAAAAATAAGTTATTACTCAAGAAGCCTCTAGTGTTAACCAAAAAAAAACATCAGCAAGGGCAGTTAATAAACAAATTATGATCAACTTTCGGTTACTAAAAGGCAAAAATAACTGAAGAGTGATTACTAAAGGACCATTCAGTTTAAGGGGCAGAAACTAAACACCATCAAAGGCAATAACTACACAGCTAATAGTCAAGTTTTGAAAACTAAAAGGCAATAGTAACTAAAGAGTGATTACTAAAGAACTCTTTAGTTTTTGGAGCTGAAACTAAACACTTCCAGTCTCAGAATGAAAATAAAGAATGATAACTAAACAGCTCTTTAGTTATTGTACCAGAAACTAAACAATCTGAATAGTTTTTGAAAAACTAAAGGCACTCATCTTTAGTTACTAAAGAAATGCTTTAGAAAGTAAAGCTTCTGTATAGTTCTTTTTTTTAAGGGATGAGTTCAGCGGCGGGCTCCAATCAGTATAATTATTTGCATCGGTTTGAAGTATGCCTAAAGAAATTAAATGCTACATTAAAGAAATAATTTGCTACCTCAGACAGTTGTTTCTCGACTCACGAAGAGTTCCGACCCGGAGGAGTGCATGCTGGGCCAAGGACAAAAAACTGGAGAGCCCAGGGCAACCTCGAACGGCATCCAGGGCATCCTCTGCGCGGAAGTGAAGAGGCTTTGATGATGAACAGGCAAGTGAATACATATCATGCGTTATAAGAAAAGATGCCGTTTTATCTAAGTTATTTTGACCGTCGACCACCTTAAGTATTTCTACACTTTTATTCAACCCCATAATCTTTCGTAATGGGAGTAGTTCCGGAAAATTTATTGATTTCAGTGATTTTTCCAATTAAATTTTCAAGTACAATGATAGCTAATGGTGAAATTACATGAGCAAGTGGACAATGTTGTCCATCGCGGCGGCCGAGAGTCGGCAAAATTTGAATGATGAACGAGGATATAAAAGGATCAATAATGGTCCACGAGTAGTCGTAGGTAGTAATCCGAGAATCGGGAAATGAGTTTTGGCCCAAGGCATACATTTTTTTACAACCTACGGTGTTCTCATTGCTATTTTTTTCCATATGTATTTCGGATACACACGGCTGAGGAGCGTTGATTTAGGATTTTGATGTCATCGACCATACTTGTGGATAATTCAAAGACTCAAAAGGTTCTTTGTAAATATTATAGAACCAGCATCATATTCTTTCCACTTGATGCGAAAAATGCCTTTTCATGCATATTGTTTTAAGCAAAAGGGCATTCATAAAATTATGCTCCTCGATCTACAAACGGTCTATACCAGAAGCAAATAATGCCATTATTTTCATCAACACGGAATTCAGATGCTTATGTTTTTCGTCATCTCCTTTATTGGCATAGGAGACAACTTAGAATGCGTTTTTAAGTAATTGTTTATTTACCTTACGTGATTTTATGGATTTTTAATGCTATTGAAAAAAACAATCAGGACTAGCATGGCAATGGGAATTTTTAAAATTCTGAGAGCATCTTAAGTTTTCCCACCACAAACATCAAGGACGAAGCATAGCATTGAATCTTAAATCAGCATCAGTACCATGCATCAAATTTAACAACAAAATTGGGAAATTTTACCCTGCATGGATTGTTTAGCCACATTGTGCTCCAAAATTGTCACCATAAATTCGTCAAAGACATGCTAAGAGGAGAGTTAAATAAAATTAATTGGAGCCAAAAGGAAAATGTATCATTTTTGACTAATGTGGTCGAAATAGCGGCAGCATAAAACACTATTCTTTTTTACAACAACAAACGATGTCGTGAGTTAGGAAAGCGCTTTTTCGCTAAGTTGTTCCATTCGTTGTCTTTAGAAGAAAGAACGTATACATGAAAGAGGAAAATTTACAAGCGCGAATTTCATCTTTTAGCGTCCAAAGCGTATTTCGCAAAGCCAAGAACAGCTACTACTGTTTGGAGAGTGGTCAAAATACCGATATTGCCTGAGCCATTAATGGCAGGCGTAGAGCCTTTTTTGATGAGCTTACTACGGGCCAATTCCCTCAACATACGCTACTAGTACCCTCACCAAGCTAAACACAGCCAGCTTAGGACAACTTGAGCAATATCACTGAGGCGTAAGGTGAAGACGAATGGGAGAATAGGAAAGTTTTGGGGACATTCTAGTACAAGGCAGCCTACAAGTACAACTGGTATATAAATTATCTCAAGCATTTCATGGCAAATTAAAGTGTACTTTCTTATATCTGGGGCAAAAACATGTTTGACATACCACCGTCCACTAAAAAGCATTACATCGTACATATTTCTAAAAGGTTTAAAATACTGGCGTAATGTGTAGATATCAAACATACAATTTGCATAGCTGTGCAAAGAATTAGGTACATTTTTAATTTTGCTATATACTTCTCAATGCATGAATAGAGTTTTCTTGGTAACATTACGACAGGTCTTCCATCGAGGTCAACAAAAGCTCCTTATCCAGTTTTATTTGTCTTTACTTTCCGTTCATCATTTGGAAGCGATAAAATTCAAAAATGGTTTAATTTTTTGTTTACAGAATTCTAAGTAAAATAATTATTGAGAGAGTAAAAGGACAACTTCCACAGAATTATGAGTTCTAACAAGGAATCAGTCAAACTATAAATGCTTATACTGTAATGACATTTTTTCATTGAGAAAAGATACGATCTGCGGAGGGTTCCTGAATGATTTATATTTCTTTAATAGGTTAATCACGCGGAAGTATGGAGCCATAACAAGAATCCTGCTTCTAATTGCTCATGTAGCAGCCGATAACCACATTGAGCTTCAATGGAAACAGAAGCCAACTGCAACAGGTTGGTAAACCAAAACATTTCACAAACACCTCCCTAATTATATGTCATTTCACATGCTCTAATGCGTAGAATATGATTGAACTTATATTATAGGTGAAATATTTGATGAGGATTATTTTTGTAACGGTTAATACTTAAAGAAATCCGCACGTGTTGAGGAAAATAATTTTTATAATGCCATTAAAAAGGACATATTCGTAAATCCAATAGTTATTAACTTCTCCAGCTAATGTAAGCTCCACACCACCCGTAAATCAACAAGAAAAAACAGCTGTAACCAAATGGACAATCTCGACATGGACTATAAAATACTATATCAGTGTGCTCGATCTAAATCACCAATCTTTGGGAGCAGACTAGCTAATCCAAATCTAAAACTACAAGCATAAAATTTCGCTTTCCTCACGTACATTCATCCAAGTCTCGTTTTCTTAATAGTATTTTATCATTTGGACTGATATATTATGCTAGCATTCCGAATATGTTGCATTTAATCATATTTTTAAGTTACAGATTACCTTAACTCTACGATTAAGTCCTCGACGATTTCCATCTTTTCTTGATTTGCGCCAGAGATCTTTTTTCAAACGGAATGTGGCCCTTTAACGAATTCGCCGGAAATCAGACCTGAACGTGTGAATTTCACGTATATACTCTCTCCACAGGTGATATCACATCAAATTCGTTTCTGCGACGTTCACTGCGGAACGCCTCACCCTTCCCGCCAGGGACGACGCGTCGTGGCTTCGATCGATGAGTTAATAGTCGCTTACTCCGAAGATATGCGTTTTTTCTCATATCCTCGGAGATTTTCAAGAAGTATTGACTTACACCAAGATATTTACTCGTAATTCATGACAAGTTTGTGTTTTTAACCATCAACTAACCTAAAAAACCGTCTTTTTCCGTAAATAGATTTTTGGCTCAAAATCGGCTGGCTCACGACTCCAATAGACTTGAGTCGTGATATGTCGATTGCGAAAATAATAGCCCACGTCCAAAACAGCCGTTATTCGCCCTAGGACACCCATCCATCCATGTCCCATTCAGGGTTTTCAGGATCACACGGGCACGTGAACCGCCTAGTAATCCAGAACAATTGAAATATACACGATATTGTATGATGAGAACACGGTTTTCCTACGTTGAGGTGGTATTTTCGAAGTTGTACGTAGCGATTCACCTTCCATTTCCATCTGAATCACGCGCCATTCCAGATGGTGACAAACCTTTAATTACTTCTTACATTGATAATTTATGTTAATATGAAAAGTATTTTTAATGAAATGGTAAATGGTTGAGTAGAGCTAAGAATTTACTGAATCTTACAAAGTCAAAGCAGCAATGTACATATAAAGTATCTTCTAACATAATTACAGAGAATTTCAACAACCCTCATCTCAAAAATGTCTCCAAGAACATTATTTTAACCAGACACAGAACCAAATGTGTGGGATTTCCATGTGATGCGAAATCATTAAAAATCTTGAGCTGTGTTTGTACAATGCATGTACCTGAGTACATAAATGAACACATTCACTTTTGAAGTTACACTGTGTAAACACCCAAATTTGCACAAATACGTGAACATATGGCCATAAAAAAGCTCCTAAAGGCAGTAATAGAATTGAAAATAAAAATACAATAAAAAACCCAGAAATCAACTGCATAGAGTAGGTAATCAAAAGAATTATCTATGACAATCGAAGTATTAAATTCTAAAAAAAAAACAAACCTTCAAAATATCCTTTAAATGCACATCAACCAATTTCACAACACATAAAGTACCCAAGATCAGAAAAATTTACAGCCAAAAGTCTAATATTTTAGTATTTGTAAATATAATTGATAATACTAACTTAAATCAGAAAACAAATTGGATGGTATCGAAGAGAAGAGCAGCTTAATGAACAAGTTGAATCACAGAATTGAAAGAAATTTGTTTTGAGATTTTTAGTTACCACACAAAGAATCAGAGAGCAAGCCAAAGCCATTAGACTAAGTTAACCCCTAACCCTGCACCTTAACACAGCTTTGCTTTCATTCAACATTGACCGAGTACTTAATTCTACTTTTAGTTACAGCCAAAAGTTTAACATTTTAGTATTTGCGAAGATAATTAGTAATACTTGATAACTTAAATTAGAAAACAAATGGGATGGTATCGGACTGCGGTATTCCTGTTCACTGAAATAGATCAGATATGCGTAGGACAGTTTGTAATTCACTAACATGGTTGCAGAGAAATGTTAAATATTACTTGTACACCCTTTAGATGGTAGAAATTTTAATCTCAAGAGATCATAAAACATTACAATCCATACGACATTATACCCACCAAAAACCCATAAAGCTACCCAATCAAATTCTCCATTATACGGTTCCTTTTCAGGACCCCTAACTGCCGTACTTCAACATTACCCTCTTCTACAGGGGGAGGAACAATGAAATCCGGGAATAATATTTAATTATAACGTCAATCATACAACGTTCTTGCATGTGAATTAATATTTGTACATGTACACACGCTCTTTTACTTAAATACTAATCTTTTCCATTTTATCGTGCTGCTTATATGTATCTACGTTTTTCAAAATTTACCAGAGAGACATTAAAATTAAAGGCACGGATGATCGCGTGCTATACCGCAGATCAGTCAGTCCTCCACCCGCTTACTCCTCACGCAGTTTTTGAACATGATTTGAAATAAAATAGAGCACTAAACATTATTTTTGGCCAAGTACTGGAGAGCATCCCGAAGAAAGAACATTGTTCATAATTACCATAGAGATTCATTTTTAAGTTCTAAATTCACAGGAAAACTTAGGAAGTAAACTTTTGAGAATGAAAAAACTTTATTTCTTGTCAAAAACCACAATGTAAACTAGTAGTAGATTGGTGGACAGGGGCTGGCGCTGAGACAAAGATCACCTATACCTAAAAGCCAAAGAAACGGTTTTAAATTGTGTCCCACAAAAGGTAAATTTACATATTTAATATAAATTTACATTGGGCGAAAGGTAAATTTACCTATGAAATTACTGACCATCAGTGGGCTCTGTATGGACAAGACGATACAAATGCTTATGACAGATGTGACAGGGAAAGCATTTCCTATTGCAAGGCTTCAGTTTGAAAGGTTTATAGTCCTATGGTCACTATTATTCTATTGTAATTGTTCCAACAAAATTAGAAATATTTTTTTAATCAATACATAGATGTAGTCCCATATTATTTTTTCTAAGGGATGTCTATTTCTTGGTTCCCAGCCATTGGCTGGTCTCCCCAATTGAAATTCAAACATGGCGGGTGAATTTTTCTGAAGAAATCTAGTTACCTTGTATCCACCAAAAATTGCCATGGGAAGTAGGAAGCCTGGATAGCGTAGTGGTCTGCGCATTGGTCCGGCAAACCAAAGGTCCGTGGTTCGATTCCCGGTCCAGGCCGATTTATTTATCATGGTCTCCCCAAGTCTAATTTCTCCTCGGGGCCATTTGGATTTTCAGTTATCCATTGCTCTATTATTAAAGATAACTGATAATATAGGCATAGAGCTACTGACCAGTATGATCAACTCTATGCCTTCATACTTGTGAATACCTACAAGAGTTTAGTATCAATAACCTTCTCTTCCTACAATATTGTTATCCTCAAAGTACAAAATTACCACAATTTTCCAAGCGTAACTCCTAACTTATATCAGCATATCATGGTCAGAGCATAAAAAGCCTGATTGAATCACTGCCTTGAAACTGGCATACTTTACAAGTGTAGCCTCCTCCATACTTGAAAACTATATTTCCCATCCATGATTCCTAAACTGGAAGATGAATTCCAATTAACTGGGAAAAATAATCTATCGATGACATTCAAGATGATAGCGCTAGTGAGTCATGTCTGTCTCTACCAATGCCCTGTGCAAGCAGGTAACCTATTCTCGGAACCTAGGAAATTTTTAGGAGTTTCACCTAACGAGGAAAGTCATCGAAGATGTGAATAGTCTGTAATTTGGTACGATTGGAAGTAAATTAAGGACAGCACTTGCAATACCTCTTTATGACTGGAGATACTGACTTATTTTCCTCGATTGATAGAGACACTTGCACGCCCTGGACGAATTAGTGGCTCTTCTAATTGAAACGTCCGTATTCGTCGGTCTCGTCAGGTCTCGTAGATTCAAGTGACCGACAACTTGTCTCATTGCTACAAGGAAGGTGAAGAAGAGAGCCTTCTTTTCAAACGGTCTCCTCCATTGGCCGGCATCCAATTTCTAACGGATATACGATTGGTAGGTAGGAGTACAGCGTCGTCTGCTTCTTCGCACGTCAGCGTTGTTTAACAGGATGGGTGAATATTGGAACATGCCGAGTGGAAATGGTGTGGGCAGGTGAGGGGAATGCTGGAATCGGAGTGGGAAGGGCGGGTAGCAGTCAAAATGTTCCAACGACCTCAACCGATCAACTGTTGACCGATTGGATTGGATTTTTGGGGAGGCGACCGACAGCTGAGGTCATTTGCGCCATAGGGTATAGGCAAGGAAGGAAGGGTGGAGAGAAACCCTGCGTCAGCATTATCCTGCTCTTAACGAAAGGGGACCATGGTTTAACGTCTCATCTGACAGACGGGATACTGTACTGGAAGTGCCCTCCACAAGACACTCAAGTAGGGATCGGGTTTCCTCAGAAAAACATCCTCCTCTGCAGGGATTAGAACCCAGGCCGCCCGTATGGTTAGCCAGTAGTCCGAGAAAAGTGGCGATTCATCACAAGAATCTAGGAGCGAATTTAAAGTTCTGCCTTGGTGCAGTCAAGTCAAAATAGTTTTAACTATTTTTAATCAACCGTACTTTTGCGTGTTCCTCACGAATATTTCACACATAACTTCTCGTATGACGCGCAGCAGATTTTTAAAATTTATATTAGCTATTTTTGGGAACATAACGAGTGTTCTGCACGCTTAGGTACGGTATATTTCGCCCGGAAAGATTTCTTGAGCTCAAGTCTCACCCTGCAAGCCACCTCTATTTTGTTTCTTTTGTGTATCAAGGTAGTAGTTTGAGCGAAATATCATTTTACCTAGAAATCAATGAATTTAATCTCATTTGACAGAAAAATATCTCATCCCTCTAATGACACCAAAAATTCAACCCCTTACCCCGTTACTTCCGGAGTTATTTTCCAAAAAATACCAGCCCTTTTACGTGGGAAATGGTACGTGCATGCACTCCAGAGAGACTTTTTTGTCAGAATGAGGAATTTCTAACACTTGGATGTCGTAAAAAAACTAACAGCGAGTAGTTTGTTTGCTTTCTCAACTATTTTTGAAAATTAATCATTCTGTCACCGCAATAGGTTCTTGGGTATTACAGAAAACCTTACGTTTTGAAGGAGTTTCAAACGCACCGCCCGAAAAAAAGAGTCAGATTAAAGACTCATTTAGATATTTTCATTTAATTACTTACCATTTCTGTCAAATAAAGCTATATTATTGCACCATTAATAATGCAATATTAAATTCAAATGTCCTACAGTTGGTGAAATTCAAACTTTAAGTTCTAATGGTGTCAATTATGACTAGGGAACTATCTCGCTCGGACTACCTTAATTTGCCCACTATGTATTTACATTGCAATTTCATTTCAACGTCTAAGCGTCATTTAAGGTAACATTGACATGTAAACCAATTTCCATGTCCTTTATATACAATGGAAGTGTCTTGAGGAGGAAAAGGTATCACTATAGTAGTGGGGAGGGAGTTTTTTTTTGGATTCAGGGTCAAGTGGTGATGTCTGTTGAACGTACAAGTGTTGGGAGAAAATGGGAGTGGAGGAAGAGGTAAGATTTTTAAACAGATAAAAACAACTCTGAACGTTTGAAATCAGACACATCATTTGAAATCAGCACCGAAGTCAAAGTTGTATCTTTCTTTGTAATCACAATGCTAAATGCAAAACAAGGAAATAGAGCGGCATACACACTGGGTGCACTCAAGAAAACTCAGGAGAGGAAAACGGCCGCTGTTGATTCAATAGGTGTTTTAATGCGATCGGATTGAGCCAAGATCATCGAGATATACGACGGATCGCGGTGGCCTGGGGCCCTATCCACTATGGCAATCTCTCGGATAGTTCGCGGTTGGTTCTCGGAAAGACGTCATAATTTCGGAATGAGCAATCCACTAAGGTCTATCCTAACTTTCCGTTACGGAAACACGTTCGAGAGCGGCCGATGTGAAGGAGGGTCTCGGAAAATGACTTTCTGTTTCTCGGAATCGGAAAGTGATGTGCCAGCTGGTAAGTTATGGAATTTTTTTACAGCGAAAGTGGTTCTTCAGAAGCTGGTAAGAAGTAATAGGTAATTTGCAATACTGGCACGGTATGTGCACTAAAAATTATGGGAAATGGAAGGTTATGTACGGAAATAGGAATGAAATAAAGTTAATGACGAAACCAGTTGAAAGTTGGAAAGCGTTAATGCCTTGTACCGCCTTGTACTATCAACTTTGGATTTTGACGTTACATTTGGATTTCGACCGGCTAGCTTTTGGATTACTGCTTTTTGGATTTTAACGGACCTCTTGGACTTACTCTTTTCTCGGAATCGGCACTGATTGACGTTTTTAGGCTAGGATCACTTAACGCTTTGACTTCGCACCGTTTGGACCTTTGGATTTTGACGTTACATTTGGATTTCGACCGGCTAGCTTTTGGATTACTGCTTTTTGGATTTTGACGGACCTCTTCGACTTACTCTTTTCTCGGAATCGGCACTGATTGACGTTTTTAGGGAAGGATCACTTGACGCTTTGACTTCGCACCGTTTGGACCTTGATTTTCATTTAAGAAGTACATCGTACTCGGAATATCTTGCTAGGTAAGTACAATCTTTGACAGGTTATGATTGATTTTTCGAGAAAGTTTGTTTTATGCGTGAATTCGTGGTGTACGTCTGTTACTGTTTGTCACATTTGGCTCCAGTACTCTCCTGTCCTCTTGATATTTCCTTGACGTTGACATTTGTGGGTTTGATATCCTCTTACATCGACGGAAAGTTCTTTACAAGGTTAAAAGAGATCACAATTCTCAATTGTGGCCAAGCATGTCAATTCTGTTAACAAACAAATTGCAATTAAATGACGTCAATCATTTTTAGATGAACGAAATACAGGCGTTGGAGTTAATCAGGGAGAGGAGAAGAAGGGAGTTGAGGCTGATTAACAGGACAAGGTTACGCCGGCTACGAGACTTAAGTGACCCTTATCTCATGCCTGGTGCTGCTTTTCAAGGGCTTTACCGGCTGAATAAGGCTCTGACAAGGGAGCTTATTACAGAGCTAGAGCCTCATATGAACCAGGCCGAAAGAAGCACAGCAATACCTGTTAAATTAAAGGTGGGAACACATATAGATGTGCACAACATGCCTCTTGTTATTACAAAATGATATACCTTCTAAATTGCTCCTAGGTCCTATGTGCTCTACACTTCTTCGGGCAAGGCAGCTATCAAAAGTCAGCTGGGAGTGACTGCCACCTAGGCCTCAGCCAAGCTGCTGTCAGTCGAGCGATTGAAGAAGTGACTGAGGCACTAAATACTCCTGAAGTTTTAACTCGCTGGATTTATTTTCCAATGACCCGCAATGAAAGGCGGCAGACCATACAGGAGTAAGGCATTTTTTATTTGTCTCACAACATACATAAAAGGAATACTTTGAGACACAAAGATGAATTTGCCCATTATTTGAATATCCCTTAAATTGCAATTCTAAGTAGTTACTGATGGAATTCATAGCAACACAAATTTTAAGCGATTTGTGTTATGGGAGCCTTTAATTTAGTGTCAGCCTTTACTGTTACACTCTTTCATTTTGGCATCTTCTGCTCCTAGCTGTTGCTGATGACGATTCCATCTTCCCCAATTCTTCCCAATAAAATCCACAAAAGAAATTCAAGGTTTTAAAAATGTAAAGAAATAATACAGCATGTTCAGGGGGTAAAAGTATTTTATTTCAAAATTAGAAAATTGAAAACTATGGCTGCCTTCTCAAATAGTTTATGTATCTGGAACAAAAAATATATAGATATTAATGCCAAAGATTTCACAACAGGAATTACCAAGCTACAGGATTTCCTGGTGTGCTGGGATTTGTGGATGGCACACATGCTCAAATTGTAAGTTTAATTTCATAGGTGTAAAATATTTATTTAAATGGATGTTCATTTCCTTTTTCCATGTTCTATTGCATTCTCTAGGTGTGTGATAGCAAGCTACAAATTTTGAACTGTGTAGCTCGATATCCAGGAAGCACACATGACTCCTTCATTTGGAGCAATTCTGAGGTGTTCAGAGGGATGAGGACTCTGTGGGAAAGTGGTGAGCGGTGTTGGTTACTAGGTAGTTATGACTTTAATCAAATTATTAAATCTTATTCCACTATATATTTGGATTGAATAACTTTGAAAGTAAATGCCTGTGCAAGCTGAGATAGATAGCTAGGTTGTAACTATTGCATGCTCTACATATTATGCTAAAAATGCTTCTACGATTTAAGATAAACAGGAATAGTAAAAAAGGAAGTTGGGAAGCAGGATTTAGTTTGGAATGCGGTAGTAGTTGAAAAATTTAAGATTATAACAGTGATATAAAATAGAAATTTGTGTCAAAATGGAGAGAAATGTAAATGGTACTGTCCACTTCATTGTATATTCCAACATGGGTTCCAGCCTTTTGGCCCAACATCATTCACAAAGCACACTGTACATGAAGATGTAGGCTGTCCCAAAAAAACATTTTTTTTAAATTTCAAAATCGTCAATCGGATTTCGATGACCCTCGGGTATACAAGGATAGGCAAAAAAAGATTTTTGAAAAATGTTAAATAATTAGTTAGCGAGAGGCGCCTAAATACCAACACCCTTAATTTGTAATACGATTTCGCGAAAACTGCCAAAATAAGGGTAAGCAGGGTAAGTTATGAGCCATAGGACAAAAATTTCGTCGGTTTTTGCGTATCTTTCACCGTTTAGGCTTTGCGGCCCGCGCAGCCTGGCGCCAAGAGTGGCGCTAAGCGATGCGGCTCGCGCGACGCGGCGCAACAGACGGCTGAGGCCGTCCCCCTCCCCTCCCCATCCTTCTCACCTACGGTCGCCCGCCATGCTCACATGCTTCAGTGACTCTCTCTCTGCGAAATTCAGATTTTGAACTCGTTTCGTAGACCAAATCATGTCGGCACGTATGGTAATCAATCTTAACTTTATTTTGGAAACTCATTACACATTTATTAACCTACTGAGAAAATTATTCAACAAAGCCAGGTTTCAGTTGAACAAGCTCTTTCTTCATACCCTCATTTATCATTTTTCGTAATTGGGAAACAATCTGCAACAAATATTGCTTTTGTTCTTCGTCGTTAGTAATATTGCTATTGAATTCCGTGATTAGGGCCACCCCCATCTCGGCCACATCATTCACCACCTTCAACTGTTTGATGTGCTGTCGAGCTGCTTGGTAGCTTTCTGTCGTTTCCCAATCCTTATAATCTTCGTTGAGAAATTCATGCGGTAGCTCAAGAGTTTTAACAAAATTCATGGAACTTGATGACACAAAAAATAAATCTTTACTGTGAACGTTTTTAGGCACAGGCACTCTTTTCTGACACTGTATGGAATCATTTTCACGTTCATGCATTCGTTTCACCATTTTTCTTTTAATGTGAAACGGTACCCTATCATAAAAAAATGACAAGCTCACTAGCTCCTCGCTTAAGTACCACAAATGGTTAGAGAATTTTTCTTTAGTGATGAAGAGTAACTCATTGAATTTCGGCCTCTGATCAGTGACACTCAGAGACTTGAGAAATGTCAAGTCATTAAATGGAGCTATAACCGCCACTGGTGTTGTAAACCAATACCGCACGTACACTTTCACTATAAATGCGCATAAGCATTTCAGCTTCATCTTGTGTTCTGGTATAACCTGTGGGCATTGTCTGCCAAAGATGAACATCAAAAGAGCGTATATTGCACGGTTCATCCACCGAGCTTCGTGGGTGGGTGGTGGGGCTCTGAACTTGATGCCCGTTGGAGGAACTCCGCCAAGGAAGATGATGGTAACATTTAACAAATATTTGTAGTCCCCTCGAGGTTGATATTCCTGTTTGAAAGGAAAAAATTTCGATTACGAAGTTTGCTCCACATATTCGAAGTCTATTCGTCCGAAAAAAATTTACCTGCAGCTGAGAAGAACAAAATTGGATTATGCTTTGAGATTCGCATCCGATAATGCTCCTTATGTATGGATCAGAAATTCCTGTGTCAAAATCCTGATGATCGAGGCTGGGCCATTTTTTGAGGAACAAATTGAAAATTGACACCTCTGCAGATTTTGCAGCGCCCAAACAGTGTTCTAAAACTACCTTCAGCACGATTTCTGCCACATGGTGGCGACAGGCCAAGTGTAGTAGCGTTCTTTTCAGTAAACGTTCAAGGCAAGCCACAGCGCCGTTATGAATACCAGTATTGACGGACGTGGTATCCAAAACCGTGCCCCTTGCCATGGACGTTAGGTTCCACGTAGAAAGGAGGTTGAAGATAGCCTCAGCTTCCAGTTTCCCAGTCCCAGATGAAACTTTAGGTACACCCAGCAGTTGCTCACTTTCCCCTGCGGAAATAAAAAATGAAATGTCTTACGAAATTACCTTTGAAGTGCAGAATGAGGTTGAATAATTTAAGTGCTCATTAATTACCTCCTGATACAAGAACGGCGACTCTGTCAACCTTTCCTTCCCCTGTGAGGTCTGGCAGTATTTTCCCGTCAAAGTGAACAGTCAGAGGTGCGTCCTTTTTCATATTCTCTTTTATTTTGTCACAAATATCGGAGCGCGCCTGGTTGCGAGCTCGATGCATCGTCGACCGACTCAGTGTACAATCCTCAAGGTTCTCTCCATTGGAAATAAGGGTAGTTGTCACAAGAGTAACGGCATTCCTAACGCTCACCTTGCCATAATCAAGCGATGCAGCTATAAGAGGCGTTATCACTTTATTTTTCTTGGTGCGTGCACTTACTCTCGGCTTGAATTCATCGTCCTCACCATCGGAAGAAGTGTCCAATTCGTCATCAGGGTCGACTACTGTAGCTGTTTTCTTTTCTGCGCGTTGCTTCTTCTCGTATTTCTTGGCGTTGGCCTTACGTTTCTGTAAAATAGCCTATTTTTTGGCCAATACCTTATCGAGAACTGAAACGTAGCCGATGCGCTCTGGAAGGGAAAAATTAGCATAAATTGCTTCATAATTTCTTTAAAAAATAATTTTCTTTTATTCAGACAAACACTTAATTATTAAGAACTTACCTGGAAGCATTTGCTGTCGCACGAAAGCCTTATCTTCATCAATTTTGATCAACTTGTCCCAATCATGATGCCATAGTGGGAACGTATTGTCAAGAGCGCCAAGAAAATCACAAATTTTCTTGTCATGATTAGCACTAGTTCCTGGCTTGGTTTTTTTTAGTTTGTTCCAAAGTTCGAACTGCCTCTTGAGAGAGAAAGTCACTGAAGCATGTGAGCATGGCGGGCGACCGTAGGTGAGAAGGATGGGGAGGGGAGGGGGACGGCCTCAGCCGTCTGTTGCGCCGCGTCGCGCGAGCCGCATCGCTTAGCGCCACTCTTGGCGCCAGGCTGCGCGGGCCGCAAAGCCTAAACGGTGAAAGATACGCAAAAACCGACGAAATTTTTGCCCTATGGGTCATAACTTACCCTGATTACCCTTACTTTGGCAGTTTTCGCGAAATCGTATGACAAATTAAGGGTGTTGGTATTTAGGTGCCTCTCGCTAACTTATTATTTAACATTTTTCAAAAATCTTTTTTTGCCTATCCTTGTATACCCGAGGGTCATCGAAATACGATTGACGATTTTGAAATTTAAAAAAAAATGTTTTTTTGGGACAGCCTAATGAAGATGGCTATGTGAAAGGCTGAAACATATGTTGTGAAATGAAATATTGTGGACAGTACCATTGCATTTAATTTCATTCTCTTCTGTTGCACCTCATCCGGAAGGGGGCAGTTTACTTAATCAAATTTTGTTTGTGGAGGAGCTCTGGTTTAATTACATGAAATGCTTGTTCAGGTGACTCAGGCTATCCACACCAGCCTTGGTTGCAAACAGCCATATTGGATGCTGCAGAAGGGTCACCAGAAGAAAACTACACAAATCTTCATGAGCGGGCTAGGAGTGCTGTAGAGCGGTGCATTGGGGTACTAAAATCGAGATTTAGATGCCTTCACCGTGCTCTTGAGTATGCTCCTGCCAAAGTAGGACGAATAGTAAATGCATGCTCAATACTGCACAATATGTGTATTGGGCATGGTTTGCCCATAGCAGAGGAAGAAGAGGACAGTGGGCAAATACCAAACATGCCACCAGAGCCTTTTCTTGCCCATCGTAGGGCATTATTGAGAGAGGCAAGGACTGTGAGGGAGTCAATTGTTCACCGTCTGCAAAGATAAATTAGGGGTATGTGTGTCAAAGTATTGTGCCGTGCATGCTGTTACTATCAACTTACTCGGTTTTCATCTCCCCCAAGGTTTCGCAAAGAAATTGCGATGTCTCCTTCATAGTTTCTGCCATCGAAGCTAAAGCTTCAGCTTTAATTTTACTGGCAGCTGCCCTCTCCTCAGCTGCTTTCGCCAGTCTCTCCTCATATTGGTCTCGAGGGCTCATGTCTGCCATAGAAATTGCATCAGCAAATATTGAATAACAAACTTATTTCTTTTCTCCCACACAAATTATTTCAACTCATGAATTATATTCATGTAGGTGAGGCTTAGATCTGGTTTAGCATAGGCCCCTTCTAACTTGTAACTAAAGGATAGTTGATTTAAAAACACTCTATTGATTACATGCTGGAGCAATTGGAGATGGTTTCAAGGATTGGTAATATTACCTACATGTTTACTGATGTTTCACTATCCCACTATTCAACCCTCCTTGAGAAAGCATGCCTATGTAACAATGTGTACATGATAAATTTAAAAAATCAATAATAAACCTTGGAGGTTGAAGTTGCTGGTTGATCTGTTTAGGCATCTAATCCAATCCAGTCATTATTCAAAGTAGTATCGTTGTGCAAATATTCTTTCATTAATGCATCTAAGTGTGGTTTTGCATTCCAAGAAATAGCTTAAATTTTTCCCTCTTCAAATGAAGTCATGTGTTCTTATGAAGTAATACCAGTTAGCAATGGCTACAGCAGCATTCCTGATGTAACATTCTAATTTTCAGGTTTACTTACTATGGGTAACTGGCCTTTTTCTTTTTCGAGTGATGGTCTTTTGTGGTGGAGGAGATGTTGCCAGTAACACGTCGTCTTGGGGGGGCTGAGGGCTGAAATTGAAGGGCTGAAATTGTGAACTGGTGGATGGGGTGATGGGTGGAGTGGTGGTAAAAAGTATGATTTCAGGGGAAGTGGTTTGAGGGGTATCCAAAGGTGCAGTGGGGGTAGGTGTAATGTGAATAGGAGGCAGAGTGGATAAGTGGGGATTAGAGGTTCTGGAGGGAGGAATATTGAGGGTGAAATTATTGCAATAAATTTCAACAGAGGTGTCCTCTGTCCGTTGCTTCAAAACCTGTGAGAAATAATATAAAGGTTATGTCATGTTAGGCCTCAGATTTATTTGATGGTTACAATGGTAAATTCATGTTTGAATTAAATTCTTTTGCCTGTGACCTCTAGGCTGTATTGCCTAGAGGCCACATGCCTATTGCTACATTCTGATATTTCAAGGGAGTGAAATACTTTTTGATTGATTCAGTTCAGTATTTGACAGTGTCTATAAGAACTTAATATTTCTATTCATTTAGAACAGCCAGCAATATTGAAACTGAGGTTAGACATCTGTATTCAGACCATCAGAAGTCTTAATTACTCATTATAAATTCCTCATTCATAAGGAATTACTCTTGTTTCACTAGTGGCTGACAATAAGAAAGTCTATGCTTGCTATGCACCATTACATTACTATAAGTTTCAAATTCGTTTGAGCAAATGAAATAGATACTCATTCTTAGGCCTGCTTCCTCTGTAAGACCTACTCATAACTTGTTGCATTGAGCTTTATCATACAGATTTTCATTATAAAACCTTAGGAATGCAAAAGTTTTTGCTGAATCGCATCAACCTCATATTTTGTGTGTGAGACCACAAGCTCATTCTCTATTAGGGAATGGATGAGTGTACTCAAATCACTAATGTTGATTTCTTTGTATTCAAACTTTCACTTTACACCAGTCTCATACATCATAGATAAGACGTGCTCCCAATTCAATAAATCTAAATATATTGAAAGTCAACATATTTAAATCTACTATTAACTACCTATCTACTATTTAAATTCACTTAGGTATAATAATTCATCCTCATTTAATAAACTAAACCAAAATATTTCATTTGATGGGAAAATGGTATCAGATCCACAAGAAATTGCAGAATCTTTTAATATACAACTCTGTACAAATAAAGAATACAAATAAATAATAAATCTCCAATGGCCATAATAATTGGCACCACTCGTCAAAAGAAAGAAATAAAAGTTTACTGTTTTGGTTTAATGAAAACGTCAGTGACCAACCCCAGCCTCCTCAAGTTTCCTCGATACAATTCTGTAATAATAATTCTTCTCTTTCTCAATCTAATACTAGAGCTAAGTCCCTTTGAATAAGCAGTCATCCTCATTCATTTTTTTGTCCCCAACTATTCCTTCTGAAGTGAGGAGGGCTATCAATTCTATAAATATCTCTTCTACTGTTTGGCCAGATGGGATTACCTCAAAGATCACTAAAGCTTCTGCTGATGTTGTATTTTTACCATTGTGTGATATTATCAATCAGTCATTCATTTCTGGGTGTTTTCCCACCACCCTGAAACAAGCAAGAGTGATACCAATTCCTAAATAGGGGTCATAAATACAATCAACAAATTACAGGCCAATTTCAGTTTTATGGGTCTTTTCAAAGATATTGGAGAAACTCGTCTATACTCGTTTAAATAGTTATGAATAGTTATGAATAGTTGAACTGGAATATCTACGACAACAGCCATTTTTCAAAATATTGATGGTATTCTCAATGGTATTAACGATAAACACAGTGTTATGGGTATCTCATTTGATCTAAAAAGTGCATTCAATAGTGTAGATCATAATATACTTAAACTTAAGCTTGAATGGCTGGGAATATCTGGCAATGCTTGCAGCTGGCTGATGTCTTTTTTGTCAGATAGATCTCAGAATGTTTGTTATAATCATAGTACATCCAATGGACCAGTTCTCGTCAATACAAGCCCAAGGGTAATTAAGGCTGGGGTTCCTCAGGGCTCCATTCTTGGCCTTCTTTTTATTTTGTTTATTGATGATCTTCCTGAATGTTTTACTCATAGTGTACCTGTAATATACGCTGATGACACTTCAAGCTTAATATCCATCAATAAGAAACTTAATTTGAGTGAACATGTTAATGTAACTTACAATGAAATGCAGGAATGGTGTGCTTATTATAACATAGCATTAAACATCAAGAAAACAGCTTGTATTCACTATCGTACTAAGAGATCATGTGCTGTTGAAGAATTGATTACTGATATGAGTGTCTCATTAGTGAGCTCAGTAAACTTTCTTGGGCTGTATACACATAATGAACTCAATTGGTCTATTCATGTAACTAAACTAACTAAAAGACTGGCTTTGGTATCTTCATGATAAGAAAGTTATTCCCAATAGTAGCCATTGATACTCTTAAGGTGCTTTATTATGCAAAGGTGCATATTCTTTTATCATATGGCATTATGTTCTGGGGAAGTTCATCTGTTGCCTCTAAGGCCTTTTCCATGCAGAAGCAAGCCATTAAGGCTTGTGTGTGGATTACCTATTCGCACCCCTGGTAAGCCACTCATTTTAGAGCTCAAAATTTTACCTATTCCTTCAGTTTATATCCTGACCTGTGCAATCTTCGTTAAGAGATATCCTCACCTCTTCCCTGTTAATTCTAACCTCCATAAACACAACATACGTAAATGTATTGACATACATCATCAGCATAATGCATATACTCTCTGTCTGAAGGGACCTCGACACACTGCTTCTGAAATATATAATAAACTCCCTACTAAGGTAAGGTGTATTTCAACGCTACCATTTTTTAAGAGGAAGGTTAAATCTCTTCTTGGGCAGAAAGCCTATTATTCACTTTGTTAATTTTGTGAAGATGAAGAGCTATATTAGGAGCTCTATTTGTAATTTGTATGTTTCACTGTATGTTGCTTGTGCTTGTCTTGTACTTTTATGTATCTGTTTATATATGTATATGTGTACTTGATGATGTCCATGGTATGTATGATACCCAATGGAACAAATAAACTTCTTCTTCTACTCAACTTTGCTTATGGTATGTCTTTCAAATTGTCCTAGAGTGACCATATAATTATCTTGGCCAGGGCAAATGATATTAATTGCAAGGGTGATTAAGTTTGACAAATATGAACAGTTTGATCCCAAAATTTGATAATACCAAGGTGACAGTAGGAATATGTGATCATATCTTGTTCGGTGGTTTCAGGTGATAATTGAAAGTACTACCTGCATGGAGTCAGGTACATCCAAGTGACCCTCCACTGCCACTTGGCCCAATAACCCCAACAAAGTCTCCTCGAGAGGGGTGAGGGCTGTAACTTTGAGGGATGGTCCTCCTCCTGTCCCTCTGGCATGAGTTTTGATTCTGGCAGCTTTTTGCTTGGTATCGCAACGCCAGTCCTGCCAAACCTGCCATTTTCATATATCCCTTAGGTAAATGTCTGCTTCCGTCACACACCTTTCAAACACTTATTGCCGGAAATTGGTGATATTAAGGATAGTGGTTGTGACATAGTTTTGTTCTTGAAGAATCACAGTACAAAACAAAAGTTACAGCAAAGTTGTTAAGCTACATGTTTTTGAGATATTCACGTTAGAAAATGACCGATTTTCGTCATTTTTCCGACTTTTTCGACGCCATTTTCTCAGTTTGGCGAAAGCTCCGACAGAGGGATATTTCTAACTTCACCTATACAATATACGCTTCGTTACGCCAGCCAACAAGGTTACGGGTCCTGAGGAGTGAAACAGGGGTGCTGGGGTGGGACAGAACACAGGCCCTTAATGGTGGGGATACTTGGTAGTGAAAAAGGCATTTATGACAATTTAGAAACAGTTTTCGTGATTTATGGAGGGTTGAAAGTGACGAACAGCGCTTTTTGGAGTGTTCCTGGATTTAGAAATTCGTGTTTTAACGAATACCCGCTACGATAACGCCATTTAAATATGCCCATTATATCCCCCGCCGACAAGGTTACGGGCCCTGTGGAGTGAAACAGGGGTGCTGGGGTGGGACGGTACGCGAACTCGAAATACCTATTTTCGAAGTTGTTAATGCCATTATTTTCACTAATGAAGTAGCTTTTATCCATTTCCAAGTTATCCTTCACCCGCTTTACGCCTTTCTCTGCAATTTAATTCCGCTCTTTCGCGTTTTCTATCACTTTTCTGTCATTTCCCCGTCTCGTAGCCGCTTTCTCCCATTCTCTGTCTCCAAAGAGGTTTTTCACAAAAAATAAATGTATCTTCATGCCTACACCTCCTATTTCCACCCTTACAATCACCAACCAACCGAGGGAGATTTTTTTCTAGAAAATATACCTCTCTACATGCCTGCACCTCCTATTTCCACCCTTATAATCTCCAACTGTCTCGAGGGAGACTTTTTTCTAGAAAATATACGTCTCTACATGCCTACATCTCCTATTTCCATCCTTATAATCACCAACAGCCTCGAGGGAGATTTTTCTCTAGAAAATATACGTCTCCACATGCCTGCACCTCCTATTTTCACCCTTATAATCTCCAACTGTCTCGAGGGAGACTTTTTTCTAGAAAATATACGTCTCTACATGCCTACATCTCCTATTTCCACCCTTATAATCACCAACCGTCTCGAGGGAGATTTTTTTCTAGAAAATATACGTCTCCACATGCCTGCACCTCCTATTTCCACCCTTATAATCACCAACCGTCTCGAGGGAGATTTTTTCTAGAAAATATACGTCTCTACATGCCTAAATCTCCTATTTCCACCCTTATAATCTCCAACAGTCTCGAGGGAGATTTTTTCTAGAAAATATACGTCTCCACATGCCTGCACCTCCTATTTTCACACTTATAATCACCAACCGTCTCGAGGGAGATTTTTTCTAGAAAATATACGTCTCCACATGCCTGCACCTCCTATTTCCACCCTTATAATCACCAACCGTCTCGAGGGAGATTTTTTCTAGAAAATATACGTCTCTACATGCCTAAATCTCCTATTTCCACCCTTATAATCACCAACAGTCTCGAGGGAGATTTTTTCTAGAAAATATACGTCTCCACATGCCTGCACCTCCTATTTTCACACTTATAATCACCAACCGTCTCGAGGGAGATTTTTTCTAGAAAATATACGTCTCCACATGCCTAAATCTCCTATTTCCACCCTTATAATCACCAACAGTCTCGAGGGAGATTTTTTCTAGAAAATATACGTCTCCACATGCCTGCACCTCCTATTTTCACACTTATAATCACCAACCGTCTCGAGGGAGATTTTTTCTAGAAAATATACGTCTCCACATGCCTGCACCTCCTATTTCCACCCTTATAATCACCAACAGTCTCGAGGGAGATTTTTTCTAGAAAATATACGTCTCCACATGCCTGCACCTCCTATTTTCACACTTATAATCACCAACCGTCTCGAGGGAGATTTTTTCTAGAAAATATACGTCTCCACATGCCTAAATCTCCTATTTCCACCCTTATAATCACCAACAGTCTCGAGGGAGATTTTTTCTAGAAAATATACGTCTCCACATGCCTGCACCTCCTATTTTCACACTTATAATCACCAACCGTCTCGAGGGAGATTTTTTCTAGAAAATATACGTCTCCACATGCCTGCACCTCCTATTTCCACCCTTATAATCACCAACCGTCTCGAGGGAGATTTTTTCCTAGAAAATATACGTCTCTACATGCCGACACCTCCTAGGAATTAATTGTTAACATAGGTTAAACCAGAAATGAAACATTACTTCAAATGTGCTGCGTTTCCAGCGTTCAAGCGACGACATTCTGTGCGGTTACCAGTAACATGGAATGGGAGATTTTAGTGAGTAAACGCAATTCAGCGACTGTCGCGCTACGCTGTGCTCAAAAGTGGAAACAGTGCAATGGCGGCCGGGAAAAACGGCTCCTCAAGCTTTGAAAATTTCTTAGTTATCGTACATTACTTATTCCCCAAAAATAAAATTATCACTAGATACCGGCATCTTTCTAGTATTTATCACACAAATTTCGCGGCGATACGTTACGTGGAAAGGGTCGAAAACAAATTTGGAAAGGTGTGTGACGGAAGCAGACATTTACCATCCCTTATACTGTTAATAAAAGCAAGGTCAAAACAATGTTATAGTATTAGTTTAAGCACAATATTACCTTAGCACATTTTTCTGGTGTTTTAGTTGCACCACTGGAGCAGGCGTTCAGCCTTTGGGCAATTTGTGCCCAAAGCCGCTGTTTCTGGGCAGCAGCTTGTGGGCCAACGATTTTGTTGGTGGCCAACCCTGGATTCTCCACCATGAAATTTAGGAGCTCTTCCTTCTACTCCTGTGACACCCTGGGTGTCACCCGTACTGAAGCACCACCTGGGCCAGTATATGTAGTGAATTAGGTAAACTTCAGATATTGAGCAGATATTATATAAAATATGAAAAACCAAGACCAAGAGTTAAAATTAGCTTAGGTCACCAGGAAAAATCCATCTTAAATATTAAAACTAATATCAAGGAAGTAACCCTTTCCTATGTGAAAGTTTTATCAGTTCGCAGCTCAGTAACAGAACGTTTGATTTTAAGCAACAATGTTTTGTTAACCAACGGTGGAAGAGTGTAACAATCGTAAGAAAATAATTGATCACCAGAAAATACGCCATCTCAATGTCGTAGTGAGAGAAAAACGTAATCGATGAACTGCGGATTATATTTACCAACTAAAACAGTTTCTATTAGGGATCAACATACTCCTGTTTATATTTACTCAATGTTATGTTATCTGCTAAACATACTTAATGTTTACATTACTATGTTTACCTTTGATTTTCAGGCATACCTGTCAGTTGTTGAAGGTGGAATTACCCTATACCAAGGTTACATATTGCGATTTCGCTACTTACGGATAAAAACAAATGCTGAGAGAATTGGCCAATATAGTGAATATAGTTGTCTGCGGCCTAAAACAACAATATTTATTAAAATTAACATTTTTTCACTTACCTCCTCCTTCGCGCTCCATATTCAGTGGTATGATAAACAATTGCCGGATGATATTCAGCCATTGGCTCCGGGAAGATACGTCATGCATTCTGTGACGTAGCTCGGAGTAACTTCGGCAATCTTCGCCTCTCCTTCCGACGAAGGGGAGAGGGCTCGGAATATATCCCGAAAAGCATAGTGGATCGCGTAAAAGAGCTTCCGAGTTACGGAGACGGAATCGGAAAGTTCGGAGACGGAAACGGAAAGTTCGATTCTGAAATCTCGGAAACGAGAAGACGTAGTTACTAGATAGGGCTCCTGGTCGGAGTACACGTTATACGCAATTCCGAGGAGGCTTACAGCTATGGAGAAAACTATTGGCCACGTCACGTCACGAGTAAGCCCGATGGAAAACTGTTGAGGTAGGGGAAGACGAGAGGTGGAAACAAATGAATCATCATAAAAAATTTCGCAATGTAAGTTCCTGGAACTCGGGCCAGAGACTTTCAACCTAGAATTTTCAACAAGAGAATGAGTCATTTTCCAAAGTGCAAATCACACTCTGAACAACCTCCCCCATGGCTCTATCTACTACAAACTCAGCCATTCTAAACTTTCAACAGTGCTATGCCTCTGAAATCCTGATTTTTCATACACGTGGTTGTAATTGAAAGCGAATTGCATGCAGGGTATTGCGAAGTAAACCAAGTCACATTCATCCATGCCATTAAGGAACAGCGCATGATTTTCAGAAAATGAGTCCTTCCTTTGAGGAAAAAAGCTCGACTTTTAGGATAAGTAAGGATGAGATTTACACCGTTTCATAAACCAGCCCATTAGGCGCAAGAATTCCATATATTTCGAGGGATTTGGTAATTTCCCTGAGCATTGTGTCAGTTCTTCACTGATTTATCCGCCAGGCAAGAGTTAGGATCGCCGACGTTTCGATGACTGACTCCGCCATATTCCTCATGGCGTCAATCAACACATATAGATCCTTTCTATCATCTATCTTTCTATCATTGAGGTTACTCATAAGATCCATAAATTACCCATAGGCTGCATTCTGCCATTGGGCATTGTATTCGCTAACTAATAGTATTATTAATTAACATTAAGTTATTTTCCTGGAGCTTTTAGGCCATTACTTCATGTTTAATCTGTTTCTCGTTTTCCAACGTTTCACATAATTATTATGCTTCATCAGTGCTTATATGTATGTTGTAGATTTCCTGTTGAAGTCTTCCATAGTTGAGTATTCTGAAATGACAGTTTTCTTTCTTGATATTTGGGTCTTCTGCTGTATGGTCGATGATTTCAGTGCACATGAAGTCCTTGAAATAGTCGAGTTCTGGTTATATATACTGGTTTCTCCACGTTTTATTTATATAGATGATTCTACCCACAGTGGTGAAAGTATTGCTTATTCCTTCTGAGGTGCCTAATGACGAGATTATACGAGTGATGAATTATTATGGGTGAGTGGTAGGTGCATTGAAAACAACAAATGGGGGGCCAGAAATTTAAATAAAGTGAATACAAGTACTCGATCAGTACGTATGTTTGTCGAACAAAACATTCCGTCTAATATCCCTATAGCTGGTTATAGGGCTTTAATTTATAACCCGGGGCAAAAGGAGACTTGTTGAAAATGTGGGTCCGAAGAATACCTTCGGGTACAATGCCCCAACTTATGGAGAGAACTATCATATGCAGAGACTACCGGGAGGATACACCGGGGGGACGCAGGAGATATGACAGAAGAATATCAAACCCTTATCCTCGAGAACCTACTCATGGAAGCCGTCGAGAATACAATGGGTAACGAAGTAACCGGCTCGACTGGAGGTGACGGAGAGAGAGACCAGATCAACGGCCCCGAGTCGCATGCAGCAAAATAAGCAAAGGACACGGGAGGAAACACTCCGGAAGTAAGAAAAAGCCGACCGCGAGCAGTGAAGGAGGGGAAGATGTGGAGAAACCAATGCCCATGGAAACAGAAGATGAGGAAAATGGGAGAGAGGAAAATAAGAACAAGCCTGCCGAACAAATGAAAGAGGCAAAATGCGTGACTCCTGATTTGGAGAAAGCGACTGGGAGTAAGGCGGTAGAAAAACAAATGACGCTGCAGTCCGGGAAGGAATAAGGAAGCGGCATGGAGGAAGAAAAGTCGGGAACAATGAAGGCCCCAAAAGGAAAGGGGGATAACGAGCTGGGCGATGAAAAGCTGAGCGCGAAGAGGAAAAATAGCGCATCGAATGGGGGAACGAAGAGGAAAGAAATTAAAGTAGAGAACAGCAGTGAATTCTTGGAGATGGCTGACTTGGAGAAGGCTAATGGCAATGATGACAGCTCGTCGGAAAACACAATAAACGACTCGGAGGAGGAGGAGACGACGAGTAAGGATGAGTCGAGTGAGGATTCCTTGGGGAATGACGAGGAGTTAGATGAAAAAAAAGTGATGAAAACATTCCTTGCTTCCGGGAAGGGCTAGACATATACCAAAAATATAGAATACTATTCAAACCCGTAGTACGCATGGATAAGCGTAAGTTATACAGGACGTTAGGCAAACTTGAAGGGATCGGGACAGTACTTTTGGCTGAGAAACGCCGCATACAGCGGAAGGAGGAGAAGGAGCAAGTCACACCTGAGAAGGAAAAGCAGGAAGGCGAAAAAAAGGGGGCGAAAATAAAGAAAGAGGGGCAGAGCAACAGAAAGGAGCTCAGCAAGGGGCTGATAGGGGGAAAGGGAGGGACGGGAAAAGTGCAAACACCCGCCAGTGAAAAAGTGAAAACAGTCAGAAAGGGAAAAGGGACGGGGAAGGGACGGGGATAACGAGGAGTTAGATGAAGAGAAATTGAAAGAAATTGGTAAACATAACATTTCTTACCTCCGGGAAGTGCTAGAAATATACCCAAAATATAGAGAACTATTCATACATACATAAATACATACCCATCACGCCGTTCCCTTTCGGGGTAGGCACAGTCAAATTGTTTCACTCATTAATACATAATTGCACACCTAACTCTGCTTCAGTAATTTCCTCCATACTGACCTATCCTTGCAAACCTCTTTTGTCTCATTTACCCCCATACACTGTTTCATACACGCCCTCCTGTTTTTAAGACTCCTGATATTCCTCCTCCTAAGAATTTCCTCAACCACATTCAACCACAACTTTCTCGGCATACCTCTACCTCTCACACTATTCATTCTACTCTCATGTATCTGTTTCGTTATTCGACTCTCATTCATTCTCTCAACATGGCCAATCCAACGAAGCACACTCCTTTCATATTCGTCCATTACTGGAGCATTCATCCCACATCCATTCATGGCCCACTCAATCCTGACCCTATCCATCCTACTTTTGCCGCAAATACTCCTCAGATAACTCATACCCACGGCGTTTAGTCTACTTTTATGTCCATCCTGACATACCCATGTTTCACTACCATATAGCAAAGTGGGAATAAGTACACTTTTGTACACGGCAAATTTCGCTTCCTTAGACAAGCACTCATTCCTTGATATGCTCCACATGCTACCTACCACTTTCCTTCCAGCATTCGTACGTCTCTTTATCTCCTCATCTATTTTTCCATCTTTCGTATACATCTTACCTAAGTACACGAAATCATTCACCTGTTCAATTAATTTACCATTCGCCCTCATCATACAGTTATTCTCCCCATTCTTCTTATCAAAGACTACTACTTTAGTCTTGCGCGCATTTACCTTAAATTCCATTCTCTCTGTTGATTCACAAAACTTATCTAGGAGCTTCTGTAATCCCTGTTCACTGACTGAGATCAAAACAGCATCATCCGCATATAGCAGAACTCGCAAGTTTACATTTACAATCAAAACACCATCGTTTTCACTACATGCGTCTCTAAAACATTTATCCATACATACATAAAACAGCCATGGAGACATTACGCATCCTTGCTTTACACCCAGATTTTTTACAAACCAATCACTCAGAGCCCCGTTAACTCTTACACTGGCCTTACTATTGTCATTTATAGGCTTAACCTCCTAAATAAATTTCAGGAAAATCATTTAACTGACGAAGTAAAAAACATACTACTAACCCCTTCGTACTACGGCAGATTAGATCGCGCCAATAAAATTAGAGAGCTAGATTGTAGAACCGATAGGTATAAAATGTCATTTTTTCCGCGTACCATTCGGGACCATAACAGCTGTGATCATCGTCATGAATAGTTCGAGTATTGACAATAGGCAGGCAGTAAATCTTTCTCATTATATTCTCCTCTTTCTTATTTATGCATGATGTAAATAATGATGTTCTTATTTATGCATGATATTTTGAATCTGTAGTAGTAGTCTTTGTATCCCTTGCATGTTAGAACGATTGAAGATAGAATGTTTCTTGGGTATTAGATTTTGAATTGGCGCTTTGCATGAGTGGTACGCGGGTTTCAATGTAATTTCGGTGTTCTACCATATCATTCATGCATGCCTGGTGCGAAAGCACCCCCTGCCACACACCCTTTGGGTGGCTTGCAGGGTATGACGTAGATGTAGATGTAGATATATCGCCATCATAACATTCAATAATTGCCCATTCACTCCATAGTCTCTCAAAACCTTCCACAACTTCTTTCCATTTACTCTGTCATATGCCTTCTCTAAATCGACAAACGCACAGTACACTTTCTTCAGGATGCCCATACATTTTTCTATCACTTGCTGAAGTGCAAATAGCTGGTCACTACATCCTCTCCCAGGCATAAACCCACACTGCACACCTCATATTCTGTCGGAAGTAATATTCCTCACGCTTTCGATTAATATTTTACTGAACACTCCTCCTGGGATACTCAATAAACTAATGGTCCGACAATCATTACATTCGGTCTTTCCTCCCTTCCCTTTTTACAACGGAACGATGATATCATTCTTTCAATCCGCTGGAACAACAGAAACCTGTAAGCATAAATTGTATAGTTTACGCAGCCTACAAATCAGTAATTTACACCCAGACTTCAAAATTTTACTGGATATCCCATCTATGCCTGCAGCCTTCCCATTTTTCAATAATCTCACAGCCGTTGTGACCTCCTCACTGATATCCTTTTCCATCCTCACATTCTCACATACCACTTCAAAAGGCTCATCCTCAACGCCTGCAATATTATTGTACAATTCTTCAAAATACTCCCTCCAGCAGTCCCTGGTATTGCTCTCGTCCTACATGATCTATTCAAAACCGAAATACGCCTTGATAAGCTCACGTACAACAGGATGTTAACCCTTTCGTGCCGGCGACGTTCGCTGGAAAATTCGTTTCCTCTCACGAGGAACCTCTAGCTAGTTTCTCTTGCCCTTTACGGGGCTCTTTCTGTTGAGGGAATCGTTCAGGTACACTTTTCCTTCCCTTTGGGTTTCGAACCAGCGGGCTGCCGAACCTTTGTATTAATTTTGTATTTATTTTATATATATTTTTATATTTAATTTGTATTAATTAAAAGTTTTCCAGAATTTATTTCGCTATTTACACTCGAATATATTGATTTCCGGATCCTTCTAATTTACCCCTCTGTGAGAATGGGAAAAAGAAATTCTTAGAAGATGAAATGTGTTCTTCTTGAGAAGGGTGAAGATTTTCGACGATTGTTCCCAGAAAAATATAACGATTTATCATTTCAAGGAAACTCAACTGTAGAAAACACCCTGCTTCGTAAGGAGCATTTATCCCTCAGTGCGAATAGGTAAAAGCAATTCTTAGAAGAAGAAAGGTGTTCTCCTTGAGAGGGGTGAAGTTATATTCATCCAAATATTTCTGTATATGCTTCTATGGGTCCACTTTTTCCCTGAGTGACACCTTACTATTTCTTGGGGCTAAAATTTTCCTAGAATACTGCAATTAACCTGGTGATTAGGATTTAAGAGAATCTGTAGATCGACATTGGGAACAATAACCCTACAATGCACCACCACAAAGCAGCGTATAATTAGTAGCCTTGAATAATCAAAACTACGATATAAGTTTTGAGTAAACTTTTCGCATGATCTCCGTTAAAAAAACGTTAAACCGTTTAAAATTTTAAAACACTCAGGAACAAATGAGGAATATGTATCTAAGCATGAATTTTAAGAAATAACAACAAATAAATTTTTAAATACTACACTTATTAAGCAAACAATTGACCGCGGAGTCATGCCGTGAGAGGGGCGATGGGCAACAAATGCTTGAGATAATCTCCTCTCCCAGGCCGAGGAAAGGTCCGAGGTCCCGCAGGATAGGGTCGTCTATGACGCCTGGGACCACCAAAGCTTGTCCCCTCCTTGACTGACCGCAATGCCATGTAAACACGGCTTTCGTACACGGGAAGAGAAAAATTTACGCCGTGAAAACACGGCTTTCGTAGCGAAAGTGTTAAGAGAATTCCAAGAGATTGGGACATTAGACTTGACTGGGAAACGCAGTATACAGCGGGAGGAGGAGAAGGCGCGAGTCACACCTGAGACTGGAAAGCAGGAAGGCGAAAAAAAGGGGGCGAAAATAAAGGAAGAGGGGCAGAGCAACAGGGAAAAGCGCAGCAAGGGAAAGGCAGGGGGAAAAGGTGGGACGGGAAAAGTGCAAACACCCGCCACTGGAAAAGCGAAAACTGAGTCACAAGGGGAAAAGGGACGGGGAAGTGGGACGGGAAAGGGGGGGAGGGGAAAACCACTCATAGCATTAACTCTGATCCTTCTCTCCCAGCAGGAAACAACACGGGCCCTCATGGAGACGATAAACAACCGGAGCCGAAGGATGAGACGAAGCAGAAGACGGCAAAACAAGTGAAGGAGCACGCCAAGGAGGTCGATCCGAGGAAGGCGGAGAGTAGGAGGCAACCTGAGGATACGGAGGGGACCAAAAAAAATGCTGGGCAGGCAAAACGGCTGGCATCCAGAATGTCAGGTTTTAACGAATGAAGATCAGACACATAGAGCAAGACACGTTGAGAAGCAGTCGTCGACCTTAGCTGCATGGTGGCGGCGCGCACTAAGGCACTTGGTCATGCCTGACACGAACGCCTGCGCGTCCCGAGTTGAAATCTCGACTAAGAAAATTTTTTTCTTTATTTGTTTCTCACCAGGATACATTGGGAAAGCAGTACAAAAGATTATAAATTTTAATGTATCGTAACCAACGCAAAATACTATAATGTAAAATGTTCTTCTGAAATTTTGGGTAAAAATTTGGATTTGTATGTTTTTCTCCTTTCGGACCAGGCCAAAACGGAAGGTTTAAAAAAATTACTATAACTTATTATAAACTTACATATTTATATTGGCTGTAAAATTGTATACTTAAAAAAAATGGTTGTTTGGAAATATAAACCGTTGAAAAAAAAGGCAGTGGAGTTCAGAGGCTTTAAAGGACAAGGTGGTTTATACGGCCGGACATACAATGCCACAAAGGCAGAATGGTCGTGCGAATAGCGCCACAGTCCCGAGGCTAAAGCCAAACTTTGAGCACTAAGGAGTTCGTTGAATACAAATTCACGAATTACCGCTGACTAGCCTGCGGAAACCTTTACGAAGTCACCCGGAAGTGCACGTTAAGTGCGAAGATTCCACAGGGGAAAAATCATTTGCCTTGTCAGGGATTCGAACCCGGATCCCCCGAACTGGTTAAGGCAAGGCAAACAATAGGCTACGGCGTGAGACAACGAGGGAGAGGGAGGCTTGGGGGAAAGGGCAATGTGAGAAAATGGAAAAGTTGCAGAAGGAGGGAGAGGAAGGCGCACTGTACGCTAAGGTCAAGGCGTTATCTGGCGGTAAGACAGCACAGGCCATGCACAAAATTAAGGGAAAAGATGGTAAAAATATAGCATAACGAGGAGAGGTTCAGAATAGGTGAAGGGAATATGTGGAGGAACTGTGTGCTAATGAGAATAGGACAGGGAAATTCCGCCAATTATTTTATTAGTTTGCCATATTATTTCTTCGATATTTAACCTACAACTTCCAATTATTAAAAGAAACCTACCATCTAGTTGTAAACAGTACATACTGGGATATTTTTGTCTCTATACATTTTTGCAGACGACTGACTGCTGCATGAAAAAGATATGTTGCTCAGAAATCGCTGAAAAATGGGGTTTTGTGTGTATTTCGAAGAGATTCACGAGTAATGGAGGGTAGAAGACTTGGCTACATGAAATTTTGAAAATCGTAAGCGAATTTCATAACTCACATCAAAACATGTTGCGAAGTATCTCTGTCATCAGCAGGCAAACAATCATCTTGGGTATCCTTCACAGCTGTCCCACGCAGGCATGTTGCACCTTCGATACGACTGCATTGAGATTGCGAGGATGCTGATCTATTGGGAATAAAAGTTGCAAAAATTTTACAATAATTAATTCCCAATTTTAGCAGTGTTTCATGCATTTAGCCCAAAAAATTACCTTGGAAAACTTACTTCCGTTTCTCTTCCTGGTGGGTTATTTCCAGGATCTATTTCGGGGGAAATCCCGCTGTGAGCTGAAGATCGCTGGCTGAAGCAGACATCGTTTGAAATTAAATAGATAAAAACATTTGTGAACGCAAAATAATGCAAGAGATGAAAGTTGGGTAAAATAAAATGAAAGCATACCTTTTCTTCAGTTTTCCGAAGAATACACGCTTCCTCTTCTTATTTCTGTATTCTTTACGATACTTCGCTTTCCTCTGACGTCCATCGTTCTCTATGGTGAATGTGGAAATTCACGAACCCTTTCACTGAGCATAAAACGATACCTTCAGGTACTGTCGAGTCGACACACTGAGACCGGCTTCATAGGTCGGCGGCGGCGGCGGAAGTGGTGGTACTCAGCCAATGAGGACACTTAGGAATCATGACGTAAAACCGATGAGCTGCGCTATGATGGCTAGCGGGGGCTGCAAATATTCAGCCTGGCTGAATCTGGACTGAATTCTGTGGCGGCGGAAGCTGCCCGAGAAGCGAAAAAACCCACTGCCTTTCAAAAATGAATCCTCTTTGGATGATCAGCGAGCCCTTCTGTTTCTGTAAAAGATTCTATAAGCAATGCGCATAATGTTTACGATATATTTAAGATTTTTAGACTTTTAATTTATAATGGCTTTAGAAAATATGGTGTGGTATCCAACGAAAATAGCCTACCTCAAGGCTATATAGCACCATTAATTTACTAGCGTTAACCAGAGAGTGGCTAAAATCAGCCAATTGGCAAATATTAAGGCAAAATATTAGTTATCCATTCTTGATGCTGCAACCACTGGGAGAAAATTTTCAGGTTGTGGCTGTTGTTTATTGCATGTTCGGACAGTGGAGCTGATCACGCATAAATGCTGATATGGCATTGCCTAACGAGTTAAACAACGACCAAATTATGTCACTCGCTCGAATGTAAGGACCAAGCACAATATAATTCTTGAATTGAGTGGCAAGGCTTTTTCTCAACTCATTTCAATAAACATGTATTTCAGGTTGAGGCGTTGCACGTAAGCATGACGAATATGGTTATAGTGAAACTACTGTCATCAAATAAGAATTAATAAATAATAACTTACTTATCTTAAACCAATTCATTCATCAAATCGCACGAATCATACTCATGAGTCAAAAAATGTTGGTTTTTCCGATGACATGTGAATACTGCTGTGGCAATGTTATTGTACGCCTACCACCTTTCATTTGTTTTCTCGCCGCCGACCTATGAAGCCGGCCTGAAACACACTGAACCACTGAACTTCCGGCGGAACACCCCTGCTCGAGAACCTCAAAAGGGAAGCAAGGAGTCGGGGAAAATGCCTAGCTCCGTTCGCAATTGGTTGAGGGGGCCTTCATAAAACGACAGTAGGGCTTCAGCAGCAGAAATCGGCCAATGAGAACGCGTTAGTGAAAAACATGTCATCCAACTGATGAGCTTCGCTTAGCGCTTAGACGAAGCCCGCTAGTTTTGAAATGCACGGTAAATACAAGGAGCCAGATTGGAACTATTATGTAGTGAGTGTAATTACCACATTTAATGGTGATTGTGTGATGCAATTCGAACGTAAATTGTGTAGTAATAAGCTAAGCGGCATAATGGAATAGACGTCTAAGACATAAACTCCGCTTCATATACACTTTGGAGAAACTCTTGGAGCAAAATAAATCAAAGAAAATATGATAGACTCATAAAATGCTGAAGTATCAAAATAAGCGGTAAAAAACATTTTATCTTAATAACTATGATGTAATTGAGATCAAATAGCCTATTTATAAAGATATTGAAGTGTCTAACAACCTCAATCATCACCCACTGCTAACATTCATGGAAATAAAAAATGGCCTTCTCCACAATGGCAATTTACGAATTTAGTACTTACATTTATTATATCAGCGTCAATAGACTAGCATAAATATTCGAGTAACTCTAAGTCAAAGCATTGAGTGATAAAATTTCTCCTAACTTTAAATACTAAAAAACCAAAAATAAAGGTCTAGAATATCTACGAACTAATTTGAAATATAAAGCTTAGGTTAATAAGGAGTCAATAAATATTATTCCCTGCCCTCTCGTCATTTAAACGAAAAAACGAAGCTCAAACTCAAATTGGGTATAGAACATCAAGCGACATTTTCGGTATCGCACTGTTTGTTTACACCGAGCCGCTGCCTCCGTTCTGTAAAGGGGGCTTCGGCACACCTCTCTCTCGGTGGTCACGCCCTGGCTCGGCTGCGTGCGAGGGAAAGAGAGACTCCTTCTAAACCTTCTAAACTCTCTCAGCGGGAGAGAGGGTAAAGGCAGGGACACAATCAACGTGTACGTGTGACGCGAGACGTTAGCGGGACAACGGGAGACGGGGAACGCAACTCAGCGGACACAATCGACGTTAATGCGGCCCGGAGTAACAATTGACCAACGCAGGCGCAGCTAAGAGATCAGGTGTAAATAAGTTGTCTTCGCCAAGAGCTATCTTCAGCAGTTGGATGAATCTGCCGACAGATGGCTCCCATTCCCGGATTCTCAGGACTATTCTGATTGGTTTTCCGTGGGACACGGGAAGAGATGAAAGTTGCTATCTCTCGCGTACACGTACTCCCCGTACACGTTGATCGTGTCCGTTTGCTATACTTTCCCGTCAGCCATCTTTTCGCGTATTCCCGTTTACGGCTCACGTTACACGTACACGTTGATTGTGTCCCTGCCTTAAGAAAGAGAGGGGTGCATACCTCTCTATACACGTCCCCCGGCCGGACTACCACCGCTACGTTTGGGAACCATTTTCATTGCTTCCAGTCATCGGTGTGCCGCGGGGTTTGGACCGTCCTTGCTTTGGTATTTCCTAGACTTCCCCTACCCTCCCTCAAGTTTGGCATCTGTCATTGCCTTATCAGGTTTTAGCCATCCACGTGGCAGGAGGACAAGTGACCAGGATGGTCGGGCATAGCCGTCACATGGGCGGGCGCGATCACTGGGGTGAGAAATAAACAAAGGCGGGAGGGGTCCGGATTTTTCCGACCACTATTAGGTCTATGTTGCACAGTAAATTATCTCCAAAAAGATGAAGTGTTACCCAAGCCGCTTTGGAATGTCATGACTAGAAGATTATTTGGAATCCGCCCACTCGAAAATACATAAATCTGTGATTACTAAAAATGTTCTTCAACAATCTTCTAGATCCAGTTTCATAAAAAAGAAATCATATCATTTGATCGCTTTGATACATTTCACAAAAGCTCCATGGTCATCAAGATACATTCATGCCTAGAAGCTCTAAAGCAGGTATATTAAAGTCTTAAAGGCTTTTTCTTCCTCCATATAACCATAATTTGATACCTGACCGTGTAGAGAATGCGAGGATTACTCAAAAGTTACTCTGAGTAATATTTTACAGGTCATATATTTTTGCGATATAACATTTTCAAGAAGAAAAATAATGGCGAGAGAGCCGCCATTGAGAAATCGTAATGGAACGAAGTAACGTTTCCAATAAATTATCCAGGTATTATAATTTAAATGGCAAAATGAATGAAATGATTATAGTATTTTGATTACAACCTTATTGTGAAACTTAAAACTAACTATCATCGATTATTTTGTATTTTTAATACTTGTGAATATTAAAAATATAACATTATAAGTAATACTACACATTATTCCTATACAACTATTATTTATATCTAAATAACAAATTCACGCAGTAGTTACAAATATACCTAAAAAGAACAGGAATTGGGGTAAATAGACCAATATGATTGTATTAGTGAAAAAAAGTGGGGTGTCAAAAACACCTCACGCGAGTTCTCGCGTTAGTAAATAGTCACGCACATCATCAATGAAGGAAATATTTTTATATATTCAGTATATAAGTAGCACAAGAGTGAATTGATTGTTTCTGATGACATAGCCTCCTCAACTTTCGGGAATGTGGCATTAATGGCAGATTTTGTATTAATAACTGAATGTAACGTATGTAAGAGAATCAGCATTCACTTGGGGGAAATGATATATATTACCTTCCATCACAGGAGAGATACACATTGTAAATTTCCACAAGTTCTTTTGTACATAATGCAACCGACCATTTTTTCGGCACGTTATGCCATCATCACCCTGATAAGGGTAATCACATCCGGATGATGTTGGCATATAATATGACGTGCCAAATCTATAGTTGGTTGCATTTCTCCTATTGTGCTGGAAGGTAATGAATGTAACATGCCTAGTTATTTCACTGTGCCTCCTATTCCTGTTTATTAATGTATAATGTTGGGATATATTTTCAATGCAGGTGGATTATTTCAGCAGATTCAGAAGTGACAACTGTGGTGAGATGTGTCGGCACATAATGAGGAAGGTGTTTACTATGGGGCTGTCTGGGAAATTTAACATTCAAGGCAGTGAAAAGAAGAATGGCATGAAGTCTGCAGACACTTTAAAGGTCATTCAAGGTGAGTCTTTCTATTTACTATTTCGGCAAAACCGTGTCAATACTCACACACTCTACCAGCTAGTATCTCCCTGACTCAGGGTGGACACCTTGTTCAGGAGTAACACTAGTCAGACACTCACAAGTAAGTGGTTTACGGAGATTACTCTCCTGCCATGGACCGACTTACCACAGGCATACAACACAACACTAAATGCTTGCGGGGCTGTAAAACCCGCTGGCTAATGCTGTGAAGGACACATGCACTCACACGCAATCACACACAGAATGAAATTAGAATAAATGCCTTATCCCAAGTCAATATCAAAACAGGTGGGTGGTTGAGAGATTGACAGGGTTTTATAACCCGCGCCAGGGATCCGCTCAACAAACAAAAACACACATTCACACAATGCCTAAAAGGTATTCACTCACTCTATTGGCTAGTATTTCCCTGATGTGGAATTGACACCTAGTTCAAGGGAAACACTGGTCAGACACACACAAGTAAGACATTTTGAGAGACTTACCTACTCTCATACCAGTGACCTACATATGACACGCATGCTCCACTTACACTAAGTGGCTTTCAGGGATGAAGCACGTTCGCCGACTTCTTGAAGGGCCAACACTCACACCAAATTAACAGAATAAAATCACTAAGGTATGAATGGCTTAACACCACGGGTCAGTAGGGAAAGGAAAAGGCAGAGGGGAAGGCAAAAGGTAAATATGAAAACACGTATTTCAGCCCCTTTAGCGTACTGAAGGAAGATTGACATAACAAAGCAAAGTTGAAGTGAGAATAGTTAGGGACTTCCGGGAGATATATAGGATGGAAAACAAAAGAAGAGTCTAAAGTTTGGTTGAGGGGGCAAAATGGCTGAAGTTGGCGGTTGGTAGAGGGAGGGGGGGAGTGATAGGATGAGTTTGTACAATACGTTGAAAATATGCGTTGCCATTAACCATTTCAAATTTCAAAGGGAGAAGAGGGAGGAATTTGTAATTGGCCCCACATCGCTGTTTAATATAGTTGTCCTCTCCTTTTGAAAATACAAATACTTTCATAGGCGTCTAATATATTATTGGGTGTTTTCTATAAAAGATTTAAATTTTCTTGGGTCATATGGTGGCCTATTGAAATCAAATGTTGAGCAATGCTAGATTTCTCGAGTCTGATGCGGCAAGCTTGTAAAGTTTGATAGAATCATCATTAATCACATGGGAATATTAATCCAATTTCCGACCTACAAGTCCTTTTACCAGCTGTGATTTTTTATATGTTCAATAATGTTGCGATACGTTTCGTCAATGCACTGTTTTATACATTCAGGGAATGACCTCTCATGAATAACTGATTTGTAAAGATTGTCAAAAGGATATTTCCGACCAGGAAGTAGTGGTTCCCATTTGAATTGGAAAGAAGCAACAACTTAGCGCATACTTGTTTCATACGTATTTAATAGCGTTTGACTGATAATTGATGTACTTTATGAGTTATTTTGAGGAAACAATGATATGCTCACTTCCTCAAATTATTTTTATCTAATATCAAAATATTTTCGGAAAGTTTCTTAAAGCAGCCAATTCGTTGTTATAGGGCTGTCTGTTTGGTTGAATTCACTTTTTAAGGAACTATCCCTCATGGTTAAGTTAAACTTTCAACGGTTACTGGAGAGGTATGCCATCAGTTTTTGCACACACAATGGACGCCGGAACACATACCTCCCTAGACTGAATAGCCCTCCAAAAGTTCATTAAAAATGTGCCGATAGTGGCAAATTATGGCATTAGGTCCCCACTCATTATTCTATCTAAGTAGGTTACGAGAAAGTCAATAATTATTTTTTGAGTGTATTAATTATTAATTTCTCAAGTAACCACTACATTGCTATCATATATTTTTCCTATTCATTCATTAAATAATCTGCTGGTTATAGTATCGACGAAACGAAAATCTATTCAAATCCTTTAGATTTTTACATGCTCAGGACACTATTTACCTATTATGTTTCTACCTTCATTTCAATGTACTATCGTTTCCAAAAGTCTTGAGTACATCCACTTTGCCCCATTCTACGGTTTGTACGGTGGGAAAATTTTTAAAATTTGGCACTACTTGAGGACTGCGTCTTTTGCTGGGCTAGCTTACCTTATCGTGAGACGACGTTGGGGAATGAGTTACAGACGGAAGGATCGACGGGGACGGAGTAAAACACGAGAGAGGAAAGCCCCATCGGAATGCACCGAAGGTCATTCGCGCTCATGCGGTTGCGACGCGACGATGGAAGCCTCCCACTTGTGCGATTTTCGCTCTCGAAATTCACATTTGATCCTTCCGTCTGTAACTCATTCCCCACCGTCGTCTCACGAGAAGTGATGCTAGCCCAGCAAAAGACACAGTCCTCAAGTAGTGCCAAATTTCAAAAATTTTCCCACCGTACAAACCGTAGAATGGGGCAAAGCGGCACTCAAACTTTTAGAAACGATAGTACGCTGTACACTTCTTCTATGCGTCTATAAAATTCTTTTTATTTCCTCTCCCCGCTTGTCCAACATCCTCTCCGGTATCAATACTCTTTAGCTTTCCCTCATTCCTTTTCCAAACAACTAATTTACCTCCACCTGTTTTCATCCAGAAGTTTCCATTTCTCACCAACCAACCACACCATTTCTTACCCATATGACGTGTTGCGTCAGGCCAGAAACATGTACTTTAATATATTATTACTTTGACGCCTTTCAACACTTGCCCAGGTAAGTACCATAATTTTTCATCCTCAGCTCACTTCCCCTCTCATTTCCTGACAACTATTTTTTTGAAGAGACAGTCATGCCTTTTCATATGCCCATGAAATTTAGCTTTCCCGCTCCGCAGATTGTTTAAGAATCTTTCCTTGCCAACTCTCCGGGGGACCTCAATTGTGATTTTCCCCTTTTTTCTCATATTTCACCATTGTCATCGTTCTTCAATAGCTCCAGATTTTCAATAATATTTATCAACTCGTTTAAACGAATACATTCAGGGGGAGATTTTTTTTAACTCATACCTTTTATGATGAAGTAAATGGCTTTACATTTTTCCTTAGAGCTATTATGGAAAATAATATATCCCAAATAAGTGATAAACAATATAAACCTCTCAATTTTTACAGTGAAAAATGTGAAGAGCATTTGTCCAAGAGTCAAGGAAGAAGCTTCATAAAAACTCGTACAATTTTAAGAATGGCTGTGAAAATATGCGATCCTGTTCAACAATATTTTATAAATCAATAGTGGATGTGAAAATATGTGATATTTCTAAACAATATTTAATGAATTAAACTGATCGTGGTTGTTCAATGGAAAGCAACTTGGTACATTAAAAAACATACCTATAGAAAGAGAAAAAACTATTGAGTTACCTTTGATGTGAGAATTTCAGCACTTGCAAAAGCAACACTAATCTGATTGCCGTTTGGTTGTTATTTTCGAGAACTGAGACATATTCCGCTAAAATTGATCATCAAGAGGGGTCAAGCCCCTACAGTCACCATACATTCAGCTACACAACTCTTTCTAATGAAGACCATCTAAGATATATGAATAATTTGCTCCTATAGGTTATCAGCGCGATTTCATAAAACGTTTCGCGATAATTCATTACAAATTGGGATTATAGTCATAAATATAATTCATTCTTTGATATAAATAAAAAAAACTTACAAAATTATATCCTTTCTGTCAAGTACTTAATTATTACTTACATGCTTTATGACCTATTTAGCCTATGCGAATGTAGCTTTTCCTTTTTCTATAACAAATAGAAGTTATAATTTGATTGCTGTTTGCTTTGTCGACGGTCCTCTGCCATGTAAGAGCAAGTTGAATTAAGATATCTTAATGAGCTACTTTCTTATTTTTATTGGACGCTGGACGACAAAAATTAACGTCCTAAACCAGTTTCTCTTGTTTTCCGGATGATTTTCATAACTTCTCGCGTCACCTCGGCAACTTGTTCTTCCACCTCTCCCTCGTCGGCTAGGAGAATTGGATAAGCGGTGATCCAGTTACACTAACCTCACGTCACAATTAGCCCAGGAAAAACACTGGGAGCTGAGCTGAACGTAGCCAAACAACCTCCCCCTCGGCTGAGTGACACACATTTAAATATGTAAGGCACAGATATTAGTCGACTTCTGGTCAAAAGAAGTCATATCACGCACACCATTTTCTGAAGGAACAATATGGACTTCTTCTCTCACTGTCCCAACACAGAGTCCCGAAACTAAACAAGGTTGAAGTGAGGAGTGGGGATGCAAAAAGGTGGGTCACTCACTTCTCTCAGGCGAGTGGGGTCTCAGTCATACTCAGTCGTTCGCTATTCATATGAGCAGGCCAAAAGGCAAGGAGGTTTCATTAAGCCTAGACGCTCAGGCCGACCGACACGGCTCAACGAGTTGTGATCGAAGTCCCTCTTTCGCCAGCTGCCAGCGAATTGAACCAAAAGGTTTGCCCTGTATCATTTTCGGCCATCGAAGTACGTCCTTGTTCATCACCCGGTCCTTCTTTTGAGCGGATTCCTTATTCTTTTAAATTCTAAGGGCTGGATTTAGTATAACGGTGAAGTTTATCAGCTCGGAATGAGCAGGACATAAGAATGTTTGTGAGAGAACAGCGTTTGGTTCCCATCGTCTCCGCCAATCATTCATCCGCCATATCAAGTTGAATTATGTGATTCTGGATTCCAAAGAGTGCTGAGCCGGACGAAAAAGTGAATTGCAGTCAAACTGAGCAAAGTTCTCGGGGCATAATCGCCTTTACGGAAGAGAAGATGGTTAGGTAAGTGAAATGTCTTTGGTCTCCAAAGGTTATTGAAAGTTATGTAATGGATTTATCAATTATTTTGAGATAAAGTGCTTTGGATTTATAGAAATTACTATAAAAGAATGATTATTTCGTTGAGTACAGCAAGTTAATGTGCATATTGCTGAATAGTCTTCAAGCAGGAATAGAAAAAGGGCAGAAAAAGCTGACAGTTTGAGAGGAATTCTGCATCAAGAATGCGTTCGTTACCGTCCCAGTTTTCTTGAACGCACCCTTAATCCTTTCATATATCCTCGCAAATCTTATATCAAAGGTCGCGGAAGTCTTGGGCCAGTCAAACGAATTGATAAATATTATTGGAAATTAGTGGACGGATTTAAACCTCCAAAACTTAAGTGTCAGTCGTCTTCACCTCCTCCTTCTGCATGCAGTGTTGCAACCGTTAATGCAACTTAGCCTGATGATCTAGTATTCTTCACTACGGGTCGTGGCATACTTAGCTAAGTCTAGAGAGGGAATTCCTGAATCCTTCCCATCCAGAGGTAAAAGAGACATTTTAATTTTGGCGAGAGTAATCTTATCTCCGTTGTAGGCCAGTTAGTTTTCTTACGTTTACTTCACGAGGATATAATATATATGATACGAGGTTTAAAAATTCTATTCTATTAACGGCGTATAACATTGAATTATCAAGAAAAGGGAGTCTATTCTGTATATTCTCGGACTTTCCGAGTCTCGACAGTGACGTAATTTTGACGTCAGAGCCACGTAAAATTCAAAGGGGAGCATTCAAAAGTTGGGATTTGTCGGGGAATTCGACGTCACATCCACGGATTTACCGAGGTTCGATCGCGTCGATTCCTTACTTAATAAGGCCTAAGGGCTCGTAAAGCCCGTTTGCTTGGCGTTTATTCACCGTCTTGAAGTGAGAGGGGAGAAATAGATAGGCTGGAAAAATGTTTTTAAAAATCCATTGCCCACTTAAAGACTTTGATTCGGAACGGAAGCCATTTATTCCTATTGCGTACAGATCAGAGCAATAATCTTAGAATGTCGACTCATTCACATTGTCCTTGGATGCATTGATTTGAATCCGGATACTTGTTTTCGTGGATTCTGACGATCCTCACAGCCGCAAAAGATCGGGCACCTTCGCAGGCGTAAAATTGTAATTAGTGCTCAGCCTGGTTCGATAAAAAATGGACTAACACACTGCTGCTTTCTATAGTGCCGCATTTGTTCTTATAAATCGTGAGGGCAAAGGATAAGACGGCGGAAAAAGCAGCGGCATTTGACTGGAGTTGACAGTAAGGCTAACTTCGCGTTGTAAGAATTGCTTCTGAATGACAACCTCTCGTATTAGATTTTGTTAGGCTTACAAGCAGTGACTTTTTACAGCCGCTCCAGTAGGTTGTGCCAAAAATAACAAAAATTGATAAACATGGGAGAAACGCTATACCAGCCTACACAAAGTGACTGCATTAAGATATCTGGCTATTGGCGATTCCTCCACGAGCCTCATATATATGTTTCGAGAGTCCAAACAGAATATCTGTAACAGTCGCTGACATGACGATCTGTTCAGAAGGTCCTGATCTTCATTTGTTACAGTAGCAGACGACGCATTCCCATTGAAGCTTCTTTTGTGAAGCTATTCCCTGGTGCTCCCCCATAGAGTGTTAACAAAGGCCTCATACCTACAGGTTATCAAGGACTAGACAAAACAAAGAGAATGTGTTTGGGCCTTTTCATTCGGCGTTTAGAATTTTGAGCAAACCTATACCGTTGGAAATTTAAAAAAGCATGAACTTAGTCTATGAGAGCATATATCTGCATAATTTTCAAAGAAAAAAATGTAAAAATCAAGTCATATGTACGCTCATCCTGATATCTGTGATTAAGAGGATACCGCTAGTTGTATAATTACACCTTATACATGTTGTTCGGAAGTAGAGAACTTGTTTGAATGAAATTAAGCTTTATTCCAAGAAGTCCACACACTGAATCACAAGTGAGAAACGCATTAGGTCAGTGCTTTCTGTCGAAGCACGCTAAGTTTCCCCGGGAAGGTTTTTTTTGTGTAAAGAAGATAAAAATAATGGAAGTACAATAATTATACTACAAAAATTCCTCTAATAATTCGGTTTGAATCTGAACTATGCACAGTGAAACATAAAGAAGTGAATAAAACGGAAACAAATAGCTGTAAACTCATCAAAAAAAGACACTTTCACCTAAACTTTGCCACCAAAATCTTTTCTCTGCTGCCTGATAAGTTTTCACACAGTCCATTCTGAGTGGGAAACACTGTACCAATGACATCCATTGATCTTTACCGCCGCGGCGCGCCGGAAAATACCGGCGATGTTTTTTGTATTCAGACACTGCGTAAATATCGCTGGACAGCATCACCCGTCGACATCCATCCAGCGGTCATTCTCCTCTTTGGAAGTATCAGAAGTAGCTGTATATTGAAACCGTTTCAAAATTATTTTTGAAAATTATTGTCATCACCCACATTTCGGGGCAATATATTTTTTTATATTTTTTTTATATTTTTTCAATGACTGAAGGGTAATAACGTGGGGAAAAGTGGCAGATGAAACTAAATAAAAAAGTGCATAGCAGTCAGCTTTTGGAAAAAGAAAGATAGGCCAGGTAGGTCTTACAAAATTTTTAATACCTACGGAAATTATTCACGCCGAGTCTGTTAAGTACTTAGGGGTCACAATTACTCACGACATATCTTGGGGAAAACATATTCGAGAAATATGCGGTCAAGCATACAGGAAGCTAGGCTTTATCAACAAAGTACTCGGAAAATGTGATGAGAAAGTGAAAGAACGTTATTTTTCAATCGTTAGGCCTCATCTGGAATATGCTGTTAGTGTATGGGATCAATACGAAGTGGGGTTGATATCAGAATTAGATCGCGTGCGGTGAAGAGGAGCTAGGTTTGTGAAACGATGCTACGATAAGTTGGCTAGTGTGTCTGGACTGTTAGATGGGAATGGGATGGGGATGGGAATTAGGATGGGAATCGCTATCACAGCGTAGATTAAATTATAGACTTAACCTCCTAACTAAATTTCAGGAAACTCATTTCTCTAACGACGTAAAAAATATACTATTAACCCCCTCGTACTACGGCAGATTAGATCGCGCCAATAAAATTAGAGAGCTAGATTGTAGAACCGATAGGTATAAAATGTCATTTTTTCCGCGTACCATTCGGGACCATAACAGCTGAGATTGTCGTCATGAATAGTTCGAATAGTGACAATAGGCAGACAGTAAATCTTTCTCTTTATATTCTCTACGTTCTTATTTATGCATGATGTAAATATTGATTTTCTTATTTATGCATGATATTTTGAATATGTAGTAGTAGTATTTGTATCCCTTGTATGTTTGAACGATTGACGATAGAATGTTCCTTGGTTATTAAATTATTAATTGGCGCTTTGCATGTGTGGTACGCGGGTTTCAATGTAATTTCGGTGTTCTACCGTATCATTCATGCATGCCTGGTGTGGAAGCACCCCCTTCCACACACCCTTTTGGTGGCTTGCAGGGTATGAAGTAGATGTATATGTAATAATCTTACATTTTCGAATTGATTTATTATTTGCTTTTTACATAATTCACCCGTTAACAGCCACAGGAATGCTGCCCTACTCAGCTAAAAATTTGTATACATTTGTAGATTCCTGCTTCGAGTAAATAATTTCCGACAGAGATAAATATAAAGTAATTTGGTTACATTTTTCCAACAATTGAGTAACTATTAAAAGGAAAGGAATGACACAGACTAAACCATTTATGTATAGAGACACTATATAAAGGGACAGACAAATATGTACCAGGGATGAGATAGAAATTCTCAGATAGTTAAATTAAAAAAAATAAAACCGTCCTTCATTTGGGCTGATATGTCTTTTACTGCGGTGAGTAAAATTAGCAGCACATTTGCGATGAAATCATTGCTTATTCCTATTTTTCCCCGCAGGATAACTGTGAATAAATGTGGAATGCTAGCCTGCATGCTATTTCTGATCGCCATGATAGCAGCCGATAGCAATGTCGAGCTTCCAAGGAGCCCACAGCCAAATTCTACAGGTTAGTAAACGTTGCATTGTCAGCTATAACTACGTATAGAGGCACTTGCCGCACGGCGTGTCACATTACGCATCAATATCGACATCTCGAGAAATATTCAAATAAATGACTCAATGACTTTTTTGCTCAACCACAAAGACCCCAATAGCGACATCAAATTTTACAGAGCTCAAGACCTCTTAAGGCATGAATAATAATAGAAGTATTTTAAACTGAATTGATCAGGAAAAACTACTTTGCCCACTAATACCCGATTCTATGCCAAGGCGTTATCTAGCATAAATTGGAAAACGGATCTGTGAAGATCAAAACGCCATCATCATAAGGAATCCGAAACTGAATCTTGCAAATCACGCTTATGCAAATGCACGATGTGTTAGCTAGTTACAGTTGTAGCAAATCGTACTGGCACTCGCAAGCGGAGAGGGTGATTCCGAGAATGGAGGTATCATGAAAGGGTGCAGGAACAATGGGATTGTTGCGACTGATTGGCACGGTTGCGTGACATCAATGCCCCGTTAACATAACTAGGGTTAGGATGATAGTAAATATGGCGGCTTAACTAATTTGCGTTAGCATGCCATTCTTTAACTCTTGTTAACATGCTAGTGGCCTCTGGTGGAGAGTCAAGAAGGTGATGTAACTCACAGCCCAACAAACATCGCAAGTCGCTTTTGATTTGATTCCTGGACCATGAGCTGTATTCACGAAACTTGTATGGGCGAGAAAAAGGATTAAATATGCAAATGTTTCGCACGGTTAAACTTCTCATTCATCAGTATTTAACTGTACACTTATAATTTCATGTCTAAACATTACTTTTTACATCAAAAGATGAACCTTGGGAGAATAAATTTCCTTAATAGAACGACATGTCACTAAGCTATACTTTACTATTAAGATAACCCGAGAATATTACGTTATTATGTCGTCTACACTCTTTTATGATAGATTAAAACAATTCGAGATGTTCTCCTGACATGCAAGAATTATAAATAACTTCCCTTTTGAGTCCTTGCCTCAATACATGCAGCGGAATAAACGACTTTTTCTTCCAAGTTCTGCCCATGACCCGTCCTAGCTTGTACTTTTAAGGTAAATTTTGAACTTAAAATACGGTTCATCACTCACTCGTGCATTTCAATACATCAAACCTTAGGCCTAAAGACTGGAAGAGGGAAAGGGTTGGTCACCTCCGGAGGGTTAGAAGAATCGAGATATGAGAGGGGGGTGTGGTGAGACTTGTTGATCAATTCCATGCCATTTGCACTCCGTTAGAGCTGGTGGTCTTCATCGCTAGACTAAGAAGTGCGGCACATCGTATTCATCCAAAGAAAAGCCTATGAAAACACAGGGTATGTGAATTTTTTTGTTCACCCACTAAAGAGCTAGCGATTTCCGCCGGTTTTCACTATCACCAATTTCCAGTCCTGTGACATAGTTTTACTCAACACATTAGCATTGATAGTTATGTAACTGGAACGGTGATAGTATTTTTATGAACGTTATTTTTCATCATATTTACTCCAACTCCATATCAGCAAAAGTTTTAGTTTGTTCAATCCTGAGTTTCGTATGCAATTGCTAGTCAGTATATATACATATAGAGCTGAAAAACAAGAACTGCTCAAAGATTTATCTCAAAAGTTGGGCTGTTTATCGTGGAGTAGTTTTATTGACAGCATGGAATATAAACAAACATAAAGCTGTCAAGTTGTTTTCATGAGTAAACCGGAGAAAGAAGACCATAATCCCCCTTCATTCATTTCCCTAGATATTTGATTAGCGCACACTTTAAAATTTTTTTCGCGAAAGAATAATAGTACTAACGTCAACCCAATTCATTATTATAAACTCATCTCTATTGAAAATGAGTGAGTTGTAATAGGTCTCTTCTAAGGTTTTCAATTCACACAATTCCCACAGATGAAAACAAATCTGCCTTTAGAGGTAGACATTTCAGAATAAATGTATTCCGATTTTAATTTTTATCATTTTTCTCCGTTATAGCATTGAAAGAGTTAAGTGCAGCCAAAATGAGAATAAAAGATCAAGAAGGACGCCTTCTGTACAACAAAAAGGATTGGAACACTGGAAAACGAGAGGATAAACTGTACCCTGTGAAACCGAGCCCAATGTCAAAGGAAGGGTGTCCTGGAGGTTCAAGTACTAATGATGTTAGTTTGCAGTATTCATCGCTTGCTGAAATTTCATCAGAGAGTGAGTCGATGGATGAGAGTCGTGAAATAAAAAGAGTGTCGAACACGACCAAAAGTACTCCTAAAATGACAACAAAGACCAAAAGAAGAGCAAAATCCATCTCAAGATGGAAAAGAATGAAATTCACTGAAAAATGAAGACAGGGAGGAACAACTCTCGGAATTGCATTTTCAAACACGACATCATCTACCTCGCCAGAAAGCTAGAAAAACACATGTATCTAAATCAAAATAACTACCAACTTACATTAAGAACCACATTAAGAATCGCATTTACAATCCATTCACAAAGCCTCGAGAATGTTAATAACGTGAGGTTTCCAGCACATAATCCACCGATTGATAACGCACATAAGAATTTTGGCATTTTTTGAGCATAGCCCCCCCCACTTATGTTCAATTTCCCCTCTTTAGCCAGTTTACTCTCTGCGGACTGTTTACCCTCCGGACTTTGCCGAAGGACTTGCCCGAGGCGCGTACGAGATACTCGCTCCGATACTGTATCGCTAACAATATCTGTGAGCCAACGATATCGAGACATCCATCGATATCTCGACAGGAATTGCTGGCAGGAAACGCTCATATTGAAGTCCCCATATCGATGTTTCGATATCGTTGGCTCACAGATATCGTTAGCGAGACAACATCGGAGCGCTCATCTCGTACGCGCCTCGGGCAAGTTCTTCGGCAAAGTCTGGAGGGTAAACATTCCGCAGAGGGTAAACTGTCCAAAGAGGAGAAACTTGACAAAAGTAGGGAGAGATACTGTGCTCAAAAAATGCCACAGAATTAAAAAGAACGACTTTCAAAATTGACTAAATTTTGTAACAATTACGGTCTAACAACGTGATACTTTGGAGAACTAATCAGAGATGTAACTATAGAAAAAAAAAGATAAAAACGATTCTCAAATGAATAGCATGGAATTGTTCCCTATGGGGGAAATCAGATTCATTAAACCAGAAAAATATATCACGATAACCAACAGGCATTAATGCATCACTTAGTATGCCTTGAATCACCCTTGAAAATATGGCCGACAACGGGGGCAAAACCGACAACGGGGGCAACGGGGGCTATGGTCATCACCGACACTCACGATCCTCATTTAGTTGGCAACATTGACTCTTCTGGGGATTTGTCTCCTATTATTATCTCCATAGGATTGGACGTGCGATGCATCCAATAGTAGCGGGAAAATTGAATATTACAATGCGGCTTAGTAATGACACATCTGTAGGTCTTTCCATACACATTCTCCTCTTTAAAAAAGCTTTATATTTAGCGCGTTGCTGAGAATGGTTGCTTACGAGGCCAAGAGGAGAGAACACGGAGCTTAAGCATGGAAACAGCGATCTCCCTAAGGACAATTCTGTCAACATAATATGTAAATCATATTACTTCCCCATCAAAAAGATTCCGTTCCATTTCTTCAGAGACATCTACCTACATTTCAACAAGAGGGACTCTCATGAATAACAATGGTCTCTTAACGTCATCTTTAATAGAACATATCTAGCGCAAATACCAACGCCTATTATAAAAGTCTATGACGGCGATACGAAAAAAATGTAATAAAGCAGTGAAAAGTGTTAGAAATTATGGAATGAATAGATCGCTACACAACATTTTTTATATAGAAAAAATAAAAAATTTTCAATATAGGTTATTGGCTATCGAAATCAGTATCTTATGGTCAATGCTGAACCACTGATATCACTTAACATTACTCGCGTGTTTTAAACATCAATTAGCGTTGGACAGCCTTTGTCGAAGTCATTAAAGGAAAGAACTAATTGCCACTCATTAATATTTTACAGATTTTATAGCCCATTTAACACCACTGTAAATAATTCAACTGATCATATGTAAATTATTATTGTTTATGAGAAAGATTTTCGTAAAATTTTCATTGACAGACTTTGTGAAGTGAATAATGCCAAATAGAATAAAGGAACTTGTAAATTCACCGATGATAGAGTAACATTATATGATAAAGGTTTCATTTAATCAATTATTGGAAAATCTGTGGTCTTGCGTGTTGGTTTTTTAGGGGTTCGTTTCACTGAAGAAGACAAGAAGCAGAGTAACCACAGGAAAATTGATGAAGATGAATAGTTTCTTTGGATGAACAGGGCAGTTTGAAAAAATCTGAACTATCATTGGAAAGTGAACGTATTATTTAGCCAAGCTCTTAATGTAAGTTCATAAATATCTATTATACAATCTCAGGAGAAATTGGAATTTTAAATGAGGACATGTATAATAAAATACTGAGTTCTGAGATTGTAAATGTTTATAAATGAATATAAAACCTAAGAAACCCAGTAAAATAATAGATTTTAAGATTTTCTCGGCCATATTTTTAGGTTTATGCAACCATGCTTTGAGTATTCCATGTATTTTATAAACTGATATAAAGTATACGTTTGCCAGCATGTATTAAGCAAAAATGAAATTAATGCAAGCTTTCAAATACATTTGAGACTCAGTAACTCCTTGTTAATGATTAAAAGGATCTTGTTGCCATTCAAAAATCCAATCCAGCGGAATCAGTTGCTGCCCGATTTCCAGGAACAGGCGGCAGAAGTGGAAGAGAATGTTTTATTATTATTTAAGTATCTAGACAGATAAATGCTTATTATGAACAACATTTATGGCACAGCTCACAGCATGATGGCCCGAAAAATAATAACATACAATAAAAAAACCACCTCCCAGAAATAACAGCGTCCTAGGTAATTGATATGGTATTTTAATGCTTCATCAGTTGGTTATGCACAGAAATTAAAACCAAAATGATGTTTGGAGCAACAAAATTATCGGATGTTATCGGTGAATCTTTTTCAGTGAAAACTATGATCGATAGACTAAATTATCATACACTTACTTGTGTGAAATGCTACACTAACTTGGTTGTATTACCAATAAAATGCTGTTAGAATTTGGAGCCTAGCAAATAAACTATTAGTATTTATTTAATTGTTAATGAGTAACATCCTATTTGTGCTATGAAAAGGATGGTTGAATGCTTTCAGAATGAAATATACCAGACTCGAATCGAAGAACCGAAAAAAGTTCTTCTTGACATTTCATCAAATAAGGCCTCGTTGTCTGAAGTACAAGACCTCCGTCGAAGAAATCCGTCGAAGAACTGAAGATGCCATTCCCAGTTCCGACAACCATACTTTTTTTCTAACTAGGTGTAAAAATTAGATACCTAATATCATCAATCAATCACACAAACTACCACATCCACACTTCAGATGATGATTACATAAAGTATCAATTTTTAGCCATAGTTATAGGTATAACCCAAAATATATCAGTTTATTTGTATCCAGTTTTGTTTCTATTTATTTTAATAAGTTAATTAAAGTTTAGTTGCTCTGCTGGAGTTGCCTACCTTCAAGCACCCCTGGCCACTCGGCTCCTTTCATGCAAACCCCCCTTTAATGTTACGCTTTAGGCAGCTGACTGCGATCATATTTCGCTACCAGTGTACCTTTACATCCAAAAGTTCATTTATCTGATTTTGTTGCTTTTACTTACCACGTTGGAGTAGTAGCGTGGGGTGAGTACAATATGTTTCGTGTAATCTTTAAACTATTTCGACTTGCTTTCACGTGGTAGCTCATTAAGTTGACATGCTTAGCGAATTCTTTGTTTTCCTAAGTCAGCTACAGGTGCAGATAATACACATAATTGAATACACATAAAACACTGATAGTAAATAGCATTTTAAGCCAATGTCAATCCACTCATTCCCAAATGTACGCTCCTAGACATTTCCATGTTTCCCAGCATTTCGCTACCACCACGGCACGTATTTTTGAACTTCCACCACAGCTGTCTGAGACCAAGAAGCATGGCAATTAGAGGCATGTTAAAAGTATATATCCCTATCTTCATTACTCTGACTACAGAACTTTTTGTAAGGCATTTTTGCATGTGTAGAAAATGTGACTTTCAGAAGGCATACGCACCTAAACCCATCGTTTAAGTTCACCGCAGTAAGATTGAATGGTTGGGTAAGTTTGTGGCGCTGCGCAGAGGATGATTTTGAGACATGGACTATTGAACTTTCAAGAGTTTCGTGCAACGGTAGGAAGGTTGTTCAAAATGGAGCTTTCCCAATCACTCCCATCACAAGAGCTTAGAGTATTAGGATGACTCACAACTTCCTCTCCTTCGACTCCCGCCGTCCCGTTCTGAATTCTCTCGCTATGACACCTCGATGAAGGGTCCCAAACATAGTCACGCCGGTGGATTATTTGAATCATTAGTTTAATAGCTGATTGGGATAACATAATCGTATGTAAACCAAAGCGACTTTAATTCACGGCGGATCACATACTCTTGAGGCGAGGCTAAGTTTGTAATGAGTAATTTTTAAAGAAATGATAATCAAGGTCATAGTTATGTATAAGAGACCAAATGGTAGAAATTTTGACCAGCATACCAATGAATCCTACGTGTGCCATTTTTCCAAGCATCTTTTTTTAAAGATTTTTATATCAAGTGGATAACTTAGAGTTGCGGAAGAAGGGAAAATCAACTCAAATAAATGGAAATATCTTCTTCAGAAATCTTTCGTTAATTTCCTGCGCCAAACGCCTCTGTTATAGAAATATAAACAAAATGGTGGAGAGGGGTAAAAATTATGGACATTTCTCGAATATATGCTATCATAGATTCTAAGGCAATTTTTCTGAGAACTGTAATTTGGTGACAATATCCTTTACACTTTCTAAAATTTTTGGAAGCAACGTCAATGACTCGACCATAATGAGAAAAATTAATTCATATTTTGCCTCACTATTTTAATGGAGTGACCGCAGCACCGCGATCTCTTCACCATCCACGGCTCCAGGTAAGTGAAGACATTGAGGGCTTCCGCATAGGGTCATAGGGACGAGGATAGCGTCGTCAGGAGGCCAGCAACGGCTGTCTTTCTTGCAGATTGAAAAGAACTCGACGGTAGTGGGCGGCACCAGCAAAGACAACTCCCGCTGCTACCTGGCAGCCTGAGATAGTAAATGTGATTGGCACTTATAATCAACCGATAAAAATTAAATAGCCAGCTTTCCAGGACACCGTGTCATTTACAACCGAGCGGCTTGTTCCATTTGTGAGAGTATGTTGAAGATAAATTTAGTTTTTCAATGAATACTTCATTTTAATATTTTTCAGATCAAAAGAGAGGCAGAGCAAGTAATTTGTTCCAGGAAAAATATATTCTGAACAGAGAAAGTTAAAATTCTCAAATTAGTACATATTTTCCTTTCGGATATCAAAAAATTAAATGATCATCACAATGTGAAACAGGAGGGAATTAGACACCGTAAGGTAACATTTTAGCCGCGATTTCTTATCAAATTTCCCATAAGTATGAGAATGAGATGATCTTAGAGAACAAGATAAAAACTATCGGTACATGGCTCCTCAAGTTTCCCATTTAAAACCTTCTGCCTAAGGTTTACGTATTTTTCCATTATTTAAAAATGTAGGGGCAGATATTGATAGTATTCATCATGGGCGCCTCTGCTCTACATAGTTCTGTGAACTTCCACTGCGTAGCTTTGCGCCCGTACTTCCGGTACGAATCTTTTCCTGTTGTAACGAGACTCGCATGTCACTCGCTTCCCACCGCGCCTGCCAAGCAGTTGTATCTGTATGCATATCAATATACTTTGATTCAATTTGCGCATTCGTTCTTGATTTCCCTGCGCAAATCCTCTACAAAAAATAAACTGACTTTTTTAACATTACGCAAAATAAATTAAGAAGTTAGCAATAGTAAATAAAGCACACAAAGTATATTTTATTGAAATTTAAAATAAATAGATTCTTGGTATTCACTAAAATGGAATTTTTCCGAAAACTAGGCCCATGTTCAGCTAGGGAAATATAGCGGGATTTCACTTAGTTGGCTGTGTAGCACTTTCTTTATAAAGCCGTGATAGGTAAACTATTCAGGAAAGCTTTAAAAAAATTATGGAATTTTGCAACTTTTTGGAAGCTGACTCGAAGTTTCACGAAAACTAAATCGTTTCCACTTCATGAGTATCAAATATAATTAGTTGAATTTTTATAAAATACGGATATGTACATAAATATATACATCAGAAATTGGGAATTGAAATCCGATAAAATGTTAAAAGCATGGCATCTACAAAATTCAGTCATGTATTCATGAAGCCTTCTTCTTCCACAGCATCGATCATTTTCTTAATTTGAATTCTTTTTGTGTGATACAATTTATGAAAGTCTCTAAAATCGAGCGGATTTAGGAATATGAATTGTCATTGCCATTATATAGCACTTGTTTACCAAGATGATAACCACTCGAACGCGAGACAGACATTATTAATTCCGACTTTTAAGAAATTGAAATTCTTCATAAAATAAAGGTTAATGCATGCGGTGATACCTTGTCGAAATCATTGATATCATAACATCGAAATGTCAATAACTTTGTTAAATTTCCACTCAATTTCTCCTTCAACACACCAACACACCTATTGTCCATTAAAAAAGTCGATTCCGTTGAGTTGAGGAAGCTGTATCTTCAAATAGAGTCATTCGATTTGAACAAAATGAAATAAATTTCATTGAATGATTATTCATACGTTTATTGATGTATGTAGAAATTCTTTCCTATCCGTATCTGCACCATTGCGATATTTTATTTGAAAAAAAGGCCCTGTTTTCGACGCTCATAACCCGATTTTCCAATTTTATGTTATCACCATTCTCGTAACATTTGGGACATAAATTGGAGATTATGAAAAAGTTAGCTAAATATGTTTTTAACATAATAAATGAAAAAAACTTGATTTTATGTCGAGTTTTACACGAGATGTTTTAAAAGCTGTAGACCTCGGCTAAATCTGAAACTGACGATGCGATAGAGGTATGAATTACACCGTTGCAACTGCAATCACGCCAGTATTGAAAATATATACATAGCCATTAGTATTTAATCCTGGGATTGCCATTAAGGATTTTAATTTAGTATTTTGTTCTGCCGGCCCAAGTAGCCAAATTGAGCGGTAGGAGAGGACTTGGAGGGGAGGGTAGAAGAGGGGAGAGGATGAGCGACGTTGCCACTTGCTACGCATAGGATTAAATTAACTTATGAGCGAGGTAAAAAGTACTATGAACGGTGTTTAAATCACTTCAGATGTATTTGCTTGAAGTTGGACTATAATTGTGTAATATAGTCACCCTAGTCAGAATTCGTAAGGCATTTCTATACAGTTCGCTTCCCTTACATAGGAAGCCATCTTCATTGATAATATGCAAAATGATCACTTTCGCCGGCTCCTGAGGGGTATAATATCCTTCGCGCCAGCCATTTACCTTCATAATGTGCCTAAGATAAATGTGAAAGCCATGGTGGGAAGAGTCCACAACATTTTCAGCCTAGCAATATTTGGAGAAATGATGCTCAGAGTACCTAGTCTCATCAGTATTAATTATTTTATAACCACTGTGCCTAAGATTTCAATTTCTTCTGAGAAAATTATAACGACTGTCAGTAATTTTCACGGACTCCATCATCAATGGCATTTTTTAATTTTTGAAAACCAAAACCCCAAATTCTGCGGCACAGACCGCAGTTTAAGCACAGATAGCTATCCGGGAAATCGGGGAGAGACTCTACCAACTTGTACTTTTCGCTTTAAAGAGTTTTAAGACGCCTAGCTTTTGAAAGTTTTAAAACTTACGTAACTTACTATGTCGCAAGCATCTCAGCCTTCTGTCTCTCACCATATTGGTGGAGGATGGTCTTTTACACATACTTCTGTATCACTACTTGATTTTTTCATATAATGTATTTGGGAAAAAAATGCAGTGTAAACGCGCCCAGAGAGCTTTGGTTGCCGTGACTACCAGGAAACTCTTTCTTAAGTCTTCCCAAAAATATTTAAACTTTGTATCTCCAGTTTTAGCATACTTAGGGCCATACTGAAAAGATCTAAAAGCAACTTAAGTTTCATTACATTAATATCATATGTAACATCAATTTTATCTTTCCAAACGGAGACATGTAGGATTGTGTAAATCGTAGATTTACTGATTATACAAGAATGCTTGTAAACATATCAGAAATATCCTTATCTTCCTTTTTCTATGTAGGTAATTCAAAATATTGACATAATTCTGTTTATAATATACTCTTGCAATATCACAATGAATTTCAGTAGACTGAGCAGGAACGATGTGTGAGAGATACCGATAATTTAATATTGGAGATCATTTTAAGTTACATTAAAAGTGATAGTGTATTTTAATTGATTTCATAAGCATTTCTCTCTTCATAACACGCTATCATGCAATAAGATGAAACCTTTGGCAATATGCGTAGACATTACATCGTTGAAGTCTCCGGACATCTAGTTATTTCAACAATTACAAGATATAATATTCTTCGTCGATTTCTAGCACCCACCTAGAGCCTTTTGTGGTGGAGACCAATGGTTGTAGTGCCGTTCCCTATCCCCAAGCTGACATGAAAATCGCGTTTCTAAAAATAGCTCTTTTCTTTCAGCTACCGAACTAATCCATTTTGTTGTCATCCAGTCGTCTCAAGTTTGAATCTCATTATCACTAAAGTCATTGAAACCTTACAATTGATCGAAGTTGATTCGTTTCTCCATTATGTCTCTCGCAATGAAAAAATATATAAAATGGAAAAATAAATGTAATATCTGGTGCATTTAAACATCACCTAAAATAAAACTTTCATCGACTGATTAAGATTTGAAATGCACTGAAAAGTTATTCCCCTTCAGAAATAGAGGCGACGCAGTTGGCGTAATTACTTGCATTGGATCACAAATCTCTTATTATGTAATTCGTAAAAGGTCTCGTAGTTTGGCTGACTGTGGTTGAGTTTATTGTTACACATTCTAAGGCATTAACAAAAATGTACGTCTAGATATAAAACAGTATGTAGCTCATGTTTTAAGATGTGGCATGACTCTGGACCTAGCCCTTTTTAAGTTAAATAAATGTAACTAAATACAAACCATTGATCTTCTCACAATTCCCGTTTCGCTTGAATTTTTTGGTACATTTCGGAACATTGAACAGCGTAGGTACAGCACAAAGCATTAATTTCTTCAGCTATTCCTTCTTTCAGGTTCAAACGGGGATTTCTCGAAGTGGAACAAATATGAGTTAGGAGGGAGAATGAGAACTATGAGAAATGACTAGTTTTATCCGATACATGCATTGGAATAATTCCAAATGTTAAGCAATATCATACACTTTCGAAATAATTAAAATTAATTCAATTTTTCCACTCCGCGGGGTCTCAAGCAAAACTTATTTCTGGGTAGGTAGAATTTGTTTTATGAGATTCTTCGACGGCTACGGTCATTCGCAACTTATTTCTGGATATATCTAGAATCACAGGTGCTTATCCTCCACTATTGCCCTAAAATTCTGGGTTTTTTTTCCCAACTCCCAAAAAAAAATAATTTTCATTACGCACATTTTGCATTGACCCCACCTTTAGGGCTACACGTATTACAGCGTACAACCAAGGATTATCTTATGTCTTCCTTTCACGTAAAAACATTTGCGAAATTTAGTTTAATTAATCATAATTTCGAGGGCGTTCTTTGTATTTTCTCGTTGGTTGCATAGTCATTAAAATTATATAGCTCTCTAAACAACCATTTGTGGTAAACATTTCAAAATAAAATTTTGGAAGAGTTTTGAGCGTTTAAGTGAAAAATTTATTTAAAGTCTTTTATTTCAATGCTGCGACGCCATACATAACTTTGGCGCCTAATAATTGGGGAGCAGTTCACGAAGAAAAATAAAATTGGAAAATAATGGTAATTATATTTCATAGATACATCAGCCAAGTTTCTCGTTTTTACCTTCAAAACTTTTTGCGCCAAAGTTACGCATGGCGCCAAAGTAAATGGGATAAAGAATAAAATTATCAAATCGATCATTCACGTACCAGAAATACAATAGGTCGTCACGGATATATCAATATTTGAGTCTACATAAGTTGCGCAGACAGAAAGTACTACAGAAAGTACTAACTAATAATACTAAATACAGAAAGCACAAACGAAAGTACTAACTAAGTACTAAGTACTAACAACAGAGTTGTACGATCAAATCAGAGTTGTACAAAATGGCTGCGGGACCCACATTTCTCTGAGTCACAGATAAGAAAGCACTATTTGGCACTTTTTTTGGAAAAATTACTCATCTGTGAGCTAAATGCTACCCAAAGCTGCCGTGAAAATCCGATTAACCGGCTGAAAATGCACGAACAGTACGAAACTTTTCTGGGAAGCGCGTCCGCCAATGATGGAATAACATATAAAAAGGAATTTTAAATCCAAAATCCTGGTACATTAAGCCTCTGTACATAATTTAAAATATTTAATCAAATTAAAAAAGTATACCTCACAGAGCTTAGCGTAACCATTGGGCTTCAACTTACTTGATAATTGTTGTGGCGGAATGTAGATGACTCTGCGTTCCTGTACACTACAGTGACATCTCCTGACAGCCAAAAGAAGCTTGATCACCACCGTTTTCGAACTCATGGCGTTTAGTTCAAATACAAAAAGACGTTTTGAATTTGCCGAAGTTTTAAACTTGGACGAAGGCCTTAAAGACACCTAACTCAAGACTTGATCAAGAAAATGATCTCAAATATTCACGATCCGGAGATAATTTTATCACATACAGCATTTAACGCACATAAAACAATCCACAGTCAATGGACACGTAGAAAATTTTACCATTAACTTAGAGGGATTAAGGTGGGAGCCTCTAGAGACTCGGAGGCTGCACGCTAGGCTTAGGCTGCTTCAGATATTCAGAACTGGTGTGTTTCAGAGCGACACAGAGAATATTATCATGACGCTTCACTACATTTCTAGGTCTGACAGATGCGATAAAATAAGGGAGATACTCTGCCGAACAGATAGGCACAAAAACTCGTTCTTTCCGCGCACAATAAGCGACCACAATAAAAACTGAGCTTCTCCAAATACACTCCCATTGGACATGTCACCATTTCACCTCGAAAAGCATTACATCTTTACATGGCTAGTGACCTACCACCCCCCGCCTCACCCTCATGCGGCGGCTCGCGGGGTAGTCTGTAGATGTAGATTAGATCCGATCGATACGTTGTTGGGTTAAATTTACTTCTTACTTTTCCTAACCAGTATATTATTTGTAGAAAAAAACCTTCCAGAAACAAATAAATGACGGAAAACAGTGCAGTTGACTGCACAAATTGGTCTCTAAGCGGGGTAAATAGTCCATTTCCTCGCAAATAAAATTTTTCTATGCTTTATCCCGTGATAACGGGCATTTTATCCTAAAAGTACTCTGAAAATTGCATTAGGAATATGAGAAATTTAATTCATTCAGAGATGTTATTTTCAAAGAAATTTCCTGTTTATTTAATAATCGCATTATTGATCATTAAGACATACCTAGGTGAAGCAACTTACTAGGAGAATTGAACCTTTTTGGCAAATTTCTTTCCATCCACTAAGTAATATTTCACTCCGTGTAGATTTATGCAAAATGTGGAGGGAAATGATAATTAGGATGGCATAAATCTTGAAGAATTGAGAAAAGCATTGTTTTCCAACTCTTAATATGATCGTTGTGAAGCTTTAACTATTATTTTCAACTTTTGCCACTCTAAGTTAACGGAAACCCGTGCACAACGCCTCTAAATATTTTGAAACTAAACGTGCGATTCTTGCGTGGAAAAATCATTCTTTCTAAGCAAAACACAAAAGTAAGGCCCTTGGAGACCAAATTCAGGTTTTCATATGCTTTTTTTGCGTTTCTTAGTAATGGCCCCCGCACCAGCACAGCTACTTCACTGTGGCAAAGCCCGCACCATTCCCTTTATCTCCGAGACTCTTATCCCTTCATGCACCAGCGGATGGTGGATGATGGATGTATGGAGTCCCCCTCTCTACGTCCAGAGGTATTAATACGCCTTGCCTCTCGAACTCCGATATCAAGTGTCATAATCTGAGAAATTTAAAGTAATATTCTGATGTTTACAGCAATTTAAATGAGATACTTAACACACCTTCATTCTTATCTGATTCACCATTCGCTTTCAAATTTAAGTGCAGCAAAACTGAACTCGAAGGCTCCCGCGAAATCGTTCAGTCGGCAGTGACAGCTTTTCGGGCTCTCTTCTTCATATTTCCATTGCCGTAGGCGAGTGTCGATAGCACTGCTATGAAGACTTCAGACTCGAAGAAGAAAGCTGCAATGCTGACGAAATTGTCGTCTACGACAACGGAAATACGCGGAAGAGAGCCCGAAAAGCCTTCACTACTGCAGCAAATCTGCTCTGCTTTTGGAATTTGACTATCATGAAAAAGAAAGCTAACGATAAATGGATGTGAATTTTTTGCATGGCATCGTTCTGCCCGCACGTAATATCCGTTTTTTCATGAATAAATAAATGGAAACAAATAAAATATTAACCTAATTGCCATTTTTCCTTCTATGGAATACTAACATTATGCTTAAATGTATTACACCAGGGAACGATCGTGTGATTAGGAATTTATCGGATGCGTTGCGGTTCCATAGAATCGCAAAGCAGGCAAATGATAAGGCAGTCTATCTTTGTTGCAAGAGTGAACTGTGGGCTAATGTTAACCGATAAATACCACAATCCATCATTCCTATCGTAGACGTTCGCGATAAAACATGAAAGTCTAATAGCATGTCACTTGGGCTACTGTTACCGTCTAATGGGGCTACTCTTAAAGAAGTAAGTCAAGTTGTCAAGTTCTTAGCAATTTGAAATAAAATTTTCGGCGCCAAAATTGCGAATGATTACTTGACCTTCAGCTCATTCATAGCATTCTCAACTCATGTACAGACTGCCCTGAACTGATCTCTCGCATCAGTTTTCGAATCCCATCTAGACCCACCCGCACGCACTCTCTACTCCACCTGCCCATTCCCAGATAATCCTTGACCAAACGCTCCCTCCACTTCCGCCTCTCCTCTCAGATAAATTCTCTTCCTACCAACATTGATCCGTTTTTGTTTTCATCCGACACTTTTACAGAACGCGCTCTTTCTCATTTCGCTGGCAATACTTAATCGCTTCTCTCCGCTGGTCCCTTAAAAAAATGTTAATAAATTGTTATTGATTTTAGTTTTGTTTGAATTTTATGTGTATATCTTCTGTGTTTGTTATATTGGGCCACTGTAAATTGTCAAGTATGCTGTATGTGGACAAATTAAGTAAATAAATAAATAGATTTTTCGATTTTTAACTTGCCCTATATGATACATCACTTACGTCCTCGTGACAATAAAAAACAATTATTATTCATTACCAATTATGTTAAGAGCAAAGTAGACTAAACTTTTCACACGATATGCTTAGGGCTGTAGATAATAACTATGATGCTTTATAACATAGCGCGTCAAATAGAATGGAAAATTGAGTTATCTCGTAGGAAATTTCCAAGATACGACCAGCTGGACAGAATTTATTAAGTCAGCCATTTGATGTATCACTCTCTTCTGAAAGATATTTATAAGTACACAACCATAGATCTAAACAAGTAAAATAATTCTGCCTGCTACGAATAGTCATAACTAGAGGATATTGCCAGAATTAACGCAAGGTTTTAGAGGCAAGAGAAATATATTAACGTGCTAACACATGAATATAAGGAAAAATAATTGCACTTGGTCATCGGCACATAAGAAAAATAATTGCACTTGGTCATCGGCACATAAGAAAAAATATGGAGTACCTTGGTCAACGGCAATAGCATTTGGACCCTTATAAAAGCAACGAGAATCTTGGAAGCCTTGGAACAGTGGAGAGATGAATATTTTAGAGTTAGTTGACAACGGAAGGAAAAAGAAAGTGAAAGTTTTGAAATAAAAAAATAAAGAGAGATAATGTTAGTTATGACAGAGAAAAGTAGGTTTCTTGTATCATGAACTGAGGCGTGACGAATTAATTGGAGTGATACTAGTGGCAAAAGTTCAGGAAAGAGGCTAAGAGAACTGCCAAGATAGCGTAAGATAATGCTTTATTTGATCTAAGAATAATTTTCTTTGGAGAAGGTATACAACAGCAATAGCAACTTAGACAGATCTGATCATATCGGGGAAGAAAATCAATCACAGTTAAAGTAAACATTCTACCAATCAATCACGTATTGTGGTATTTACCTTCAAAATAATTTCTCACGACTTGTTACAAATAGGCACTAGTACAAGATCACATACAACTGATCAATGCAAATTATTTTTAGACACATGATCTATCATACAATTGTACACTTATTTTTCGAGAGGTTTTGATAAGGCACACAGAATTGCTACAGACCGAAAGTCGGACATTTCTGCAGAATTGGGCTTCTTTTTGATGGGTTGAATGAGAGCAATTTCCATAAGGAAGGGAAATTAGACTATTCTAACGAGAAATTAAAGATTGAAGGTAGCGCTGGAAGTGGTAGATTAAGGATTTTTGTACTGAATTAATACTGATTTCATCTGCCCGAGTAGAGTTGAACTTTCCACAGAAATGTATTTTAATATGAAGTCAGGAGTAAAATGAGGGAAATAATAAACTGAACTGTTTCAGGCGTGGTTTGGTGAAACTGCATTTTGATCAAAATAAACAAACTTAAACATACGTCTGAAATAAATAAATTCTTGTGTGGACTATACAAAGTTTATTTATTTGCATCATGAGAGAAATAAATATTTTCATCATTGAATTACCAAAGAGGATATAACAAATAACAACCCATGAATGGAAGGCGGTGAACACATGTTATGAACAGAAGAAGATGGAGGACCGCTACTGGATGGTGGCTCTGCAGTGGTTCCTTGTTTTTCTAACGTGTCTGAGATGATAATTCTGCACCACTCAGTAGCTCTTCATTTTTCTAACCCTCCAAAGATGATAACTCATTTAAGCCCATTTTGGACCTAACACCCTTTACACAGCTGACATAAACACGAGATGTGTGACGTCTTTTTCATTAGTTGGCTGCTTAACATAGATTTAACTCGTACCACCTTTCTCGTACGCGCGCTTACATTTCATTATTTTTCAGCAATTGCTCACTCCGTCCAAAAGAGATAAAATTCGATGATTTACAACCATATTTTTCTTTAAGATGAAAAATTAGGTAACTCAATTTTTCTCATTAATTTATATACATGAACCACGTTGTCACAATCTATAGTTTTCCCGAGTCACATCAGCATATCTGGCGTTCGAAATGACGTAGCATAAGATAACCTAGATGCGAGGTTTTTCTTCGCAATATTTTTTTCCCGTTGCTTACATACAATTTTGTTCAGCTGATACTACTGAATCAGTAGTTCTGCCGAGTCACGCACGCATTAGGGATGTGTAAACTGTACTTAGATAAGATAGTTGAATGTTCTTGCTCCGCATTTTGAGGTTTCCAGTTGCTTTCATGTCATTTCGTTCGGCTGATATCATTGAACTCAGTATCGGGAAGAAGCCCGCAAAGGAGGTAAACTGGGTGTCACCAAATGTGCAAGATTCTTGCCCATTTACGTCAAAGTCATTATGATAGGCGATTATCATTCGCCGCGGCTCAAAATGAGAAGCATAAAAACTGTTAATCAACCCTGCCTTCTGGGCGTAAAATAAGACGACATTCAAATTATATGTGACGTCTACTTTTGAACTTATTTCCGACGAATTGGCATGTTTATCCGACGCATGGCATTCCGACGAATTGGCATAAATGGTCACTTTCAAACCCCATTACCCTCTTTTATGAATACCTACCTAATCCATTTATCAAGCATGAACGAAATGGTAATTATGGTTGAGTGGATGAGGCAATTACTGCATTAAAAGATAAGGACAATGATATTTTTTCATGGCCTATAAGGAATTGAAAGGGCATGAATTAGAAATTTTTCATTCGAAAAATCAAAAGGTTCATTGAGAGATAAAACTCATTATTTCAAGCTTCACATGGGTAGTGTACTCCACCAGAGGAGAAACAAACCCCTGAATCGTGGGGCGGAAACTCCTTGAAAAATCTGTAAAAGCTAGCTAAGCGGGGGGGGGGGGGGAAGAGGATAGGGGAGAAGAAAGTCTGCAAATAAATTTTCATCTTCTGCATGTAAAATTTTGCGCAGCGTTCAAAATCAAGAGCGGAGTCGCTAGGGATGAAGGCGCAAATAATTTTGTAAATCGGGCATTGTTCCATTAAAAAGTGGGCCATAACCTCTGATTTCTGGGGGGGGCAGCCACCCCCCACAATCGTACTTGGGGAGGCAATGCCACCCCCTCTGCCCCACCCCCCCGTTGTTGCGCCCCTGTACACCACTAAATACTTGTGTGTATTGAGTGATGTACATGCGTACGAGAGGAAACACATCGAAATACATAGATCTTTGGTCACAGTCGAAGCCATTCATTCTCACTTCGCCGCTCACAAACAAACGAGATAATTCTCGGCGCATTGCCTAGAAAACTGGCTCCGTTAATAGTTTCCTCCCCACTGCCTTATCTTTTCAAGTCTCCTTTGCCTCTGCTACATTCATTTTCTCATACTTGCCCTATCATTCTTAAAACTCATTTACGAGTGTAACATCCTCATTGGCAAAGAAGTTTAGCTGACAAACGATATTTCAGGACCCATATATTTAATGGAATAGCGCTATTTGACAGAATTTTGACCCAAGCGGCTATTTCCAAGACCATGGCGCCCCAGTTGCCACTACAGAATCTGAATGAGCGTAAACAGCCACCAGAAATCGCTATTCTAATCTGAGTAGCAATTCGGTATTCTGAACGGCAAATAGCACCGGTGGATGTCGAAATAAAATAGCCCTATTAAAATGAAATTGCCTCATTTAAATAAAGTAGGGAAAATCTGAATAGCAATGGTGATTTCTCACGCAACCAACACAAAATCGCCATTCTTAATTATTTTATTCTTTTGTCAGCATTGAATCAAGAAATATAAATGAACTAAGGAACAAAAAATCGCTAAAATTATAGCAATGATATTTAATTGATGATAGGTACTACCTTCATCTACATCTACATCAACGTAATACCCTGCGAGCCACCACGAGTGTGTGCGGCAGGGGGTGAAGATCACCAAACATGCACTATTGACATGCAACTAGGATATTTGAGGGAGACATGCTAGATAATAGGGTCACCTGCAGCTAGAAGGCTAGTATCTACATAATAAGAAAGGAATTATTGGTTGTTATTACATGCATCATGCACTACAGACTAACTATATTTCACCTACCTATCCCTTTGCTACGCTGCCTATTGTTCTCTCTTATGGTACGCGGGAAAAATGACATTTTAAATCTATCGGTACGACAATCTATCCCTCTAATCTTGTTAATCTGATCAAACCTAGCATAATATGCAGGGGTTCTTAATATATATGAGTCATTCCACCACAATTCGACCAGGTGATTGCCCTTGGGGTAACCGATTTCGGCCAAATTTGGCATATCGTCCTCATTTGATTACAAAATGAAAACCCCAAAGCCATTTTGTAATCCATTTAACAGTTTACGAGATATTGCAATGTTGTAAAACAAGAATTTTACAAAAGCGTCGTCGCATTTGACGGCATATCTCCGGAAATAAGGAAGATAAAAATGTATGCAATGACTTATTTTGAAGGTATGAAATTGAGAAATATAATTAATGGATTATTACATACAATTTAAACAATTAAATAAAGTTTATAATAAATTCAAATGTTCAAATCGATTTTTGACGATGTAGTTATGCCTTCGATTTTCCTCATTTTTTTATATGTTGTAGATACAACCCTCCTCTACAATTTAAAAAATTTGGTAGGGGTAATATTTCATTTAGGAAAGAAAAATTTTTTTTTAGTGAAGGCGTAACGCCGGTCTCCCGCCGCGGCGGCGTCCGGCTCTAGCGCCGAATGCTCAGTAGTCGGTTCTCCAGATCTCATCAGCGCGCTTCCTTTTCCATCTTCTTTTCACCAATTTTAACTGTATACTGACCCTTTGATTCCCTTTACCCATGTCATTCGCTATTTGCTTCCCACTGAAGTGACCGTCGCTTTAGAATCTAGGATTAGCGACAACATGCTTAACAGCGGGGGCGACCATGGGCCCACCAGCGTCCGTGCTCGCAGAACTATAGACAAACCTCGTCCCGTGTTAGACCTCCAATGCTACTTTCCTCTCTTCCCATATCTCATTCTCCTCACATACCCTTTATTTTGTTCTGAGAAACATTTTTACAACCATTGCGCCCAGTAGCCGTCGCCCACCCTCACCCATTCACATGTTAACCCCTGATAAAAAAACAACGGTAAATGCGAAGAGCTACCATGACTTTTTTTTCCCTCACTAACTATCGCATTTGAAGCAATTCGTCAGTTGCCGTCCATCCTCCGTCAGTGACGTTTCAAAACTCTCCTTGGTCTCATTTTTAGAGAGCGCGTGTTTCAGTGCGAGTAAACATTTCTTGGTCTGCAGTGGTTGATTATGATATGTTAAGTTGGTGATGCTTTAAACCAGAAATGTTCGAGTGTAACAGTATTGAGGAGTCTCCGCAGCTATTCTACTCGTGAAATTGAGTTGATCGAATTGAGAAGTGGTGTGGATGCTGTACTCAGTGTATGCAACCGTCATTGTAAGGATTATTTACTCTTCTAGGAGGTTCGTCAAGAGAGGTGCTGCAATCCCGCGAATTTGCATAGAAACATTCGCTCGATTAATTTATGGACAATAACAAGCGAATTCCACAATTTCTACCATGACACAGTGCCTGTTGTAATAGAGGGTAGAAGCTCTGTGTTCAATGAAAAGTGGGTTTGAAAAATTCAACAAGCCAGAAAATGTTGCCGAAAATAACAATCCAGGTTGCTCTCAACATGAGCCAAAAAGTCAGTCAGAGGTCGCCACAAATGACGATTACCAGAGTAGGGTTTATGGTGCAGAAGGACCTTCAACCTGTGCTACATTCGCTATTAAATCTCAAGGTTCTCAGTCAGAGTCATCAGTTAGTTCTATGAAAGATAGCGGGACTGATGAAACCAATGGATGTCAGTACATTCCAGGAAAAGAAATTCGCTTGGGAAAACTGAACAAGACGTAAAAATCCCTGGATCAAACACCTGTAACAACAAAAAGAAATTGCAGAGGACAAGAAAATATCTGGCGAAGAAATTAAAAGTGGCAACCGCTGCTTTGAGATTATCTCTTCAAAAGGTTACTGGTGGGGAGGTGAATATTCAAAAATATATTCCTGAACAAGAAGATCACTTCCACCAAGATGGCAAGGAAATGATTATGAAGCTGAAGGATAAGTTCCTAAACGCTACGAAAATAAGTGAAAAATTTTTAGTCCTACCTAAATCTTGGAGTGTTTCAAAGATAAAGCAGGAGTTTCAAACATCGACGTATTTGGTCAAAAAGATGAAAAAATACGTATCTGAGTAAGGAATTCTGTGCTCTGCGAACGCGAGACGAAACAAATACCTCTCAAATGACACTAAACTGATAGTGATTGAGTTCTGCCGTGAACCAGAGATTAGTAGAGAAATGGCGGGAAAAAAAGAGTGTAAAGGAGGGAAATGTGCGTGTAGTAAAGCAGAAAAGGTTAATTCTTTGCAATGTGAGGGAAGCTAATGAAGCCTTTTAAGAGAGAAATCCTAATTTAAAGATTGGTTTCTCCAAATTTGCAGATTTGAAGCCTCCTGAGTGCGTGTTGGCTGGTGAACCTGGCACTCACACCATATGTGTCTGCATGATCCACCAGAATTACAAGTTACAATTCCTCGGGGCTGGATTAGGGCAAATAAAGTCGGATAACTGAGAAAAAATTTTCTAAACTTATCGGGATTGCCTGGAATTCTCACTCTGTCGCCTTCCGTTAGAAATGTGCGTCATGAGTGAGTACCCAGAAACACTGCCACGAGAAGAGGGCGAAAACGGTGATGATGTCGTCAGAAAATGTGGGAGTAGAGACTGAATGACAGAAATTATTTCAGAGTACATCAGGAAAAAAGTACGGATGAGGTTCGTTTCAAGCAATGGACTCAGGAAAATCATTTTGCGTTAACCACACAGGTCAAGGACGTAAATATTATTTGTGAGGCTTTCGCTAAGAATACCACCAAAGTAAGAAGGCTTGACTACAACGCTTGCATGCAAACTATATTTTATTTAAAATGTCAGGGACAATCTGAAATTGCGTAAAGTTGTCGTTGTGGCCAATTTGTCTGAGAATTATTCTTTTCTTCACCAAGATGCTGTACAAGGGGCCCATTGGTGTAACGATCAGACTACAGTACATCCATTTGCGTGTTACAGCAGAAATACCTGCGATAAAGTCGCACCTTTCAATTTGGTTATTATTTCAGACTGTAAGGAACATAACGTGAGTACATTCTATATCTTTCAAGCGAAACTGATAACTTTTCTTCGAAGAAGAGTACATTATCTAAGTAGAATAATTTACTATTCCGACGGTGCTGTGGCTCAATATAAGAACCGCTACAACATGATGAATCAGTTGCATCACTAAGAAGATATCGACGGTGATGCTGAATGGCATTTCTATGCAACATTTCAAAGAAAGTGCCCGAGTGACGGACTAGGAGTAACATAATAAAGGGTATGCGAGGTGAATGAGATAGGGGAAGAGAGGAAAGTATCTTTGGAGGTCTAACACGGGGCGAGGTTTGTCTATTGTTCTGCGAGCACGGACGCTGGTGGGCCCATGGTCTCCCCCGCTGTTAAGCACGTTGTCGCTAATCCTAGATTCTAAAGCGACGGTTACTTCAGTGGGAAGCAAATAGCGAATGACATGGGTAAAGGGAATCAAAGGGTCGGTATACAGTTAAATTTGGTGAAAAGAAGATGGAAAAGGAAGCGCGCTGATGAGATCTGGAGAACCGACTACTGAACGTTCGGCGCTAGAGCCGGACGCCGCCGCGGCGGGAGACCGGCGTTACGCCTTCACTAAAAACTTTTTTTCTTTCCTAAATGAAATATTACCCCTACCAAATTTTTTAAATTGTAGAGGAAGGTTGTATCTACAACATATAAAAAAATGAGGAAAATCGAAGGCAAAACTACATCGTCAAAAATCGATTTGAACATTTGAATTTGTTATAAACTTTATTTAATTGTTTAAATTGTATGTAATAATCCATTAATTATCTTTCTCAATTTCATACCTTTAAAATAAGTCATTGCATGCATTTTTATCTTCCTTATTTCCGGAGATATGCCGTCAAATGCGACGACGCTTTTGTAAAATTCTTGTTTTACAACATTGCAATATCTCGTAAACCGTTAAATGGATTACAAAATGGCTTTGGGGTTTTCATTTTGTAATCAAATGAGGACGATATGCCAAATTTGGTCGAAATCGGTTACCTCAAGGGTCAATTTTGCCAATTTTCTGTTCGAATTGTGGTGGAATGACCCATATCTAACGTCATCTGTGAACAAATCAAATTCATAATACTTATACAATTATCATAACGGCCTTTAAAAAACCTAGCGGATCTCCTTTGCACACGCTCTAATTCTTTTATCATACCTTCCTGGTACGGATCCCATATACTAGCGGTATATTCTAATAGAGGCCTGACAAGTGTAAAATAGCTTCTTCCATGTAGTAAAATATCTTCTTCCATGTAATTGTAAAATATGTTCTTCCATGGTACGATCGTCTGCTATTTAGTCGCGAGTTTTGAAAAGAAATATTTGAACATAATATGCCCCTGGATAGTATCATTATGAAATTAAATAGTTTTATACTCAGTAGTACAATTCGCAAGATCAGTGGCATATATACCATCGCTATTCTAGTAAGTAAAAGCCTACACTTCAAGATCTCGGCTGTATCTTAGACATTTTCCTGCACGTATGTACATTAGGGTGGGCCGAAAAAAGGTTTTTTTTCCGGATCAAATTTGCCCTATGCGGGAAAGTTGTGTACTGATATCAGTATCTCGCATGCAAAATTTTTTCGAAATCGGATAATATTTACCACTGCCGCCCGAGCTCTAAAGTTAAAAATTTTGTGAAAATTCAGGCGGAAATGGGAAACAAACGGTTATGGAGAATAATCTGTTTTGTATGTATATTGTATGTACATTGTACATACAATGAAAACACGAGGGTTGAGTTGTATGGATTACACCAATTTAGGTCAATATAATTTGCTTTCCAATTTTTTAATGCGTACCACTCATCTCGAAACAAGTACATTTTCGCCCCATGAGGTGTATAAAATTCGCGTAAAAACGTCCTCATAAAGGGCATATAAATCATACAATCTCATCAACTGGAAACACTTACTTGTTCACTATGCAGCCAATCTCCATCAATTACAAACACAGTAAATTTGTTTCTGCATGATTTGGAATGAGGCCGAGGATGAAAACTTGCTCTGCTCGGCTCTCGCTCACATTGACGTCCTATAGTCATCCCGTTGTAAGCTTACACAGCATGCGGTGAGAACTCCCATCACATTCCTGTCCACACAAAACATCATAACGGAGTAAAACAACGTATACTGCGATACCGGTACTTCACCATCGGCAGGAATAACAAGGAACTTGAAAGTAAATCAGTATATGTCAATAAGTATATACGTAAAATCTTTGAAAGTTACTTAGTGAGTGTCACTGCATTCTCAAAAGTTTTTGAGGGAAGGATCATTCCATTGGTTATTTAATCATCAATCACGTTTACAAATTTACATTCATCATTCCTTCGTTTTAGTTTCGTCAGTAATTTTTCAGAATACAATGCATCTATTTTTTGAAAGAATAGAGTAACTTTATTTTTTCACAATAAAATTTAATAACTCACGACCATTTTTGTCTATCAATCATTTGGGTTTGGTTAGGATCCGCGAGGCAACTCGATACATTCTTGCACCTTTTGAATTCCTTGGATCACGGTATTAAATTCACAATGGAAAAAGAAAGTAACGGGTCCCTTAATTTTCTCGACTTTACTATTTCCAGGGAAGTGGATAAATTAAAATTTTCCATTTTTAGAAAAGATACTTATACGGACCAAATCTTCCATGCTACAGCCAGGCATCATTTTGCACAAAAACTATCTGCCTTCCATTCTATGCTCCACCATTTGCTCACAATTCCCATGTCCCAAGCCAATATTAAAAAAGAATTAAACATTATTTAAAAAATAGCTCTTAACAATGGCTTCCAAACCCAAATGATTGATAGACTGTGTCGGAAGAAAGTGGGAATAATGGCCATACAAACCAGTACCGAACCCCCCCCCCCCCCCTAAGTGACAGTCCAGATAAATGGAGGAAATTCCTCTACTTAGGAAATTTATCCCTCCTAAGTCCTCCCGAGACATCACATTAGAACAGCCTTTTACAACAACATTAACCTAAGGAATTTTTTCTCCAAATCCAAGAATATCATCCCGAAGTTGGAAAGGAGTGGTGTGTACAGGCTTAAGTGTGAATGCTCAGCAGCCTATATTGGGCAGACTGGTCGAAACTTCAAGGAGAGACTAAAAGAACATATTGCTTGTTATAAACATGGTAATATTAATTCCAACTTCGCAAAACACCTGTTGGACAAGGGCCACGGAAGTGATTTCTCCCTGGAAATATTGCATTTTGAATGGAAAAGCCCCCGGTTTGACGCTCACGAGCAAGTGGAAATTTTAAAATCCGTAAATGCTAGTTGTGAAATTGTCAATGATATGTTGTATACTTCCCGCTCTCCCCTCCTCAACCTCTCCCTGTTCCATTTACCCCCCACTTCTACCTTCGCACCCTCGGTTTCCACCTTATTCCTATCCCTTCAATCTTCACCAACTCTTCACCACCGCAAGTAGTCGGCTTCGGAGGCGTTAGCTCTACCAACCTCTCACCCCCCCCCCACATTCCAGAACCTAGGCTCAACCCTCTTGGGAAGCCCCCACCCAACCCTACTCAACCACTACCATCCACCCTCCACCTTCCTCCCCCACACCTCTACAGTCCCCTCCCCACCCTCTCTAGTACATATATAAGTCGTTGCACCAAGATGTATCTTTACCTGATGATGACGTTAATTGTCGTAACCATGGTCGAAAGTTATAAAATTTTATTGTGGAAAAAAAAATGTACTCTATTCTTTCAAAATGTTCAGTAAATTCCTTAAGTATCGCCGGAATCCACCAACTTTATAATGCACCTTGTTAGTTACATATACGTTTCAGTTTACAATACGTAAGTTAAATTGAAATTTTAATTTTATTTATTTATGAGGTGAAAAAAAGCATTGTATTACATGCGGGAATTATGATTTCATCTAAGAGAGAGATTTCATCTAAGCTAGTTTTTCATTGGTTGCTGATATTTAACGTAGTGCGAGCGAAATAGTTCCCTAATCATAATAGAGACCATATTTGAATTATACGTTTTAATTTCACCATCTATGGGAAACACGAATTAAATATTGCACTATTTATGGTGCAATAACATAGTTTTACATGACAGAAATTGTAAGTCATAAAATGAAAATATCTAAATAAGTCTTTAACTTGACTCTTTTTTTCACGCGGTACGTTTGAAACTCCATCAAAACGGAAAGTTTATTGTGATCCCGAAGAATTTACTGCGGCGACAATATGATTAATTTTCAAAAATAGTCGAAAAAACACACAAACTACACACTATTGATTTTTTGACGAGATCTAAGTAAGGAAAGTGCCACGTTTTTAATGTAAGGTCTCTCTGGAGTGCATGCACGTACCATTTCCCAACTAAAATGGCTTGTATTTTTTGGCAAATATCTCGGAAAGTAATGTGGTAAGGGGTTGAATTTTTTATGTCAATGGAAGTGTGAGATATTTTTATTTTAAATAAGACAAAATTCATTGATTTCTAGGTAAAAGGATAATACGCTCAAACCACATTAAGTTTGATATGACCGAAAATTATTCATACTGGAAGGGGCGGGATATATTATAGCGACTCAGAACTGGGCAATAGGTATATTTCCCTCCTCAATTATCAATGTTCTGAACCGTGGAATAGCACGATCTTGAAATAGCTATTAGCGTCCCCGGATTAAGAATGAGGCCCCAGATAGTGAATGATTTCCAAAATTGTCCACCATTTATCAAAATGATAGAGCCAACAGGCCGGAGGCAGATTATTTGTTGCTGTAAACAATAAAATCGTCACACAGGCGGAAACTGTTCCAGAGATCAGCCTAGAATCTTTACGGTATACAATTGGTGCCCTACATCAAAAACATTATTTATATGCTCGTACAACAACTACCCAATAGTGACGTAGTTCAGATTTAGATTCAGAAGCACAGATCAATAGCATCACATCCAGAATCCCCGAAAATGCTTGATAACAGGAGCAGATTTCCAATTTCCCCTCTACCCCAAGGACTGGAAGACTTAAATTTGTTTAACCGTGGAGTTGGGCATGGACAAAGACATCTGCGAGTCTCAGCTGTACAGGTTCTCATCCAACGCACTGCATCAGATAGCTACAGCACCTAAGAGAGGTGAAAATATTCTTGATTTATTGGCAACGAATATACCATACCAAATGATTAAAGGGGACAATATTGAGGAAATTTGTGACCAGAGGGTATTCACACCTCAGGTTTCCTTGAATATGAATAACAATTTAAAATAAATATAAAACTCTAAGTTTTTAATAAAGCTTTATTCGATGCTCTCAAGTGTCATAAAAAAATTCCCTTCCCAAACTTCCAAGAATCAAACATAAAGCTAGACGCAGAGGGTGCTCGGAAAGCTTTTTTTTCGAACATGTGTTCATGAATCATCAGTGATAACCAGTGATAAGTACGAAAATAGAGCAGCTAGCCAAGATGGTATATGATGTGGAGGTGAGAAAATCGTACAGGCAACAGAGAGCACGCCGTGCAAAGATGAAAAAACTGCGTGCAGATTTGATCGCTGATGATTACGAGTCAAGAATTTAAATATATACATTGTTTAAAGCCGCTACTAAGGAAGCGTTTCGGAATAAATTCATAGATTTTAAAAGGGGAACATAAGTAGGACTGTTACTGGATACCCCAAAAGTATTTTGGCCATACGTAAGGGAAGTTGAAGGCAAAATATACACAATTCGCCATCCATTGAGAAACGATAAAGGCGAAGTATTAACAAACAGTACGGAGGAGGCTAATTAATTTAACTCCAACTTTTAAAGTGTGTTCACGAACTCTTTAAGAAATACATCCGTGTCGGTAGACGGTCGTTACCGGTGAACGATCCCGTCTATTGATATCTCTCCTCACCGAATTGAAAATTTGGTAAAATTGCTAAAAATTAAGTCACCAAGTCCTGAATAAATGTCTTCCCATATATATGGAGAACTAGCTCCAAAAGTAGCCCCCTACTTCCAGGTAGTATTAAAACATTCATAAAGGAAAGCTTAGTACTCAAAGACTGGTTTATTGCCAATTTAGCATCCATATTTGAAAGTGGTGATGAGGTACACCCATCGAATTACAGACCAATATTCCAAACATGCACCTCATGCAAAGTCCTAATATATAATAATATATAATTGTAAATTCAGTTATGAGGCACCACTATGCGCATAAATTGCTGTCAAATTCACAATATGGATTCAGAAAGGGAAGATTTTGCGAAACTCAATCAGCACCGTTTGCCCACGTTAGCTTAGTCTCAGGTGAAGATAACGTTCCAGTAGATCCGATTTTTCTTGACTTTAAAAAAGTATTTGATAAAGTGTCCCATTGAACTTACATATTAAATCAAAGTTTTAAGAATTGGACAGCGAGGTTATTTCCTGGATTACATAATTCGAAAACGATTGCGTACAGTGGGTTGTATTAGACGGCGCCATCTCTGATGAGGTCGAGTCACTGCGGGTATCCCATTGGGGAGTGTCATAGGTCCATTTCTGCGTTTTTTGTATATTAACAATAATGGTGGTGTAATATACAGTAGACTTCTACTGCTTGCAGACGACAGTAGTGAACAGAGAACTTGAAAAACTTGAAGTGAATTTGAAAAAAATGTGTTGCAATGAATTTCTGAAAAAGAAAAAAAACCTCCCTCAATTCAGACGCAACATACAGAATACACAATTGGAGACTGCATAATGTGTAAAATATGAATGGTTTTAGCTAACTAATGATCTCTTGTGGAGTAAAAATATTCGGGAAATAACTGGTCAAGCTAATCGTAAATCGGGATATGATAAAATAGCACTGGGAAAGTTGGGCGATTAAGTCTGAGGAATTAGCTATTTCTCCTTTTTTCAAACCCCCTTGGGATAGGCTGCCAGTATTAGGGGTCATCATGAGGCAGACAAATGAACAGAGTTATAGCGCATGCAGAGATAATCAGCCTGATACGTAAAAGGTCATATGGTAGTGTCGTTAGTGTTGCTGACCTCTCGCAACAACTGGGATGGAATAGCTATCATACCGTCCATTAAAACTAGATTTTATCGGTTATATAAATTGAAAACCAATGTCTTTTCAGACGAAGTTTTCAATATCTTTCTTGCTCCAACATACAATAGTAGATCAGATAAAGAGAGTGAAATTCGGTATATTTACTTTAAAATGATTTCCCGCGATCGACAAGAGACTATAATGGTGCCGATGAGGCTTTGAATCAGGTTCGTGTAAATGTAGTGTATCTGATTGGCTGATTTGCTCCGTAATGCCCATTTCTTCATCTACCTCTTAAGGATTAACAACACGTTTCGCATGATCCTCGCATACATTTTGTATCTCGTTTACGTAGTTGAATTATATATTGGCACGAATAGTTTCTTCACTATTATTAGCATACCTATAGTGCTGTGCATGTCGATGAAAGTTATTAGCACATTATAGTGCCTGTTGGTGGTAACTTATCCCCGGCCAAGCACACTTGAGGTGGGTTACAGGGTAATATGTAGATGTTGATGCAATATTCCCCACATTAAGAGCCTATGATCCACATTATCCCATGAACTTCTCTTCCTAACCCTTTTCCCCATGCTATTCACTTCATTTACATAAATATATTAAGTTATTCAACTCTAGCCCGTTTTCTCGACTTGAACAAACCAGTGCAGGAGGCTTCTTTCATACATCTCAATCACTAAATTATTCACCCAACTTAGCTTCATCATCAACTCAGGCCTAAAATGAACAAAACGATTCTTGAAATCAATTCAAGAAAGAGTGATAGATAAATAAATTAAATAAAAATGAAAGCCAAATCGTCAATGAATAAAATGCGATTTAAAAAATAGTTCCCTATGCATGTATTTATTTCGAATTCCTAACCCTCTTCCCTTTTATTGACATTTTGGGTGTCCCTTTAATTTGATTGTTTTTATTTAAATCACTGAAGAACAAGGTAGAATTTGCTGGAGGTAGCTAATACTCAAATACATATGCTAGGGAAACTGCTCCACCAAGCATTAATATTAAGGAGAGAATAGGAACAGAATGGTAAATTCGTCATAAATTTACTATTCTAATACGTCAAACTATTTTGTTCAGTACTGATAATAGGTGTTGAAAATTTCGTTCGCCAGACAGTAATACGAAATCACTGTCCAAACGTTCCACGCTTAATGATCGGATTGTCTTCACCGGACAGTGTCACGAACATCTTATGTATCTCGTCTGCATATACACCATTTACGACGTAACTGCAATTGCAAACCCAAGCGATGACGGAAAAATGAAGTTTACATGCCTTTTTGTTGAAAACAAATTTGTAAAGTTTGCGCTCGCAGCTTTGAATTCCAAAAATGCTCCACTCCCAAGATACATTTCCCCAGGAATGTGACCTCACAATCATAAAGAAAGAGGCCGCATGGTTTATTTTTGCGCAACGCATTTTATTTCACTCAAATTAAAAATTAAAATTATTTGAACATGACTACCGCTTAAAATATTTCCACTCAATATCATAAGTATTTGAAATTCAACAAGAGCGTCGGAATACAGAAAATGGAAATAGAGAAGCTTAAATAGAAGCTTTCCCCAACAAACACCACCCGAAGAGCTCGTACTCGATTTTATGGGACTCCCTTGTTCCCTACATTAGGCAAAAGGCATTCCTTGAAGATTTATGCACTTTAATGAGGAGTTGAAAATATTTAATGTTCCCACGTATTGGCAATACTCTGACAGTATTTGGTAGCAATATAACGAATCTTTGCTGAGGTATATGGGACCCTATGCCAAAAACAAAATCAAATATAACGTGGCACGAAAGGGGTATTTTTGTACATGGGACCTAAGAAGTATAATAAACTACCAAATATTGTCAAACAAAAGAGTTGTCTTCATAAATATTTAAGGTAAATTTATCAATGATATTGGTTACTGACAACATTCAAATGTCATTTTAAACCTAAAATATAAGTTGGCACACCATCTTATGTAATAAAGCAGTATTTTACCAATCATTCCACTTAATTAATAACTTCTAAACGTACTGCACTTTTTATACTCGTTTACTCGTTCATTAAATTTATGCTAACTTCTGGGCAAATCAGTCTACAGTTAAATTTATTGATGAATGTAGCCTAAACACCGTCCATTTGTGTTATAGATATGTTATTTGTGTCTAAACGTACCTGAAATGCAAACACAAATTAACTGCTTAAACGGCGCACGAAAATACTTCGAGTTCCCATAGTTCCAGCAGAGAACCAGGACAGCTCCGGATGAATAAAAATTAGGCGACCAAGGGGTGGGAAACGAGATGTACAATAGGGAGGTTCGAAAAAAGGCTTTTCTCGCAAATTGTTTACCGAGGGGTGCCAAACCTAATCTTTTGCTATGGCTAGGAAGTACGCACAATATTATTGCGCAGAGTTGAGGCTTTCCACTCTAATCTGACAAAAAAAATAGTTTTTACGCACATTTTCAGGAATTATCGACTTTTTAAGGGTTTCTCCACCATATTTCTTGAAATATTTTTTTTTCAATTTTTACTCTCATTAGGAGTAATAGAAAATAGTGCATTTAACACATTTCAGTTGATATTTAGGGAAAATATGCCGTAAAATTTTATTTAAGGTCGATTTTTTACTCATTTTTAAGTATTTTTCATGAGTTTTCGAAATTCTGCCAAACTTTTGTTTTTTATCAAAAAGCAGTCTACTACCTCTCCATTATTCTCTTAAAAATCAGCTTTCATAATAAATGTAGACCATTAAAATCCATAGACTGGGAAAAAAACGTCAATAGAAAATGTAAGGCCACTTTTTCGTTTATGGTTAAATTCATTAAATGCGCGCGCATACTTGTATGGTCATATACTGAAACGCGCCAGTCGATCATCAAACTAACCTTAAATACTGACAGAAATCAAGTGTATAAATTCAAAGCATAATTCAAGTAGACAGTTTCATAAATTTATAAAAATTCATGAACTGCGCTTAATGCGGTTGCGTGAAACTACGTACCATGCGTTGCTATGGTGAATATTTAAGAGCTCATATCGACAGTTTTCACACTTTTAGTATATAATATGTTAAAAAAGAGAAAGTAACTGTCGATGCTCTGACTAAAAAATGGTGAATTTAGTACAACAATTCCTCACGTGAGTGTGTGCCATGTAAAGCAATATCAGTATATTTAATTTAGGTTTGGCACCCCTCGGTAAACGATTCGCGAGAAAAGTCTTTTTTCGAACCACCCTAGTGTACAATAAATAGTACGAATGAATGGGTGTGGGTATTAACTTGAATATTATGTTTAGAAAACCTTTCAATGGAATGAAGTCGCAGAGGAAGATCAACCGGAAAAATTGCACGCTGTATAAAACAAATTTATAAACATATCCTGGAATGTAAGGAAAAAATGTCGGGGAAAGTTTGAGTAAGAAACTTGATCGAGATACTTGGAGCCTTTTAAATAACCAAGAGAGAGAAAAAGTATTTGGCGGATAAGATAATGAGCATCTACAAATGGCTTGACAATCACACCATTCATAACTTTTTATCTATCAATTCTCTTCATATATATCTAACTCAATCACTTAATTCTGTGTGTCTGTCCGTCAGCCAGCAAGGCCTGTATGAAAGATTCCCAGGTGACCTAGTAGGTTGAAAGGCGGCATTTTACTGTTTGCGACCTAAAACTGACTGGGGAAATGGCAAAACCCTAGCAAAAAAATATAAGGCTTATTCATCCCCGGTTTGATAACTATTAATAAAAGCACTATACAATAAGAATCTTAGGACTACTTGTACTCAAGATATTTGGTTGAGATTGACATAACGGGATAGCAAACCAAATGCAGACCAGGTCAAATATATAGTAAGCACCCCAATCAACAATTCCAAGGGATAGTATAGCCATATAGCCATCTTTTGACTCCATAAGAAAAGGAATTAATTTTAGAAAAGAAAATAATTGTAACAGGGGGTATCATTTAAATTTGTTTAGAATATTTGTATACTTGACATTTCGTTGAAACTTTTACTGTCGGATGGCTGTAAGTATGCAATTTTAAACCTTAAATATGATATCTCGATACGTTTCACTTTTATCCTAAGTCTTTGATTTTGACACCAAAATGGCCATTTTTTTCCTTATTCTAATTTTAGGTTACGCTACGCTAATTTTAAAATTTTCTGGCCAATTTCAATTTGGGATGGAATCGTAAACTTATGCATTAGGCTTTTATGACTTTGGTTATGAGATTAACTTGATAATTACAGTGAGATTTTAGCACGGGTACTTTTCGCTTCTTCCTCACCATGGGGTGTTACTGAATGTGACATGATATTCTAAACGGTGTATCCTTTGTGTGCGCCAAATTTTTCGGATTCCTTGAACCCTGTGAAAACTTTGATTATGGCTTCTTCCCGTTGCTTATCAAAGGGCGTCTTTCCAAGTATATATTACAAATTTCATATATTTTACCTGTGCGTCCGTCACTTAAGCTCCTGTTGGAAGGATTTCCTGGTGACTTTGGAAGTTAAAATTTAGCGCAGGTCGCGACCAAAAACTGACCGGAAAATAGTAAAATCTCAATTATTAGTCCTTCTTCTTGCTGATTTTAAACGAGCACGCTCCCCTGGTTTCTTGTGAAAATTATTAATTATACTGTTTTACTAGTAATTATGAGTAAACTTATTATTACCTGCGCTTACTAATTTTAACGACCAAGTAAAGATTATTTCCAGTCACTTAACAACACCCAACAATCGACAATTCTTCTGGTCTGCTATTCTTGATCTCATATTCATTAGTTTCTCGTGCAGCAAAAAAAAACGTGTTCATATCAGCTGTCTCTCCACATGCGCGTTCTAGTGCGTATCACTTTCAGCCAACGGACTTCGCGTAAAGGTTAAATACTGGCGTTGCACTATTAATGTGAATTCTTGTATACTTAGTGACTCCCAGTACTTACTTTTCGGCGTTTAGATTCAATGTTATTTCATAATTTATATTAACTCTCTTTAGCATATTCAATCAATTCTTATGGGAAATGTCTTTAAAAAATCTGTGTTGTGAGTGAGAAAAGCTGAGTTTCACATGAGTGAGCCTCCAGGACAGTACATACTGAAACTACTTGATGGTAAAGACGATGTGGATTTGAGTAAGAGTGACGATAAGATGTAGGTATCCAATTCCTTACGTATCGTTATTATCAAAGCTCCTACTCAGAAAAAGTAGGGTAAATACTTGACAAACGGAGTTTCTTCAGCTCTTGAAAAAATATAGATGGATCAGGTATAAAACCATGAAAAAATCTCGAATTAAGAAAATGTAACTTACTGGGACATAGCCTGGGACCGGTGAACGCAAAATATCACTCACATTTTGGGTTCTTGGCAAATATTTATTTCATAGTCAATATTTTAAATATTGGTCCGACCCAAAATTTTAAAAGTACAAATAGTTTGGAGTTGTTTACAGCGTCAATGCGTTGTTATAGAAACATGCATAACTGAAGTGAAGTAGTTGTAGCGGTTTATGTACTTCCCTGCGATTTAAAAAATCGGCCATAAAAGGTTTTCGATCTCTGAAAAGGACATTTGCGATGGGCATAAATGATTTAAATTATATCTACGAATATAGAGGTTTGATCAAATTCCAAAAAGAAACGAAATCAGTATGATAAAAAAATTGTTCCGCATGAGGACTTTTGTCAATGCATTCGTAAATAGTTTCAAAACAACCACAGGTTGAGTGAATTATTAGCACCCGAGGAAATGCTCCCACAATTTCTCGGTAAGTACAGTTTTCACGTTTACAAAAATTTCAAGTCTGCTCGGTATAGGATAAATATATTTGCTTACTGTGCTGCAAAAAAATCATACGCGAGCAATATGTACTCTAAGTTTGAAAGCAAAATCGCGGTCCACATGAAAGTTATTGAGTTTATTGAATGACGATACAAAGTAGATTACGTCAAGAAAAGATTAGTCCAATATATTTAATACTCTGAAAGAAATTTCATCTTTAACGACTGGCTCATGCTGTGTCCGTTGGCCAGGGAATCTCCTTAAAACGGACTAACAATATTGGGAGCGACAGGAAAAAATTTGGGCGAGATATCTGCTATGTTTATTGCTGAATACAAAAACAGGGCTGTTGTAAGCAACACTTTTGGCTTTCAAAAGGATAATATGATTGTCAACCACTTATCAACGATCCATCGAGATCACAATTTAGATCCTTACACGAATAAGCATGAAATTATAATATTTTATAATTCCACAAAAGGGATGGGGATGATATTGATGGTTTTCAATCCATTTACAGAGCTTCGCATATATCCGGCCGATGGCCGCTATTTATTTATTTACCCAAATAAATATGTGAGCAATCGACAGCATTGTTATTTACAAAGTACCATTCAGCAAATTAATTTGTCCTGGGGAGTGTCTGTTTGATAATGTTAAAGAATTGACAATGAACTAAATGCTAATGAGGGAGAAACAGCAATATATTCGATTTTCTTTGCGACTCCGTTCTCGGGAAATATTATCCCCTTCCGAAAGGGGATAAAAGCCTAACTTTCAGCTGATGGTAGTTGTGCTCACTGACTAGACAAAAAAATTACTCAGGAAAACAAAGACAGTCTTTAATAGAATTCATAGACCTGTGTATTTTGTTGCGCGCAATTTAGACAAAGACTCAGTCGAACCTAGACCGACCAATAAATAATAATGCAATGCTATTAGAATAATGGAATTACGGAATTCTTATTCACTCCACCTTTGATTTTTAAAAGTATAATAACTTATCGTTAAGCATTTTTAGTTTGTTAAACTGTTTTTGCGAAAAATTTTCAAATCAATGTTTCTGTTGTCTAGTTGTATATCGCCTATCGGTACTTTCCCAGCCTCGCGTGCCATCGCGTAACGAAAAAGTGCGTCCCATCGCAGGTTATGGCGCATACGAAAGAAGTAACGCGGTATAAAAACCCTCACCATATTAATGCGTAAAAAGCATTCAAATTAATTTATAAAGACGGAGAGAGTAAAATAATTGCGTAAACTTTGTACACTGTATAAAATTACGGAATATTGTGAAACGCTTCGTGGGGAACTACTAATTTTCCCATCAATGCATGCACAAAGGAAAAGATACGAAGTCACTCGAATGAGTGCATATCCACCAAGAAATGAAATTTCCCATAAATAAATCATTTCACTCGATCGCGATTCAAACCCGGATCTCCCAAATGCCAGTCAGGTGTGTTAGCTAGTTGCACCATCTTCCTTCACTGCGAATATGGAAAATGCCACTCCATTCCTTGAATAATCACTGCTTCCGTAGTATTCGAAAAGATAACTTTCATGACAAGAAAAGATGATTGAACAAAAGAATTAACCTCGTTGCAAATAGCAGAATCCACAGGGTTCGGTACACCGGGCACAAAATGGAGTATAATGACAATGCACTAGGCCATCCGAATGGGTATTGTGTTTGAATACTGACCTGAGAGTAGAGGGTTCAAATCTGCGAGATGTTTCCAGAAGATCTGAGCCGATACTGTGTGATATTCTGGGCACCAAGACCTAGTGGAAGGCTGTGACTATGGGCATCACCACGCTGGTCGCGCGAATGGCTATGAGCTGATGGCTGCCCTCAACATGTCCCTGCAATTCAGTTCGAGAGTTCAGCTTTCAGTCTAATGCATCCCCGAAAGGAGGGGAAGGAAGCCACTAGATTTGACGCGCTAAGTGGAAAGAACTAATGAAACATACGGGAAGCAACGAGTTTCAGTTATCAGCTCTCTACACAACTATCTCAGCAGAATTTTTGGAACATGCATATTCCTAAAGTGAGCAGAGGCGATAGCGGGTGTGTCGAATACAAGACAGTCAGCTTAACACCCTAAAAATCTTCACTCCTTCCTTTTAGTTCATCAGTGAAGACAAGAAGAAGCCATATACTTCTTACGTCAATCTCCTTATCAAACGGGCAAATAAAAAACACGGAGATTATTTTTAATTTGGATGTAACCGTAAATTTCTCAGAACGAAAGGGCCGAGGGTAATGCACTCCTCATCCCTACTTCAATTAACGGGAGGGTATATATATAAGTACACAATTCACCCGTATCTGTCCACTTTAGGTGGAGAAGGAATCCTGCATCTCTTCTGCATTTTGGAGGTCACAGTCGACGCCATATGAAAGTTTGTTTTCAATCATACAAAGGGAGCTGTCCCAGAGGAGGTATTGCACTGCTGAGGATATGAGAGGGAAATCCCGGGAGAAAAATCGCTCATGCGGAAGTGAAAATTGAGAGGCAAGTGAAATCATTTATTTGGTCTTACGGGAAGAGTGTGGTTTTTGAAGCGTGGCTACAACACTCGTTAGTGATTATTGGAAAAGGATTATTTCTTAAACCAATGATCGGTCTTCTATGTCAGGACACGTTTTGGTACGCATATACTACCCGAGTAAAACTTGGTTGGTCTTTTGAGGAGAAACACTTAGAGGCGATTTTCACCATTAATCATTGGTTAGTAGGTTGGTAATTTGACGCTGATGTGGGTATAAAATTAATAAGGAGCGACTAAGAAGAGAAAGAAACATAGCGTCGGCGAAAACATACTCAGAACAAAGGGTGCATTGACGGTGACTGTTTTACGTCTCGACGGATGACAATGGACTGGAATACTGCTCAACACTTATTCCAAAGAGAAATCGGGACTTCACAGAATAATTTCTGGTATAGCTCCCGCAAAATTTCGTGGCACACTACTGCACAGGAAGGAATGTAGAAATGAAGGGGATGAAGGGACAGGCCGGGGGTTGAAGAGATCGCAGACCTGCAACCCAGGCCCGGTAGTTATGACGCCCGACCTGATAAATGAGCCCGATTGGGCTGTGGCCCGATTCAACCCGATGAGGTGCAAGCCCGACGTGTAGGCCCGACCCAACCCGATTTCCCAACGCCCAGCCGGAGTTCACCTGACGTCAAAACCCAGAGATGTGCACTGGGGAGAAATTCAGACAACTTCATTTTACTCCGCGAAGATTTACCTTCCGCTTCCGTCTGGATCGAACGAATCGTTCGCCAAAATGATTATTATTTGGATAGTAGGCTGGAAACAAAACGTCTTATTTGACATAGATAATTATTACATGGATTATTATCTGATATTGGAATTTTTCAATAGGTAGATATGAAGTTAAAAACTCAGGTATATTCAAGATATTAGTACAGTAATCGCATTGACAATGGGGTTCCAAATTGTATTCCTACAGAGTTAGCTTTAAATAAATAACTAAAGTGGGACTCTCGACTATTTGCTGTACAAACCTTAAAGAGATGAATGTGTGATTACAAAAAAATATTAAATTATTTAATTAAATATTAATAATTTAAACCTCATGGGTTGATTTTATAGTAGTGGCAAACGTATATTATTACTCAGTATTTATATTTTGGGATAGTAAAAAAACCAGCCATTTTTTGACATCAGTAAATTTTTGTGCTACGGAACATTTATCCCTTTCAAATGAGGAGCACTTAACGCCTACCCTCTTCGGTCTGTCGACAATCGATGCTTTTTATCAAATAGATAGAGACTGATAAAGGGATTATTCAATAGATATGAAGTAGAGAAATTCATGCGTCAATATTAATGCAAAAAATGCAGAGATAATAAACATATTTTCAGCAACAAAAATCAATAAATTAAGCGCCAGGCTTCTTGCATAATCTGTTGAACACGGTAAATATTACATAGTTACATAGGTAAATATTAATATATATAAAGCTACAAAACTGACTGACTGACTGACTGACTGACTGACTGACTGACTGACTGACTGACTGACTGACTGACTGACTGACTGACTCATCAAAATTCCTGGGCATTTCTAAACGAGCTAGGTGGGTGAAAATTTCAGGATAGAGTTGGAGTCATGTGTCGAGTTGGGAAAAAATCGAAAAAGTTAAAAAAGGCGATTAGGCTTCGATTTATTGCAATCGAAAGCTTTACATCGGATTATACGGGAAAAACGAAAAATTTCAGTGTAGACCTTTTTTCTTTCGTTCATTAAAATATGAAATAATTAAGTTACAGGACTGATTCTTTCACAAATATGAGACTAAATGTTTGAAGAATCTTATTCTTTCAATCGATTCTTTCCTACCTACCGTAAAACTGATATTTTTAAACTTTTATTTGGGATTTTAGAAATTTTTTCACTTTCGTTGCTATGGATTTATTCCATTGTCGGCTAGCCGAGTGTCGATTCAGGTTTGGAACTAAGCTAGGCGGGCCAGTTTCAGGGAAGGTTTATATTTATGTTTTGATTTGGGGTAAAATCGGAAAAGTTAAAAAAGTCGATTCGGCTTCGAGATATTGCAATCGATAGCTTTACATATATGAGTTAGGTATCCTAAGTGAATGAAATTTACTCTTCCCTTTGCCATTTTTCGCACTGCTAAATACTGGGTATAATTTCTTCAAATTTGTCCTGGCCTCTACCGTACCTTTGATGACCAATTTCTACCAACCAAGCTTCATGATAATGTCGTTTTCATAAAAAAATTGAGCAGTTCATGTAGAAGATTGGAAGAGAAAAAAAATAGATCACGAAAATTAGTATATTAAAAATCTCGATTCCGATCGAACTTATATAGTAAAATTCTTCATGTGAGCTCTAAGTATGCTGTACTGAACTAAAATTTCTTACGTAGAAGAGCGTCTTATATGCCACCAAATGAGGTTAGGATAGTCTTTCAGTGGTTCCACGTTCGTTTCGGTATACTGACTATAGTATTTTGAAAAGTCGATAATGACCGGATGACATACAATATAAGTTTGTACTAGAACTGTCTGGTATCCATACCTCATGAGGCGCGAGAGGCATTTTCGAGAATTATATTTTTCTTTGCTTGCATGTAGACCGCAGACTTGAGAGCTTTCATTTTTTTTCCTTATTTAAAGAGTATCATCGTATAGCACTCCCCCCACCCTTGCTTGCAAATTGCAAGCACCCATATAGGCATCATTAAATGGACAGGTGCTATTAATACATTGCTGCTAAGTACTGGGTATAATTTCTTCAACTTTTTCCTACCCTCTACCGTAGGTTTGATGACCAACTTTAACCAACCAATCTTCATGATATTTTAGTTTTCATTCTAAAGCATGTGCAATTCATGTAGAAGATTGAAAAAGAAAAATTTAACATAAAATTTAGCATATTAAAATTGTCGATTCGGATCGAAGTCCTATTATAAAGTTTTCATATTAGACCTTATTAAGTATCCTGTACTGAAAGGAATATCTAACGTAGAAAGGCCATCAAATAAAGTTATGTTGAACTTGCAGTGGTTCCACGTTCCTTTCATTTCACTGACTATAGTATTGTGATGTCGTTAATTACTGGATGAGACGTAATATGATTTGCACTAGAACTGTCAGGTATCCTTACCTCATGGACCGTGAAATTCATTTCGAGAATTCCATAATATTTTTCTTTGCCTGCATGTAGCACGCAGACTTGAGAGCTTTCATTGGTTTTGTAAGGATCATGCATTCATTTTTCGATACTTAAAATGTAAAATAATGCATAAACCCCGATTGCTTGCTAACAGCAAGCACCCATTTACTCGTTATATATATAGTTACGATTACAAAAGTCATATTTATCATATATTATGTTTCACTAATGAAGGTCTTATTTTACGTGCCCAAGTCATATTTCATAACTGATTAGCAAAGGTACCCTTTGAAATTCAACGGGGAATGAAAGAAAGACAGGGCATATTAAAATAAATTTACGATAAAGAAATCAGTATTCGTATTTTCAAGAAATTAGCCATCAAGCGCGCATTGGTCGCACTTTGTTGTTGTTACCGAACTAAGCTAGTTGTTAGAGTTGATTAATGCTGATACCAAGATTGTAGATTCGAGTAGCTCAGGAAGTGCCTTTTTTGATCATGTATGACAATTTTTTATGCAAATTAGATTACAAGATGAAGATTGAACGTCCTTAGTACTACAAGATAGATTAATTTCTGAGCTAACTGCCAGCTCTTTGACATTTCGATCTAAAAATGTTTATAATGGCAACCTTAGCATACCCATTCCTTTTAAAAGTTCGTAAAATAATGCTTAGTTCTTCGCATAACTCACTTCACTCACAGGTACTAATTTGATCAAACAAAATATTACCGCATGGAAGGTGACAGCTTGTGACAGTGGAAGAGACACACACTGAAAGCCATTTCTGCATCAGTGAATCTCAGTATCAAGAGAGAGAGAGAGAGAGAGATTGAGTTTGTTCTTTCAGAGAAGAACGGCAAATTTCAAAAAGCATCAATCCAATTTTAATTGCAAACTTAATGAATACGAGTATGTTCTTTAGTTACACCAAAAATTTTCAAGTAACTTAACGCTACCAAACCACGGGCAAGGGACATCATCAGCTTATCCATGACAGAAAAACAAAATAATATATAATAGTAGAATAATTGCGTCTAATAGTTTGTGCTTCAAGTAATCAATAGCATATTCAGCTGCCAAATCTGTTGACCACGGGGTATTCACAGCGAGGTAATAAGTGTGCATACAAAGTTTTCCATTTAAATAAAAAAAATATTGCTTGATATATATTTTTTTAAATGTTTAAATCCTCTTTCTTAGTCTTCACGTCGTTATTGACAGGATTAATTGCTGTTTCGACTGCTTCCGAGGTCCGAGATAAATGAAGTAATTAGATCAGTAAACATTAAAATATAATAGCCTGGAATATTTAGGTGGTTGAACATCATCAGGTGAATTTGCTCATTTCAATAAAACAAACCGAACGGCATTGATTCTGTATTAAAATTTTGGCGGCCAACGAATTTAAGTGGAAAAAATTGTTTAACATGTTATAGTTGAGGATATAATGAAAGGAGACGGTGAAACTAAAAGAGTATTGGAAAATATTTAAATCACATACGAAAATCCATCCATGGGGAGATCTTTCGTTTTAAAGGCGGTGGGGTATCTGCAGGAAGTCTATAGGTCTCCCGAAGACGTTGACCTGTCTGTATGACTACTTCTAGAGAGTCCATTCGATGATACACTACTCGGTCGCACGGGAAGTTGTCTCTTTGGCGAACAGTTCGCAAGTAAGACTCCGTCAAGCTGATCGGTTCTTCGCCAATGTCGCCAGGTTCAACCATTCCTTCACACAAGTTCACTCGAGAGCATTTCCTTTGATCAATTCGTGGATGACATAGGTGTCCTGATAATACAACTGATTGCCATTTTAAAATTCACCTTCTACCTCTCTTTCGTGACCTTCCACTGAATTTACTTCAACGCGTACCTTTCGCGACGAAGAACCCATCAATGAATGAGGAAAATCATCTTTACTTTGCAAATTCTGCCGTATTTTTCATATACCATTTCTCATCATTTCTCTTTTACATAACTTCATTTTTCAACCTAATTGTTTTCACCGTGAATATACTATTTGGGTTTTAGATATGTTTTAAAGGGCATCCGACTCGATAGTTATGTTTTCTGAAGTAAAACATAGACGACGATCACGATCACTATATATTAATCGATTATCGTAGAGTGTAAGCCAAGGTCATATCTGTGACAAAAGAATGAATCTAAATAAAAAAAGATGCTCATCTCTTTCCTTTGGTATAAGAACAGTGAATAATAAAAAAGTAGGTGTCCTAACGATATTGCAACCGTTCGCCATATTTTATTTCACTATTCATTTCCCATTTGAGAAGTCTCACTAGAGATACTCTCTTAACTTTCACTGAAAATACACTCCTTGCAAGAGGTTAACGAATGGTGCGGCAGTGGTGCATGGTGTAATGCGGCCATTTCAATTCATATGGCTAACCCTCTCACCGTTTCAACGCGCTAAATCTATCTAAATATCTTCTCACTTTCATTTCCTGGATCTTTCTTAGAACGTACTTATGACACAGTTACCTGGAAGCTGCCTAATCAAGTATGTTGCCAAGTGTGAAATGCTTTTGTGGCAAGAATGGCTAAGATGGTCTTCAAAATATTTAAATTACTTTATAGTAAATTTACCTTTGTTCTAAGAGGTTTTACCTCATTAAAAGCATGTACGGTAATTGATATGACTAATCAATTTTCTATACAATCAAAATAATCCTCATTTAGTTTACTCCTTATAATTACTTTCTAGTACATTTACCTTTTTCTAAGAGGTATTACCTCATTAAAATTATGTTCGGCGATTGATATGACTAATCTATGTTTTGTACAATCAAAACAATCTTCATAAAGTTTACTCCTTAAATAAATTGATACATATTGATTGAGGGCAGGGTTAAGACTAGGTTTTCTTTTATACTCATTTATTTTTATCTCCTCAATTCTCGCCATTCATATATGCCCACTTTCCATTATTTTGTTGGCTCTTAACCCAAAGTTCTTCCTTTCGAACCCATCTCGAGACAAAAAACGCATAGTTTAACATGGAGATATCCTCCATTTGCTAATTATTCTGCGGTTTTAATACACTAATAATGTCATCACAGAAATCGTTTTCGCTGTAATTTAATTGTTTCGATTATAGATATCTTTAAAGAAAATTTGATCCTGTATTTATTTTTAGAGGTAAAATACGTACATCGCGAACCGCATACATTATAGCAATAGTTGAAGTTTGTTTTAGAAAAAATAAATACTGTCTAATTCCATTGATCAAGTGAAACACTGAAAGAAAAAAGTGATTATCTCTTTCAATGGGATAAAAGTCGTGAATCGGTCAATTTTCAAGTACAATACTTAAAAAATATAGAAAAAATTATAACCAAACTTCCAACAAGTTCATTGCAGCGCTATTGAACTTCCGTACGATAGGCCAAGCTGATGTTTTAGGCGTTGGTTGAAGCGATTGAAAGTGTAATTACGTGATGAGATAGTTGCGTCATCGCCATCGTCCTGATTGAACTTCACCGTCCGCAACATACGCATCTTTCTCTTAAAAAAATCCCTTTGAAGAAACATCTAAATAGGCATAACCTTCCATACGTTTATTTGATGTACGCAAAGACTCGTGATCGGAATCACAGTGTGTGAAGATGTAAATCAGTTCACACAGAAGGTTACATATGAATACAAAATGCCTGTATTTTAACAATATTTGTGACTTTTCTTTTTAAAATATTGGGGAAAAAAACCTCTTGATAACCATACATATATCGAAGTTGCATTGGTTATTGCTGCAGCCATTACTTATTCATTTCTTGATTCTTCAAGTACAACTGGACTGGATACAAGATTCTCTTGCAGCATGCCGCGAGATGCTTTCCAGCCCATTTCATCAACGTGAGTATGAGTATATGGCAATTAAGTGAAATTTGTAATACATAAGAAATAAATAAGGATAATTAATAACTCATTAACGAACTTTTTATTTTTTTCGTCGATATTTAAAATGATTTATGATGGATACTTACATGTTGTGTTTTGATTTGTATACATTTTGTATACATTTTTTTATTTAAAAAAGTTTGTACTTTTACTATTTGAGTTAATTATTTTATTGTGTCTTTGAGAAATTTATATGGTTATATTACATTTTAGGTTTTTAGCAATTTTTAAATGTTTTTGACAGATCAAAGCTGTGAATATATTTGTTAATTACTAACAGCACCTGCTGACAAGCCATAGGCTTAGCAGGACTATACTTGTAATTATATTGAGAATAAATTTATTTATTATTATTATTAATATATTTTTCTGGCACTCTTTTTTCCCTCATGCATCTCCATACTTTCTGTCTCGGTACTCTATCATATGCTTTGTCCAGAATGATTATCATATGTTTCAAAGAGTGCATATCTTTATATCTGTCCATTTTTTGTAGTCAACCAGCGATTGCATCAATAGTCCCACTGAAAGGCATAAATCCAGTCTGTCCATCCCCTTTTTTCTGATTCATGCCTTAAATTATTTTCAATAATTCTTTTCTCATTCCTTCATAGAATGTGACTTTGGTTTGATCCCACTATTATTACCACTGTATTGCATATTTCCTCTTCCTTCAAATAAACCATAAAACTTCCACAATGGCTTATTTGTGACAAACATCGCCTGAATTAAACACAATCGCATCAAACAAAAATGATTACGGATATTTTCCTATTCTTTATTGACTCTAGTTTCGAAAACATTCGCTATTACACATTGAAAGTAGAAATTGGATCGGAGAATACAAAATATCAATCAGTTTTTTTAATAGGAAAAAACAACTAATAAATATCAAATTCATAAATCAAGGAGTTTTACAGACCAATTTTGATAGAAAAAAGTCAAATACATTATTTCATATACATCTGAATTAGCCAATACTTTTCTATCAATATTAAACTACTTTTATCGCTATTGTATATGCCTTTCATCTTGTCATGTTATTGAAAAATGTGAGCTATCGCATATTTTTATCAGCTCACTACTTCAAGTTTTATGAAAGATAAGCCACTGATTCTAGACATTAAGTTTATTTCGTATCTTCAGTTATTACTTCGTAATAAATCATGCAGATGTATCGATAACTTGCGATAACGCTCTTGAAATCACAATATCACTTGAGTATTTGATTTCGGAAGCTAGACAAGAAGCTTGTCTATGCTAATTAAAACGGTTTAATTTACCTATCCTCTCATATTTTTGTCTTTACTTTTCTAGTAACCCACTGATGAAGTTCAGTGATCTGCCTGAACTGAACTTAAGCCCCTGGCAAAACTCAACGTTACCAGATGCAACATAAAATAATAAGAGCTAGCGACAAAAAAGTACTACAGGGTCAAGTTCAACGAGAAGCCAGAGAGAAGACAATATACCCTTCCTGTAAAAGCATGACTCTTAAGCTGGACTTTAAGTAAAATTTACTCTGGATACATTTTTGCTACGAAATACACTGCTGTGCAAGTTAATAAAAACGGCAGATTATGCTATCTCTAATCATTTTCACGTAAATGCATATTATATACATAAACAACCATTTCTTACTTCCTTAAAATAGAGGCTTTTTTTCAAGAGAAAGGAATACAAGGAAATTTCATTTTATTTTGTGCGTGTAAGGAACGAGTTTTAGTTCTTATCGGTTTGGCAGTGTATTTCTCTCATTTTATCGCTTCTGCCGGACCTAAAAATGTAGTGTATGGTCAAATTTATATCGTATGTACTCTGAAAATGGTCTGTTTTAAATTTTTGCAAGCTAAGTCCAGCGTGAAGCATTCGAGAGCCAGATCTCCAACCAATCCCTCAAAAAGCTGACTAACATTATATGTTAAATTACTTCAGCTTACCCTCATCACACAATCATCATCACCCCTCTCCCGATCAAAAACTATGACTTTGGTCTTTATCTTCTTTATTTATCTTCTAATTCGCTCTCCTAGTTGATTTGCAAAAGTTATTCAGGAACCCCAATTCCAAAAATAAAAAATAAAGTTGACAACTTTTACTAAAACCACTAGATAGTATAAGTTGTCATCTTTATTTTTTAATGATGGAATACCACCAAGTGAGACTGACTAAAGTGAGTGATACCCTATAATTCCAGTGGACTTTCAGATAGAACACTGCATCAACCATGTACAAGAGAGCTCAAATGTTTGCCATTATGTTTATAAATATTTGAAGTACAATTTTTGTGGTAACACACGTCAACCCCTGACGTAGAATATGCATAAATAAACACCATTTTAGAGAAGTTTGCTTTGCAGGAAATAAAGAATAGAAAAGCATCCTTTAGAAGGGGGGGAAAAGTCAATCTGTTAAGATGAGTGAATAAAGAATGGATTCCCATTTAGTAAAAACGTAGTTATGTCAAATTATAAACATATTCAAAATAGTTTCTCAGCAGAGTGATATCCTTCACCGTCTGGTGTTTTCTTACTCCATTTTAAATGTTTTGGCTAAAATGGAGTCAGATATCAACTGTAGTGACAGAAAGCTAGCTCTATACCTTACTAATGGCCAATGTAGTTTAAATTGAAAATAGATCAATGAAATGGCATTCATTCATTTGGGTATTTTCCACGCATTTCAATCTTTCGATATTATGATTCTGTCACTAAAACTTATTCTATCGGTTAACAATTTTCTCATCAAATGGTATTAACTTCTTTCTAAAGGATTAAGAAAGTAGAAGGTTGCGAATGTTCCTGAGCACACTCAGAAAACAACCGAATGACCTGTGACGTCATTTTCGCTGTTTCCATGCGGACTCAAATGTGTTCTCATGCTTAAGGTGGAAAAATTCGCGGTAAATTACGTTAGAATATTTTCCTGTCATTAGATGTGTATTTGCTATGAGAGCTAAGGGATATAGATAGTGTTTGATGCCACAGTACTCAAATACTTCCATAAACACCGAAGAAAAAATTTATTCAGCTTCCAAACGACGAAAGCAGAAAGAGATTATGGTTTCTAGCGGAACGCCGGTATTTGGTCCCCAGCAAAACCAAATTCTACTGTTGTGAACACCATTTTAAAGTATGTACTAACTCATGACAAACATTATGTTTGCATTTAAATAAATAAATATTTAATGGTAAATTTATGCGAATGATTTCATTTCGTCACCGGTCTTGCTATTACCCCAAGCAAACTACGCTCATTCTCATTTTATAATCTATCATGTCCTTCATCTCCGAAATAATTATTCTTCATATCTAACTGTTTCCTACATCTCCTGCCCTAATCCCAACCTTTAAAAAATACCGGTGGACTTCGTTCACAGGACCTACGTCCTCCTGTTCTCCTCGAAAGTAAGGCCGTTTTCGAACTTGGCAAATCGAGCAATCTTCCCTTGGTACCAAGATATGTGCGACAGTTTATGCGACATCATGACCGTAGGGCCTTATGACATAGCAGAGCTTTTTGGCAAAGCCTACATGCAGTGTTAAACTGGGATGATAGCTGCTAAGGGGTTCAAGTAACAGGGAATTATCCTTGTGATAGAACTGTCTTTCAGGACGACGACTTGCCTCCTTTTGAGTCTGCAGAACCAGACCAAAGCACCCAGGTCATCAACAACTCTTCTATCTCTACTTTGTCTTCTCAACCATTTAGGTCTAAAGTGCAAGGATTCGTAAGTCCATATGTTAACCCAATCTCCTCCACTTCGTCTTCAAGCACTTCTGCTCCTTTTAAACTCATTCAGAAGTAATAATTACAAAATGTCCAACGGACCTGAAGACGCCCCCAGGAAGAGGGGAGAAACTGTAGTCATTAAACTAAACACGCGACGAGAATACCTGAAAACAGCAATATTAACAAGTATATGAGTCGCGGAAGCCTTCAAAGAAATTTCATTCAGAAGTAGTTTACCCGCCCTGCTTTTTCACATGATCCACATAGTCCCCGTGACATCGAGCTATTAGAAGTTGATCCTTCAAAACCAACAGCTCCCTGTGTTTCATCTCAAGACATTATGCCAATATCTAAGTAAATGAAAAGAAAAAGAAAAAATACCTTCAGGAGAGTCTGTTTTGGAGGTTGACGTAGGGACAGTCCTAGCTGAAGATGATGACTCAATATGCATTTTCTGTGGGATACCCTACTCACATGATGCTCGCGGAGAACTATGGATCCGGTGCATAATGTGTGAGGGTTGGGGCTATAGCTTGTGTGCCGGCAGTGGAAAGGAACACGACGTTAGAGACTTTTGCAAATAAACATTTTTTTAGCATTATATCCTTTATAAAATTTTGTGCTAACAGCCTTCATAAACATAAACATAATATTGTTCCTTCTCAATACATTTGTAAAACTAACATGATGTAAAATAAATAAGTTTTCAATTTGTTCTAACACCTTTTTGGCCTATTTTCAAGGTAAGGTTGTAAGTTTCCATAATACCAGCACCATTTTGAAAATTAGGTAAAAGCTCATTAAAAAAACATATAATTTAAAAATGAAGTTATTTTTAGCTACAAAACATGTTATATCTCGTTTTAAAATAGTTTAAGATGATTTTTGTACATTTTTACAAGAAACGGGTAAAAATTAAAAACGTTTCTTAATAAAAGCAAAATGGGCTTCCATATTTGCACCCTTTCCTCTATGCATGGAAAAGAGAAGTGTAGAAATTTTCAAATGAATACCCCACTCACCATCATAACTACGCATATTTATGCGATATTTATTAATATTTTGTGGAAAAGTTGATGAATTCGCTATATTTGAAGTATTTTCAAATGTTATTACACTTTTGAAGCGTTTAATAGCTAAAGAACATCATAAATGTTAATAATGTTGAAAATTTAAGAGTTTTTCCTGCACTCATCGAAGAAGGGGGACAAAAAACCATTAGTGTAATTACAATTGTTTTCAACTGAATTTTGTTAGTTAAAACGCACGTGTTTTATCAGTAAACAGTTGAAGATAATGGGTACTTTGTTATGAGAGAATACATAAGTGTACTTTTATGTGTTTTTCCTATAGGCAAAGAAACATTATAATGCTGATAATGCCTTTTTGTGCCTTAAGACGTTGACAGAGGTGAAATATAGCGGGCGACATGTCGTTCACCTTAGCAGCCCCTATCATCGAAACCTTATCATTATTCGCCGTAGTATGTCATGTATGAAATATTTGTTTCATAAGCAATAAGATTTAAAAAAAATAATATTGCCTTCTAAATTGTCGCATAAGAATGGAAAGCATCGACTTCAAATACCCGCCAACACTATGAACACGGATGCTGCTATTCGTATGTTTTACGAGATAATGGCCACATGATGTCTCTTCCATCGTAAAACGGCTACGAAGTGTCAAGTGAGGATTTCACTCCGTCTGCCTAGGGATCAAGATAACTTGATTGGGAGTTAACCATGCGTTTGTCAAGTTCAAAAATGGCTTAAGAGCAGCCAACGAAGTCCGTGTTGAAGTGCAGACGTGAGTGGTGTATGAGCTCGCAAAACAAAACCCGTTGTGGACGAGTAGTCGAAGTAGGAGAAAAATGAGCTCGCAAAACGAGTAGTGGAAGAGAATCAAGTTTCCTTATCCTCTCGAAATTGCCATTATATACCTTCCAATCTTGGAAAAAACGGTGAACAGCATTAAGACAGCGAAAGACTCTTTACCGAAGAGACTTTCACTGTCTTAATGCTGCCCTGCTTAATGAGAGATAGGGTTCGCCTAAGGGGAAACACGGTTCAAATGCGGCTATTCCTTAATTCTATCCCCTTTTGATTGTGGGAAGAGAAGGCTATGTTTTAATTATACCAATGGTCATTTGTTCCACTTTTTAACATCTTTGTTCGTCACTACGATTGCATTTTTTACTGCAAACATGTCAGAGTCTGAGTTATGTGTATTGAGTTTAGGCTGTGCGTTGATCTTTAATATTAAAATTATTGTTCAAAGAACCTGGGCTGGATGATATTAATTCTGAATTTATTAAGCATGATGATCCCTTTTACATTTCTTATCGCGAAATCGCTAAATTGCCAAAGCAATTCCCTTATTCAAAAAAGGTGAATGAAAGGTGCCAGAAAATTACTGAGGTATTATGGTAGAAGAGAACTTCAACTTAGGTTCATTGATTAATACTTAGGTATTTATAAATGCAGGTTAGGTACTTAATAAACGAGGGAATAGTATTCGTTCTGTGGCTACTAGGAGTTGTACTGGAAGGCATTAATATTGCTGTGACTTTGTGGACCTGTGCCCAGTATCATTAAAATGCAATTTATCATGGTATAGTACGGCATATTTACTCAGCGATCTTTTTATTGTTGGACATATTGAGACAAAAATCAGGAGAGGATGAGAAGAATAACAGTGGAAGACTAACCGCACAACAGAAAGTATCCAGACACCTTGGAATAATGCGGCTTTACCTTACTGTGTGGTGTTAGCATGTGCATTTGGCACAATAGCAGCAAAGTTGTTGACCTTGTAATAAAAATGTACTGCCAAAAATGCGAAACTATGAGTAAAACGAGGAAAACTATGAGGAGAAATGGGACCGATGACGGGGAAATATAGCAGAAAAATCAGCATGCGAAATGTGAGTGAATACTGTCATGAAAAATTTTTTAAAGTCTGTGCGAATGTTTCATGCGAAACTCATAGATTATATTGGTAACGGCGATTCGTAGACATTTTCCAATATTTCTAAAGCAAATTCAGACGAGTATATGATTGCAAGATATTTATTTTGAAAAAAGCGATTAGGTAAAACATTGGTAAAAAGGCCTTTTAGGTACATAGAAAGAGCAATAGTACGTTTTACTAAAAACTTCCATGTGATGTCACATATCTTAACTTTTTTATTCATCGATAATAGAAATATATCTGTATCTAACAAAATTAGAAGTTTTTGCTTTAGACAAAAACATTTGGTTCTATCTTTCCCAATGATCTGACTCTCCAACGGTAATGCACCGTCGTTTTTTCCTGTTTTTTTACAATTTTTATAAGTAGGTAAATATTCTATTTTTATGCGCTAGAGTACACTTGTATATAAATCAAAGGGCGGAGAGCTAAGATTTTTCTTGCTTAGAAAAACAAATACGCACTTAACCACTCTAAATCGGACGACCACCATAAAGCATTTACTTTGTACTTTATTGGCTTTAGGTACATAAGAAATCTTCCTCCAAGCGTTTTAATCAAAGTTAAGGAACAATGCACCATTCACACCACGTCTATTAAAATCTTTCAGGGTACTGAAGCATTTTTCCGATCATCAAAATAATATTATATCGCTGATTTCCTCAACACGGCGACTCAAGTTGCGGCCGTGGCGATATGGTACTGCCTTGTGACGTCACAATACAGCCAACATGGCGGCAGGGTTTTTTAGCGCTACATAAAAATTTGCCACTTTTAGAGGGCATTTGAGCATATTTCCTGGCCGTAGAAATTTGAAGCGACACTGCCAATATTTCTATTTTAGCCTAAACTTTCGACTGCGCAAATAAAAAAAGGGTTGCCCAACCCAATTGAGGCCTTTGTTGACAGCAGATCAGGAAAAAAGTTTCGATTCCGAGGGGCATTAATGCTGTTTATATACCCTCGGATATTGGGTCACGGAGTATTTTCGCTCTCGAACACCGCATGGGTCATATCGCTTTGATTATCTACGTTTAAAATATAGGTTAACGGCCGTTACCTGCATTTAAGAACTGTATGAAATTCACTTTGAAACTATCCATATCCATCGTTTTGCACAGTCATAATCGTTAACAAAAACGGAAATCGCAGTGGAGAATAAACTCTCACAGTTACTGCCCTAAAAACGCGATACATCAATTGAAAAAAATCCCTTCAAGCATTTTTTTAAATTGAAGATTGTCATCCACGCCCTCGCTATCTCGATCGTAACATAAATGATAATGATAAAATAATGATGACGCGGGCACATGTGTTATGGAAGATTGCGATTGAACCCATTGAATGGGATTGGAACTTAGATTTATCTAATTAAGGGCCCCAGAGTTTGACCAACCCAGAAATCCTTCATCCCTCAGAATTTTGTCCTGGCTATAAAAGTACTTAACGCAAAAATTCCTGTTTCCGGTCAAGTTTTTCTTTATCATAATTAACTCCTCCTGATATATCAAATTCACTTCATCATGGTAAGGACAAGACTCAGAAACAGTGTCAAGAACTCGTGGAGCTATCCGGGAGCTGATTCAGACTCGGGTTATAAGTTAGTTATGATGAAGTGTGATGTTAGATTCAAAAAGCTTAATAAAAGTAGGAGGATAAAGAGGTGGAACTAGGAGGCATTGGAAGCGGGAAAAAAGTAGGAAATACCAAGAGATAGTGTAAGGGAACATAAACGAAGCCAAGGAAATAGGAACAAATGGGAGAATATAAAATCAGGCATTCTAAGAGCGGTCGAGAAAACAATAGGAGCAGCGGAAAAGAGGATAGTAAAGAAGCAGAGGACTATGGAAAGAATGATTAGGAAACTGGAGGAGAGAAACGGAATAACATCGAAATCGACATAAGTAAGACGAAATACAAAGAGCTAAATAATCAACTACGGCGAATAACCAATTGGGTGAAGGAAAATTGGTGAAAAAGGCAATGCGAGGAAATGTAAATATTGCTAAAAGTAGGGGTAGTTTTTCTTTATCATAATTAACTCCTCCTGATATATCAAATTCACTTCATCATGGTAAGGACAAGACTCAGAAACAGTGTCAAGAACTCGTGGAGTTATCAGGGAGCTGATTCAGACTCGGGTTATAAGTTAGTTATCATGTATTGTGATGTTAGATTCAAAAAGCTTAATAAAAGTAGGAGGATAAAGAGGCGGAACTAGGAGGCACGTTGTACGCTAAAATAAAATTGCTAACGGGAGGTAAGGAGGGCAAACGGTACCAAAAATCAATAATAGTCAGGCGTCTTTAGAGGGGCGAGATTGAGACTAAGGTAGTCTCTTCTTCCATCTAACCCCTCGTCAGATAAATACATAAAATAAGAGTGAAGGAATATGTATATATTTGTGGGAAAAACGTAAAAAAGTAAGGAGGTGATATCTTTGATGAACAAACCTACTGCAGGCAAATATCCACATATAAAGGGATACGTAAAAAACCTGAGAAAATCTACAGACAGATTCAGGTAATGTAGCACAAAGAATAAAAACAATGCATAAAATACATAATAAATGATAATAATAATAAAAATGGTGATTTATACATAACTGCAAAGTAAAAATAACTAAATAAGTAATAAGAGAATAAAAATAAATAAAAAATAAGAAAGTAAAAAAAAAATAAAGTAAAATAAATACATTTGAATGAACATATAAATATATAGATTAAGGACAAGTATTAATAAACACAAAGATTAAGGACAGAAGAGGTAAGATATAAATCGAGCAGGAAGACATTCAAGATCGGTGGAGAGAATACGTGGAGAATGCGTGGGATCTACGAGGAAGGAGTATGGCCAGAGAATTTCGCGAAAAGTTTTGATTCCTATCCAAAAAAAAGAAGAATGCATCAGAATGCGAGGACTACAAGACAATTAGTTTGATTTCATACGCAGCCAAAATAATCAATAAAATTTTGAGGTAAGGTAAGGGTAAGGCCAATTACTATTGGAGTGATGACCAGTTTGGGTTTGTGAAGAGAAGGTTAACTCGGGATGTGATTTCGGAGATGAGACTACTTACATAAAGAAGCATAGAGTATAACCAGGACGTATTAGCGTACTTTATTGATTTTTAAAATACTTTTTATAATAAATTAGGATAAACTAACGGATATACTCGGGAAATTGTGAATAGATTGGCGAGACAGGAGATTAATCCGACTCCAATATGTGACACAAAGAGCGCATGTGAGGGTGGCTGCCAGTGAATCAGGGTGGTCAAATAGGTCACGGGGTAAGGAAAGGGTGCCCGTTGTCGCCACTCGTTTTTAACATTTACGCTAAGGAAATGGTAAGATATGCATCGGAAGAAATTGAGGTGGGAATCAAAAGAGAAGGGCACCAGATAAAGTCGGTTAGATTCGCGAACTAACAGGCGATGGTTAGTGGACCATAGAATGGTTTTCAAGCTCTGGTAAATGCTTTAGATATGCAGTGTGGTATATTCGGAAAGAAGATAAATCATAAAAAAACAAAAAGAATGAGATTCTCGCGGACAAAGAAAGCAAGGATGGTTACAAAATTTGGAGGACGCAAACTGAGTAATTAGAGTACCTACTTAATTTACTTAGGTAGTCCACTAGAAGAACCCGGCATAGTAGGAAAGATGTACGGAAGAAAATAGCGCTTGCTATGGAGGGGTTTAATATTAGAAGGGAGCTGATGACGGGGGCCTTGGGTAGGGATGTGAAGAAGAGGCTGGCGAAGTGCCTAGCGTAGTATGGCGCAGAAACGTGGACCCTCAGAAAGGAGGACGAGAATAGACTGCAGGCATTTGAGATGTGGGTGTGGCGAAGGATGGAAAAGGTGAGGTGGACGGAAAGGAAGACTAACGAGGTAGTGCTTGAGATGGTGGGTGAGGAAAGGAAACATCTTAATGAAAGTTGGAATCGGCAAAGTAGGTGGCAGGAGGATGTAATAAGGAGCGATGGGTTGCTCAAGAAAGAGATAGAGAGAAGAATGCTCTACACGCGTGGAAGGGGAAGAAAGATAATAGGTTTCATGGATGGGATGAGAAGATTAGATCGAATACTGACACGAAAAACAATCCTAGAGAGAGATAGGCCCCTGAAAGTGTAGAAAACCGGGAGGAGATTTTCTGACATTCAACAAAACCTACTTTTACCAGTAGAATACTTTTGACAAACTGTTCCTTCCACTCACTCTAGCAGGTAGTGCACTTCCCTCAATTGCAAACTGTCAAGGGCTGGGGCACAAAAAATCTCACGGCTGGTGTATTTCGCGTGACGCACATCCGTGCGGCGCTCCAAGGCTAAAAATATAATCGGAAAATCTGAGGGCCAGCAATATTAAGTAAATAGAAAAAATGGCGCGCCAATATAACCCTGCTATTTACAATTCAGCATAATCGCCTCTCAGAACAGATGCTTGCCCTACTCCGCTGGCTATCCTCTGCTCACCAGAGGTACTCGTACCATGTAACCTTACAACTCAAAGAAATGGCACACGAAGCTTTAATGGAGATGTATAAAAGAGGCAATTATTGATTAGGAGAATAAACGGGAGGTTGTCTAATGAAAAAAGCTGCTACACATTACTATCCGTTTTATTTCAGTAAGTTCCTTATTTTATCGAAATAAATAATTTAAAAAAGTGAAAAATGTCCGAATCAAGTACGACTTATTTTGGTAAAAAAGAGTGCTTTACTGGCGACAACAAAATCAAGTGATAAATACACTCCAATTCTGAGGTTAAAATTTTTTTTACCCTGTTATCATAAAAGCTTTACTTTCGAGCCAAAAAGCCTTCCCTTTCGGTTATCTTGGAGCTGTTTTCCGAATCGTCCGTTCGGGCTTTTCTTAATATCTTGTGCCACTTTTCTCTAGACAACGACATAAGAAAGGTTAGTCAAAAAGAAATGCTATGCTTAAATGGTTATCTCTAAGTACCTATAGCAGAATAAATATCTCACACTATGTTTGTTGGTTATTTTTCTTTCTTCATTTTGTAAATTCAGTTGCTGGAAAATTAAAACATTTATTTTTATGTATTCTCATCCGTATTTGCTATAAAATATATGATTATTTAAATATTTGAAATATACATAACGTGTAAAACTATTCGGCAACACGATAAAGTTATGAAAGGACCTCTACTCGAGAATGAAAAATCACAGAAATCATGGCACTCACCGACCATTCAAGTTGATAACTTGGTAAGATATGAGTGAATTCAATTTATAACTCACATTCATCATACTACTACTGTAAAATTGTCAGTGACATTACACAGCTCATTGTACAACGCTTCACTGCGGAAATATAACTCCAACATGAGAAATTTTGCCATGAAAAAATCAGTACAAGATGAACGAGCTTATCCCGACAGCAAAATGTGCATTAAAAAATGAAAAAATAAAACATACTGCCACAAAAAAATTATTACATAAGGAGATAATAAATTCTATTAAGATTTAATATTGAAATATCCTGGGTTATCATGAAAAGCAATATTTTCCTTGTCTTCGTCATCGTCGTTATTCACTGGGGTAGCATATTTATTAGAATCGAAATTATTTATTACTACTTTCATTATACGGCGAGGATCCTGTGGTGGTACCCTACTGAATTTCTAAGCCTGTTGACTCAGGAAAATGCCGAGCCCGAACACTGCCTCTAGTAAGTAAATGCCGACCAACACAAATGTTTGGTCTTAAGGCTTTTGAATGCTCATAGTAAAAGCAGCTCTTAGAGGTAATTGATGCCTTTGCGTAATACGTCCAGGTAGACTATTCCTGGAGTCTACTGAAAAATGACGTCTCCTGTGCCCAATATTGCCCGGCAAAGTTAGAATACAGTTTTTTCGGACAATGTTAAGGATTTTTTTTAACATGTGTGTGAAAACTTTCTGTAAAAACATTGTCCAGTGTAACTTTCCAATCTGTAATCAATAACTAGTGTAACACAATTTATGCTCCTAGACCTGGTTTAAATTAACTTTCAGTTTGATGCGTTGCGACCGATGTTACTCATAAGGCTCATGTTGAAATTGGGCTTTCAAAGTAGTTTTAAAAATATAAAATTGATTTTCCGATGAGACCTTTCTCAATCTTACTTCCTCGTCCGAATCTAATAAATTTCATCATAATCACTTCAGCCTCTTACGAGAAAAAAACCAAGCACATACGAAAGTAGTCCGTTTAATAGCAAGTAAGACAGATAGATGATTATAGAATGTTGAGCGAGGTTTTTCTCTAGCCACAATGAAGACTAAACTCAATTTATTTGTATTTTAGCAGCTGTAAGAATCAAGGAGTAAACATTGTAACGTTTAAAGTTCAAATATATAGTTTTATTCGATTTCAACTCCTATTAATCATATTTATATGCCTATATCAGCATTGAACGTGACACATTTGAGTCAAGTTAAATAAAATAAATATAGATATATAAATATAAATAAATTTATTTATACTTAGATATATAAATCTGTGTTAAGTTCAAAACTTATATAGGTGCACAACTTTTTAAGTTGCTTTGCAGCTCAACAAGTTGTAGAATGGTTTGCGAGATCATATAAAAGATAGCTCATCATAGACTGTATTAAACCAAATGCTCTCCAACCATTTTGCAAGCGAGTTTAATTTATGACTCAACTGGAAGGTCCGTTGAATACACGCAACATTATTTTTACTAACGCATTTATTCTTTTGTTTAATGCTGTGTCGTTGGTGCAAAAATTTAGTAACTTATTTGTTTCCATTTATTAAATTGAATTTTTTGTAAATTACCTCAAGGTATCATGTTTTACTTTTCTTAAAATGCATTTTGTTTTCATTCATTTGAGTTGTGTATTATTCCAATTTCTATGGAGATTTCTACACTCAAATATCAATAAATACAAATTTACCATCATCACCACATAATACAAAAAACACCATGCCTACAAGTTCAAAGGCACCGATAAAGTTTGTCGTTCCATTCTAGACTGAAAATCCCAGGATTTCTGTTATTTGAGAAACTCACGAAAAAAGAACATTGGAGCGCTCAACTGTGAGTTGATAGAACTTGAACTGTGCCAAATGCCAGTCGCCTATTCAAACTACAATTGAAAATTGATTAGGTGTGAACAGAAAAATGTGTTTTGCCACTGCAACTTTAAAATTTAAAGAAGAAGAATTTAAAGAATTTTAAAAATGTTTCGTTGAAAATTATTCGGGATTTTCACCGGGTCAGGTTCTCCATTTCTGCTTGAAATGGAGATACTAACCCGGTGGAAATTCCAAATAATCTTCAACGACATAGTTCGCCCGGAAAACCTTCGATCATTTTAAAATGTTGTTCACTAAAGAGATCAAAGGATAGCAACATTATATGGCTAATCAGGAATTAACTCTGAAAGTTTTTTTGTTTCTCCGAAAGAGTTTCTCTATTGTTAGAGAGGTGGTATTGCTCCTTGAAACATAAGGCGTAAATTATCTCAATCTTTTATTGCAGTCTGTAAACTCACCTGATAACCACATATGCAATCAATTAAAAGTGCAACAAGACATCTACAATTTTTCGTATCAGCCTAGGTCACTCCCACTGTAAAAATGATCAAGAATAAATTAAAATGAATAGGACAAAGAGTTCTTGGAAATTCAAAGGCAGTCGAAACGTCCTGGCAGTTGATGATAGTTAGCCAAAACAATTCTCTAATTAAAAAATGGATTTTTAGAATATAAATTATTTTAACAGGAGAAAGCAAATGATTTCGAGCTGTGAGTATTTTCTTTACATTATCATATATTTCATTATAATCCCATCGAAATGTTTCATCTTACAGGGCAATAGGAAGATGAACGTTGACGGAACAATACCCGCCTATCGCGAACTTTTTTAAAAAATTAGTTTTAAGTAGCTTCAGAAGCATCGAGGGCTCGTGAAGAATATTAAAATGATGTTCAGCAAAGAGATCAAATGATAGCAACATTATTCGGCGAATCCGGGATTTACTCTAAAAGATTTTTATTTCTCCGAAATAGTCTCTCTATTGTTAGATAGGTGGCATTGCTCCTTGAAATACAATACTTAAATTATCTCAATCTTTTCTTGCAGTCTGTAAACACCCCTGAGAACCACATATGCAATGAATTAAAAGTGCAATAAGGCATCTACAATTTTTCGAATCAGCCTAGGTTACTCCCACTGTAAAAAAAAGATTGCCTTCTCCAACTACACATTTCGTAATTTTGACCGATTCCCTCGATTTAGACGCTGGTAAAAAGTAAATCATTGGAGCTTTCAACCATTTATTGTATAATTATTAATTCGTCTTCTGCTGTTGGAACCAATATGATGCCATGCTTATAATGGACTCATTTTCGTCACCGGGACGACCTACCTTGATTTTGTGATGCAATGGGTTTGAAGAAGGTCCGAAAATGCTATCTTTTCTTACAGTGTAAATAATCCCACAAATAGTTTTTACGAATAAAAGTAGAAACTTATCATTTTCTACATTAAAATTGTATTTTACTTGGCAACCCTGGGCCCGTTTCGCCCGTGTAGATGTGTCAGAGGGATACCTATACAATCTCTTTCCTCATACGATTCCTCATATCGCTGTTATATCCAAATACCAAACATGCATCAAATACACAATGCACTCCATACCTAGCTAGCGCTTAGTGTTATCCAGAATCGGCCACAGCGCTCGACCCAAACATTGCGTAACGACATACCTCGCATTATTAGTACTTAAGTAGTACCGTGCCCGAATATTAGTACTTTCTCCTACCCCACGCAACTACTACAGAATCGGCAGAGCACTCGGTGCCAATAAAAATTGTGGAAATATTATTTTAAAGTAGTTTTCCTACAATCAAAAAAGTATTCTACACATTTATAAATACGAACGTCCAGAATTACTTCGAAGTAATGCATGCAAAAAGTTTAGTCCGTCTATTTTTTGAAATTACGCTCCGACCGTAACATTATTAGAAAATTTCGGCACAGCAAGTTAGGGAGAGCTGAATTTCTATTTGATAATAACCCAGCAACAGACTTCCTCTCCATGCCTTACAAGGTGTCAGTGAAACTGGGTGAATGCACTCCTCGCGTCATCAGCTCACGCGTCATCGGCTTTCTTGTCAATCGGGCCAATCGGAAACTCGCTGATTAGCTTTAAGTAATGTTACGTGTAAGCGACCCAGGATGGACATAGCCGAAGAGGGGGGAGGGGAATATACTCCACGTTCCTTCCCCTTTTCCCGGGAGCATATATGCGAGTATATAACCCTTCAGATATACTCCATTTTTAGTCGACAAGGATGCCTCTATCGCGCCAGCATATGAAGAAGGACATCATTGACTCCAACTGAAGGCTTTTTTTTTCGACTTACCAAGGTTGGTGACCCAAACAGGAGGTGGATTTCGCCAAAGGAAAACCGAGGGCATCCTCGCCTAGACGGACGTGAAAATGGAGAGGCAAGTTAGTTCACGTCTTTGTCCTATGAGAAGAAGGAGGTTTTCTTAAGTGCAAGGGCTAGATTTTTTAAAATAACATTTCTTATTGCCTGTACCTAAAATTAATTGCCGATTGTCTACGAAAGAATATCATGTCCTCGTAAAATTGGCTGATGTTTTTCACGTCTCAGTTCAAACAGTTTAAGCGAGAGAGAAGGGAAAGTTTCTAGGGAATGAATGATCCGATATTTCCCCGGCGATACTAGCGGAGGGAGGTTATTTGGGTTAGAGGCTCCATGCCTGCCAACGTTTGGAAGCAAGACTTAACTTCTAAACCATTCCGAATCAAAGATTGCAATAAAATGAAAGTCAATCTCATACACTGAACCTCTTTTGATCCTTACAATGTCCATTATAAATATCGCCCGGCGACTTGCTGTTGGACATAAATAAAAATTTGATTGATTGACTCAAAATTTTGATAGACCGTGACACAAGAAAGGTGGAGTGAATGGCGAAGGAGTCTGCAATTCCATTGTGAACTTCTAAATGGATTCAATACTTTTACTCCGATGGAATTTTTCCTTTTTACCTTCGGAAAGCTAGCATTTAATTTTCGAAAATTTCCACAATTTATTTAAATATATTTTTGTCTACGCCATTTTTTCAGATACTCAAACTATAATTCTGTATAAAAAATAATAAGTATACGAGAAAAAGGGATTTAACTGTTCTAGAAGACGAATTATTTTTTGAACGAGCCGTTATATATTAGTACCTTAAGCTTTTTAAGGCAAACAAATCAGCATTACTGAACCTTTAGCCACTACGGTTTAAAAAACGTTTTTTTCTTATCCTAATAAAGCTTTTTCACTGAAATTCTAGATTATTTGATTCAATTTTATGGCAAGTTTATTAGATATTCATTACAATTCCGATAGTTATACTGCTTCTTGATGTTAAAATATGCACTTACAGTAATTGCCTGAAAGTACATCCACTCAACATCCATCCGTACTAAATTTAACCTTACATCATGATATCCACGATTTAATTATGCATAATTCTATTTATATAGACTATTATAGAATAATCAGGAAACTATTAATGGTTGAAATTAAATCACAATACTTAGATGCCACAAAGTCAAATACAGTCAAATTTTCGATTTTCGGTCTACAAAATCGGAAATGTAGTCTATTCTATTCACAGTCAAATAATCCATACGTATGGCTAAGAGTAGCATTCAAATCAGAAATACACTAGCTACGAGTTAGCTAGGTGTAGGTGACAAATAAACTAACCGGAATAATATTTATCGTTATTTCGTAGCTACGGCCACTTAGCGAACAGTGTCGTAGCGGGTAATCCGGTTGCCCGGAATCGTAATCAAAATCGTAGCGACAGTTGCTATTATCGTCGCTACTTGAAGATAGCGACCGCTAATAATAGCCAGCATTGACACCTAGGGCTAATTCTGGACCAAAGATCTTATCGGGATTAAATAGTTTGACGTATAGGTTAGGTCTCGTCCGATTTGCCTGAGTCTGGCCACTTTTTGCCCAAGTTTTTTTGTTTGTTGAGAAATTGGGTTCCATTTTTTGCTGAGGGCATACCCTGCATCTCTATTCATTGTTTTATCTTCTAGTCATTTTAACTTCGATGGCCTCTATGGCCAGCCGGCTATATCAATAACTTTCAGATTATTTAATGGTTACATTTACAAAACCACAACTTAAAAACACACACGACCCGGGTTTCAACACTTAAGCGTCATCTTCAGGTGTCCTGTAATTTAGTAATTGGGTCGTGTGTGTTTTTAAGATGTGGTTTTGTAAATGTAACCATTAAATCATCTGAAAGAAAAAATGGAATACCACAAAGGTACCAAAGAATTTGAATTATATATCATTACCCATTGGTCCAGCAGACCAATTTGGCTCCTTCAAACTTGACCTTCAAATGACCTGTTGGCGGTTTAGGCTGCGGTCTGCGATTGCTGACTTCTCAGGATATCTCCCAGTCTCGCTTTTCAACGGAGATCCCGGTCTCAATTACTAGTTCGGTGTACACGTCTCCACATTCGCAGGAAATGCGGTAGACATCTGAAACTATTGCCGATTAGACGAGGCCAATTATCAATGGCAGATTATTTTAACCCAACAAGATGCTTGGTCCGACATTAGACCTGATGACGATGGCAGAAGAAGCCACGGATACTTAGGCAGTAATGACACTCTCGCCTGGAAACCTGTGAGGACTTCTTCACTCCTTGAGAAAATAAATAGAGATCTTTGAAGATGACTCACATTTCTTTCCACAGGATAATCATGCGGCTGAACGGGCCAGTCGTTCCGTCGTTCGTGGGTGTCTTTTTCCTGATTGTCCACATAGCAGCCAACAATTTTCTAGAGGAACTAAATCACCAACAGCCGAATTCAACAGGTACGCAGCTATTATATATCGTATTATCTTAGCAACTCTAATAGTACCTATTTATTTCAACATATCACTCCGCGGCTAAAACCATTTTAAAATAATACGCTTGATAATAAAATATTGCATAAAATTCTAATTTCTATGTCATTATTTACTATAAAAATTCGAATTTATTACATGAATTTCTAAATTATGGGTCTAATTTTAATCAGACTTAGTCATAAATAGTCATTATTTCTAGATAATCAATGACTAAATAGCTCTTATATTTTTGAATTGCATAATAATATATAATATACGGATAGTATAAATGAAAGATGCGTACTGTTAGTTGATCTAAACCCTAAAATATTCGCCGAGAATACATATTTATCTATATTTTACATTTATTCAATATCCAATGAATTATTTCAATCTGGAACAAGCATAACAAATCTTCTTAAGGGTGCTTAAAAAAACACAGGATTAGAGTGAAGCAGACAATTATGCAATGAAACAAAATATGATTAAAACTCTTTAATGACTCAAGGCGATGGAAAGCAACAGAGGCAGTATTTCAGATTATATCTCCATATTACGAGTTAAATTCCAATTATCGGGTTTTAAACTCTTAATTTTCACATAGACAATTTAAACTGTTATATTATCCATCCAATAAAATGTGGTAAAAAGAAACTATTGAAAAGACCTTTTTCAGCCCAGTTAGTAGCTTCAATTTTTTCTCCGCATTTACATTCTAACAAACGACCTTTCCCCGCATTGGCCCGAAACCTCCACAGGGTTGATACATTCCGTCATTTTAAGTATAGTATACCTTATATCTGAAGGGGGCGGCGTGAGGGCGCTATTAATCTTCTGCAAAGTCATAGAAAGTTAATGATTCCCTTCCCTTTCGTCTCAGGTCACTTTTGGAGGCATTCTCGTGTCACTTTTCTAATGCCTACCTTACCCGTATTATTCTCAACTTGAAATTCCTACCATTTTAAAGGTTTGCAGCGTCCTCTTCGTTTATTTCGTGGCCTTCGGCAGAATTTTTGGCGACGGTTGATCTCTATTCGAATTAGTCGGTAGTAGTTGGTTTTTAGTGTGCATCGACGGCTAGGGTCATATCGCACAGCACCTATATCATCAAAATAATTACTATACCCTAATATATAATGCTATATTTGTAAAACTTTTACATTTGATACTGCGACTGTGTTTATCTAACTCATAATTTACTTATAAGCCCTGCAAAATTTATTAATTTAAATTTTGAACGTTTGCTAAAATATTGTTGCTAATGTGTTCTGCTATTGTTGAATTAGCGCTATTATTCAACAAAGTACCTGGTTTACTAAACATTCTCTGCCCATATTAGTGGATGATGGTTTCTTATTAAGAGGTTTTACGTGTACTGCCAAATAAACTGAAGTTTCCTCTCCTTCATCGGAGACCTTTCAGAGTTGACGTTGACTTCGTCATATTCTGTATCTTCTTAAGCAAGTGAAGGGCTGAGAAGTGGACACTTAGATATTAATGCTATTCATTTTTCCTTAAAAACCAAGTAGCCACGACTCACTGATATTTTGCCCCAGGTCTCATTTGGAGTCAGTTTATATTACTGCTCATTTCAGTTTGTGGTTTAAATGTTGGAACAAAATCATATTTCAACAGTACCCGAGTAAAAGAATCGGGATTGTCTCCTAGGATCATACCTAGGTCTCTACTAGTTTTTAACTTCTCACAGAATACCCTGTACTTATCACACATCATCAGGAGGAGTTTCACTGACAAAGAATAGTCACAACCTTCACACCGTGGTTGTAATCGTTCTTCCGTGAAGAGGTCTTTCTTCGTTGTCGATTCGAATATCGGCGATAGGAAATTAATTAATTTATCGAATTCTTCTGCATCCCATCATGACCGAATTCTAGAGTTATGCGTACATCTCATAACTCTTATTGCATACAAATGAATTGTAAGATTTTTAAAACTTTCGCTGTCGATGTATGTCAAGCACCGTTGTTTTTGGGTAACCCGCGTCTGGATTTGTGGAGCTATCGGAAATTCTCCCTTGCTGGAGACCTCGTCAGTGCTGAATGGGTATATAATTCAGCCCTAACGAGGTCCTTGGCTAGGAAGAAGAACTATTGTTCCTGAAACTGGTCATTAGTCGGTTTGAGTAAGGAGCTTAAGGAGTCCTTTCAACTTCTTTTGGCCCTGACTCGACAACATTAGATGCACCGTTGCCAATCGGGTGATTTACCGGAGGCGATCTGAATAATCGTCATTTAGATGTGTCAAGTCCAAAATCAAAGTCGTAAACGTGAGCATAAGTATCAAGATATCCTAGCATTTACTAGTACGCATCCGAGACCTGCGAATGGCAACAACTAACTTATGCAAGAACCGACGCTACTTCACTCAATTAGCCACCGAAATGCGTCATTGAAATCGTCCGGTAGATATTCTATGCAGGAAATGCACACCTCGCGGAAGCATGATTCAAAATAGTCCGATTTGCAGTAGGAGGGAGAGTTTTAAGGACACTCGGAAGAGACACCCATCTCTCCTTCCGCGGTAAATATCTTTATATCATGCATCCTCACTTTCACAAGCTGGTCCACTCGGCGAGCGCGGCTGTTTCTGTATTCTGTAAGAGTAACTTTTCGTATTGTTTACGTGTTCAATGATAACAAGGGGCAATTTGACATCTGCGGCTGGAGCAGCTAGTTTTTTCCATTGGATCCGCAAATATAGCATTTCACGACCTCCAACCAAGATCTGCCCGTTTAGCTGCCCCTGTGAAAAGGACCCGCGAGTCTTTTTTTTTGTTTAAGCATAAGGTGTTCGGTAATTTTTGGTAATAATACATAAGAAGGAAGATGAGATAATTAAAAGTCACCTTAGGTCATTGCAAATTGAGTACTATGCAAATAAGATAAATATTACCCCTGTCTACTTCCGGTGGCACTTGCATTTTATCAAATATGTACAGTAACGAGTTGCTCCCGTAGAATAGGCTAGGGTCAATCCATACCAAGTGGTCCAAGTTGGTAGCTCGACCATTTTAGAAAAAATTCATTTTTTGAGGGCAGATAGCCTTATATTTCGACAGCTCAAAACAAGTTATATTTTATTTTTACTTTCCATGGCAACCAAATGGCGGCCATTTTTTAATCTCGATGCAGAGCTTTTTTAGCATTTGCAAGCTTTGACATTAACTTCTGTTTCTCAGCTACCATCCGTTATAGGAAAATAAAATAAATGTTTATGCAATACGCATACATGGAACTACAACTCTGTGTATGTCATAACGTGGAACTGTTATTTCTTCGTGATTATTTTAACAGCCAAACTTTAAAGTAAAAAACGTAAGGTTTCGGAATTTTTTTGGGGAAGAAGAAATTTTCTTCGACCTTTAAAAATTACTCATAATATACGGTGATATTACATCTCTATGTTAAAATAATATGAAGTCAGAAGCTTGCATATTTTTATTTTTACAGAGCCGGCAAATTGTCACTTTTTGAAATTTTGCAATATTCCAAGTTCAATATCTCTGGTGGGCAGTTGTTTAAAAATTTGAAAATTATAGAAAATGATGATCCGTACATATTTCAACTATGATATAAAACTTGACTTGGAGACTTTTCTAGTTACGCAGATATAGGTGTGTGAAAAAAGCAAAAATTCAGCATTTGCGAAATGATGTAAATGCATTTATCATGCCCATTATTACACATCTTAAGGCTTGAAATAATACTTTTTAAAAATTAAATACTACTAGTGTTTTTTTAATAAAGCATATGTTTATCTAGTGTAGACATTAGAATTTGAAATTATTCAAAAATATGAGTGTGAGGCCACATATCTTTTTGTGAAAGACTCCCTAAATTTAATTATATGCTTTGCATTTGGGATAAATTCCATTTTTTATGCATTTTAACAACAATGTGTTCACACAAAGCGTTGCTACAACAGTATCTAAAGTTTACTTAGATTTGTTGGAAAGAGTTTTAATTTTTCACTAGGTGAATGGAAATGATGGAGATACAGTGCTCTTTAGAAGTGGCCGTTGTGATTGGCCGCTGCATGCTCTGAAAAAAAGAAATCCGATACTTGCAAGACCTCCTTTTATGACACTTAATGTATTTTTAATAGCAATAAGTCTTTTCCTAAAAGAATATAATTTTTATTTGATAATATTAAAGTCACTTACTAATTTTATATATTTATTTCAACGATTTAGGGTCGGTTTAGCCATCTCCGGGTAAACATCCCGGTAATAATCCGCCAGATATTGCTATCCGCCGGATAAATCTTCTGTACCATTTATCAATCATATTTTTTCCGCCGGATAGGTACCCGATAGAAAGATGTGACAACGTTGGTATTGTTAATTCAGAGTGAACGTGAATTTAGAAGTGGCCGTTGTGATTGGCCGCTGCATGCTCTGAAAAAAGAATTCCGATACTTGCAAGTCTCTATACCAAGGCCGTATTTGTAGTAGTTACTCAGCTAGCCTCTTATCAACTCCTTCACAGAGAACTGGATAGTTACGATAATAAATAACGTCAATAATTGAATTGAAGTGTTCTCTTTGACAAAATTCATTGCTGCCTGACTGCCGAGCATTAATGAGCTAAAATTACCGTAGTTGAGCGATTGATTAATTTGAAACATTACGAGGGAAAGTTATATCCCCTCACGTTACGATTTGACTACACTTGACTCTTAAATTAAAGACATAAAATGTTAAATAAACCAAATTTGGCTCTAGAAGACTAAAGTGAATGTATTCTTACCATTAGCCGGTGACAAGGAAATATGCAATTGAAATGCCGTCACAATCACACCTCCCAAATTCTTAAATAGAGGCTTAACGGGAATTCCGGCGGGCTACACTGTCTTAAATGGACTTAAAATTGTACTTAGATGCATCGGAGTTGTTTATGCGAAGAGCAATATGAGCTTTTTATTCAATAAATATTCCAATTCCTTTAGAATTGGTAGTGCCGTAAGTGAGGAGACAAGGAATTTGTAAGACGTAATTTTTAAAAAGGCGATTAATGCCACGAATTTCTCTCAGAGCAATCACACTAACAATACCTAGGATTACTGAAAAAGCATTACACGAGTAATATCAGTTTGAGTCCAAAATAACATTTTTAATATTCCAGGTGATTGCGGCAGACATCTTGAAAATTGGTTCTTCCTCCGAATAAAAGTTTATCCGCAGGAAGACGTAGCGGGTAAATTTATTCGAAGGATAAAACTTATCCCGATAAAACTTATCCCTTTATCCAGAGGATAAGCTATCCGCCGAATAAAATTGCGTTACCCGGAGAGGGATAAACTGGCTCTTACATATCTAATGTGACACATACTTGGCGTCTGAGGCAATAAAATGTCTAAACCACGCAATGTGGCCCTCAAGTATATCATTTTCATGGTATAAAAGTTTTTCTTTGTCGTATACGATAAAATTCATGGTTGAACAGAAGACTTTAGCTTAAAATAGGTACAATTATGAACTCACATTAATTAATTTGTTATTCACCTCCAGATCAGCGATTGATTTCAGTCTTGCCGAGTCTTCTGAATTGTTTCCCGCCTGCCTATACGCTTTGAACAGGAAGTTGAGAGGATATGGTTGTATTCTCTCCATTATTTTCATGTCTTTATCCCCTCTCGCGCTAAATTTAAATGGGTACGCTCCGCTCGTTTAACGTAGAACGAATACACGCTAAGACCGCGCTGGATGAAATCGCCACAATGTTTCACACTAAGCTTTTCTCTCCTTTAGTAAAATCGTCCAAGAGCTCTTTTGGAACATTGCGATTATGCGTCATTGAATTTCAATTTTATGTTTTTCCCACTAATAGTTTTACAACTCCTTCTTAGAGCCACTCTTCATCTTCCCGGGCGGTTTTGAGAATCAACCTCAGGTGGAAGCCATGCCTTTCATAAGTCTTCGGTAAATGTTTCCTTTCGCGGGCGATGGAGCCCGAGTTGGAGAAAGCTCAGTAGCTTCAGTGCAGCTCGGTAGTACAGGGACCTATAGACTCCTACTTTCTGCTGCGGATGGAGGTGGGAGTTGGCGTTCAGATTCTGGTAAGTGTGTACCTCCTTTCGGTAAATTGAGCATTCCAAAGTTCCTTTATTTGGGCACTAGCACGTTAAAAAGAATGGGCAGCTGTCCTCCTCCACTTTCACTGCACAATGAATGGATGGGTGCCGATTGTTTAGGCGTTGAAGGAAATTCTTCATTTCCTGCTTCTAATGGGCTCAGGTGACAAATGTGTCGTCAACATATATCATGTACAGTTTAGGTCTCCAACAAAAAGAGTCAAGGGGTATCACCTCAAATTTCTACTCGTACATGTTAGCCGCTACAGGTGACAATAGGGAACCCATGGCTATTCCTTCGTCCTGCTGCTATAGATTTTCCTGCCGCGTGAAGGAGGAATGTCGCAGGCGACATTCTATCTATTTTGGGAAGTCCTCAGGAAGTTTCTCATAATAATACCGACGACTTCTTAGATAGGGATGTCTGTTTAGAGTGACGTCACGTCAAAACTTACTAATAGGTCATACTTGGTGACTCTAGTATACTAATCATACCTATTCCGTCGAATACTTAGCGGTAGTCGGAGTTTTTCCCGAGAAAAGCCGCAATGCCAGGGCGATGTATCTGGCCAGTCGTACGTGGCTCAGTCTATTGCGCTCACGAATGGTCGGAGAGGAATTCCTTATTTGTGAATTTTTGGTAGCATGTATACTCTAGGTGTCTTGGCAGCTGGCTCAAGCCTTCGGTTTCTCTCTTCTTCAGGTATAAAGGAGTTGTTGAAGAACTTGCCTCCTTTTGTATTTTTGATGCTGTACTTGTTTCGTTGTAGCTACTATAAGGCCGTCTTCTCTTCTGTTGAGATGTTCGGTTTTGGAATCCTTCACCGAATAAGGATTGAGATATCCTCACGAATTTTATTGGTTTCAGGTTTCCTAAGCTTGCGAATAACATCTTCTATTCCGGTGATTTGTTCCTCCTTTGTTATATTTACCAGCCCAAACTACGCCATTGCACCGACCAAAATACCACTTTTTCATACAATGTAGTAAATGCAGTACAATTCAGGAAGTAAATTTACAGTATAGTAGATGCATATCAATTCGTGTCGTATTTCATTGAAAGAAAATATTTACTACACACTTAATATTCCTTATAAGACAGGCCTTTCAGATTTATTAGTCGCGTGTAGAATTTCTTATCAGATAGGCAAACTGATTTTACCATAAAGTTTAGTAATACTAACCAAACACGACGATCTTCACCGTTTAGTATTTGTGACAAAAATATTCCATGAGTTGATATGTAAATTCACAGTCTAGTAAAAATACCAGGACGCTAGAAATTCTATCAACAATTTTTTCCGCGTACAATAAAGAATTGGATCGAGGATCACAGGGAATAATTCGACAGAGTCGCGAATATAATAAATGGTCACCGAACATGCTGCCGAAGGCCTGTAAACTAACCGTGAGAGCTCCACAGTCCAAAACGGCAGTTTAAAATTTTGATAATATGAAGAGCGATCCCCAAGCCTAATGGCAAAGAGAAAGGTGAGAAAGAAAGGCCATCACCCGAAAATTGGAAGGACGACCTCGCTTTCCGGCAAAAAACAGGAAAAGAGCATGTATATCATTTGGCTAAGGAATTAAGTACATGATATGGCCAAAATTGTTTAAATATTACTTTGAAGCAATTAGTAAACCACAAAAAATGAGCAGTAAAATACGCTGACTCCAAATGAGACCTGGGGTGAAATATCAGTAAGTCATATATACTAGGCCTTAAAGGAAGAATGAATAATATTTAGAACTTAACTGTCCACTTCCCAGCCCTTCACCTGCTTAAGACGATAAAGAAACAACAAAATCTATAACGAAATCAACTTCAACCCTGAAAAGTCTCCAATGAAGGAGAGGAAACTTCAGTTTATTAGGCAGTACACGAATAATCTCTTAATAAGAAACCATCCTCCATCAATATGGCCTGAGAAAGTTTCGTAAATCAGTTATTTGTTAACTGATAACTATACTTCTGCAACAGCAAAAAATGATAGCAACGATATTTTAGCGTACTTTAAAATTCCACCATAACCCTTAAATGTATGTTTCAAGTTTCTCTTGAGATGATAACGCTGAAATGGTAAAAACATTGTAAAATATGGCGAGAATAATAAATGGCCAGAGTCGTTTCTGTGACTTTTGTCCACAACTTCGAGTCGAAAATAGGGCAAGGTATTACACAAAAGCACACAGCCTTCGCTTTTTGAAAGTTTCTCATACAAGGTTAGAATCTAAATATTCATATATATTATTCTCCTTCTTTATAGCACAAGCGTACGACGTTGGTGCAGAGGACCAGAATGAGGCCCGCTTAGAGCTTAACAAGAAAAATTGGGGGGTTGGACTGCAAGTAGACAAATTTGAGCCGGTACAAAACGTTAACAGAGAATCCAAGTCGACAGAAGTATTTATTGGAGGATTAAGTGGAAACGATCTCAGTTTGGGAGCTTTATCACATTCATCACATAGTAGTCAATCTTCCGATGAAAGTCATAAAAGGCCAAAAAAACCAAAGAAAAGGAAAACTAAAAAACCAAAGCACAAGAGAACTAAAAAGACAAGACCAACGACAAAACCAACAACAAAAAGACCTAGAACGACAAAGAAACGAAGGAAAACAAAGCCCACTAAAATGACAAGAAAGACAACGACAAGAAAAATTAAAACCAGAAGAACAACTACTAAGAGAACAACAACAAGGTCCACAACACCATCAACCACCACGACATCAACTACTCCATCAACCACGACACCGACGACCACGAGCACAACTACGCCATCAACCACCACGACATCAACTACTCCATCAACCACGACACCCACGACCACGAGCACAACTACGCCATCAACCACCACGACATCAACTACTCCATCAACCACGACACCCACAACTACGAGCACAACTACGCCATCAACCACCACGACATCAACTACTCCATCAACCACGACACCCACGACCACGAGCACAACTACGCCATCAACCACCACGACATCAACTACTCCATCAACCACGACACCCACGACCACGAGCACAACTACGCCATCAACCACCACGACATCAACTACTCCATCAACCACGACACCCACAACTACGAGCACAACTACGCCATCAACCACCACGACATCAACTACTCCATCAACCACGACACCCACGACCACGAGCACAACTACGCCATCAACCACCACGACATCAACTACTCCATCAACCACGACACCCACGACCACGAGCACAACTACGCCATCAACCACCACGACATCAACTACTCCATCAACCACGACACCCACGACCACGAGAACAACTACGCCATCAACCACCACGACATCAACTACTCCACCACCGACCACGACCACATCTACCCCGCCACCTACCACCACATCCACAACTCCACCGCCTACTACAACCACATCTACCTCGCCACCTACCACGACATCAACAACTCCACCACCAACCAATTGATAACACATTCGGCTGATATCATCGAACACAGTGTCGGGAAGAAGCCCGCAAAGGAGGTAAACTGTGTATCACCAAATGTGCAACATTCTCGCCCATTTACGTCAAAGTCATTATGATAGGCGATTATCATTCGCCGCGGCTCAAAAGGAGAAGCATAAAAACTGGTAATCAACCCTGCCTTCTGAGCGTAAAATAAAACGACATTCAAATTATATGTCACGTCTACTTTTGAACTTATTTCCGACGAATTGGTATGTTTATCTTAACATTAATGGTCACTTTCAAACCCCATTACCCTGTTTTATGAATACCTAACTAATACATTTATCAAGCATAAACGAAATGGTATTTATGGTTGAGTGGATCAGGCAATTATTCCATTTAAAGATAAGGGCAATGATATTTTTTCATGGCCTATAAGGAATTTACAGGGCATGAATTAGACTTTTTTCATTCGAAAAAGCAAAAGGGTCATTGAGAGATAAAACTCATTACTTCATGCTTCACATGGGTAGTGTACTCCACCAGGGGGGCAACAAAACCCCGATTCGTGGGGGGGGGGAAACTCCTTGAAAAATCTGTATAAGCTAGCTAGGCGGGTGGGGGGGAAAGGGGAAAGGATAGGGGAGAAGAAAATCTGGAAATAAATTTTCATCTTCTCCATGTAAAATTTTGCGCAGCGTTCAAAATCAAGAGCGGAGTCGCTAGAGATGAAGGCGCAAATAATTTTGAAAATCTGGCAGTGTCCAATAAAAAGTGAGCCATAACCTCTGATTTCTGGGGGGGTAGCCCCCCCACAATCGTGCTTGGGGGGCAATTCCACCCCCTCTGCCCCCCTTCCGTTGTTGCGCCCCTGTACACCACTAAATACTTGTGTGTATTGAGTGGTGTACATGCGTACGAGAGGAAACACATCGAAATACATAGATCTTTGGTCACCATCGAAGCCATTCATTCTCACTTCGCCGCTCACAAACAAACGAGATAATTCTCGGCGCATTGCCTATAAAACTGGCTCCGTTAATAGTTTCCTCCCCATTGCCTTATCCTTTCAAGTCTCCTTTGCCTCTGCTACATTCATTTTCTCATACTTTAATGCTACACTGTATTGTAATAGAGGTGAAAATATTCTTGATTTATTGGCAATGAATATATCACATCAAATGATTAAAGTGGACAATATTGAGAGAATATGTGATCAGAGGGTATTCACACCTCAGGTTTCCTTGAATATTAATAATAATTTAAAATAAATATAAAACTCTAAGTTTTTAATAAAGCTTTATTCGATGCACTCAAGTGTTATCAAAAAATTCCCTTCCCAAACTTCCAAGAATCAAACATAAAGCTAGACGCAGAGGATGCTTGGAAAGCTTTTTTTTTCGAAAATGTTGATTTCGATGTTCATGAATCATCAGTTATAACCCAAGTTAATTACGAAAATAGAGCAGCTAGCCAAGATGGTATATGATGTGGAGGTGAGAAAATCGTACAGGCAACAGAGAGCACGCCGTGCAAAGATGAAAAAACTGCGTGCATATTTGTCCGCTGATGATTACGAGTCAAGAATTTAAATATATACATTGTTTAAAGCCGCTACTAAGGAAGTGTTTCGGAATAACTTCATAGATTTTGAAAGGGGAATATAAGTAGGACTGTTACTGGATACCCCAAAAAAATTTTGGCCATACGTAAGGGAAGTTGAAGGCAAAATATACACAATTCGCCATCCATTGAGAAACGATAAAGGCGAAGTATTAACAAACAGTACGGAGGAAGCTAATTAATTTAACTCCAACTTTTAAAGTGTGTTCACGACCTCTTTAAGGAATACATCCGTGTCGGTAGACGGTCGTTACCGGTGAACGATCCCGTCTATTGATATCTCTCCTCACCGAATTGGAAATTTGGTAAAATTGCTAAAAATTAAGTCACCAAGTCCTGAATAAATTTCTTCCCATATGTATGGAGAACTGGCTCCAGAAGTAGCCCCCTACTTCAGGTAATATTATAACATTCATCAAGGAACGCTTAGTACTCAAAGACTGGTTTATTGCCAATTTAGCATCCATATTTGAAAGTGGTGATGAGGTACATCCATCGAATTACAGATCAATATTCCAAACCTGCATCTCATGCAAAGTCCTTGAATATATAATTGAAAATTCAGTTATGAGGCACCACTTTCGCATAAACTGCTGTCAAATTCACAATATGGATTCAGAAAGGGAAGATTTTGCGAAACTCAATCAGCACCGTTTGCCCACGTTAGCTTAGTCTCAGGTGAAGATAACGTTCCAGTAGATCCGATTTTTCTTGACTTTAAAAAAGTATTTGATAAAGTGTCCCATTGAAATTACATATTAAACCAAAGTTTTAAGAATTGGACAGTGAGGTTATTTCCTGGATTACATAATTCGAAAACGATTATCCGGGTATCCCATTGGGGAGTGTCATAGGTCCATTTCTTCGTTTTTTGTATATTAACAATAATGGTGGTGTAATATACAGTAGACTTCTACTGCTTGCAGACGACCCAGTAGTGAACAGAGAACTCCCAGGCAATGTTGATAAGGAAGCGCTAACGAAGGACCTGAATATAAGTGAATTTGAAAAAAATGTGTTGCAATGAATTTCTGAAAAAGAAACAAAACCTCCCTCAATTCAGACGCAACATACAGAATACACAATTGGAGACTGCATAATGTGTAAAATATGAAAGTAGAAATAAATTAAGAAAGCTAGGACAGCCTTGACCTTGAGCTCAACAACGACGCAGTATCCCCACCCGTACCCCGCCCAGTCTCTCTTTGTGACCGTGTTCTATTAGTTCCGTATACGTCATCTAACGTTGACTCAATAACCCACTCACTCTCAATGCGGACCGTCAAGGCAACCTCGTGCGTAAACATCTTCTAGGCTGCATGACATATCCTTCTGAAACGTCTTCCAGAGCACATTCTGACTGTAACCCACAACAGGCGAAAAACATTTTAACTTAGTATACTAATTAACTTAGATAAAATATAACGACACCGTCTGATAGTTCAAATTAACCCACATCAAATGATATCTACGTCTTTACGACGAAGTGAATATTCAACCCACAACAGCCGAAAAACATTCTAACTTAGTATACTCATTAACTTAGATAAAATATAACCGTTGTATATCTCTAATTAACACGAATCAAATGATTTTCTCGTCTTTATGCCAAAATTATACCACCAGTCCGAAATGAAAAATATGTAGCATATCGAAACAGTCATGGACTTGCTTCTCTATTTGAGGCCGCGTCCTAATACTTTAGTCATTCTCTCTCCCTTGCAAGGTCAGCACGAGTCGCCGCCTGTCTCGCTCACGATCGGAGTGCGTCACTTCCGCATATCAACGTGCAGCTGACTGTTGCATTCTAAAATGACGACCTTCCATACCACACGTACGGTTTGTTGTGAAACAACTCAGCCAGAGCACATTCTGTCCGTAACCTCCTGCACGCGGTACCAAGGCGGGGGGGGGGCATGGGAGGGGATGAATTGATCGGAGATGAGGAGGAGGAGGGAGATGGAGCGATTTCAGCAGGTCTCTCTCTTTCGCTTTATCGTCGAGTCGAACGTCGAGGAGGAAGGACCGTACGAGATGGAAATTAGCGGGAATCTACCGGAGGGAATGGGAGAGGAGGTGCCCGAGGAGCAGGTGCCTAAGGAGGAGATGTCCAAGGAGGAGGTGTCGACAAAGAAGGAGGAGGAAAAGGTGGTGGAGGGACCGAAGCAGCAGTTGGCGAATAAGCGGGTGGTGCGAGCGACATCTCGTTATCTCCCTCCTCCTTGGGGATGGTTAACGGCCCGGCCCACGGCCAAATTGGGTGATCGCGTCATCAGCGTGGAGAAGACTGGAGATGACCACTATGACATCTTGCTGCCCACCGACCTGCCCGGGACCGACTTCTCCCTGACCATAGAATTCGGCAAAAGGCACATTTGTGAATTTCGTGTCGGGGATCGAACGGCGTCTTTGATTGGGAGCAAAATTCCCTTTTCCGGATTCAAAAATTCGGAAGGTGTGTACCAGAGATTCAACATCGTTCCACTGGAAACTATAGAGGATCCGAATGAGCGCAGGAACGCGGAGGAGCAGTTGCCCATCCTCACCGTCGACATTTTCAGCGTCCAGGAGAATACCGATTGCTTGGATTCTGGCTACCTCATTTCAAAGGTGACATCGCTTTCGAAACCCGTGCTGTGCACCGATAACGTGAAATCTCTGATTGACTACTCACCCGTGTCAGGCGAGAAGGATACCCTCGTGAAGACGTTAGTGTTCACTTTCAAGTATTCAAAAAGAAACGTTTATTAGCCATATATTGAATATTTCCAATAAATGTGAAAAATATATTGAAATAATAAATCTAAAATGTTTGAAGGATTGATGACTTTTTATTATGATTAAACCTCTCCTAATAATTATATATGGTGGGTAAAATAAGAAGATAAAACATCTTTTTTAGAGTAATTTATTTTCAAGAATATTTCAATTGACATACATAATTTATCACTTATCGTAGTAGACGTGACAAAAACTTTGAGTCCATTTCAAATTTATCACTTTGAGTCCATCAGATACACTTCAATTTCGCATGGAATTTCTCACGACGTACGTTTTCACGAATCCACTTTTTCAAACTTGAACTATTTTTAATCGCACATGCGAATTTCTCCGTCTGATGGCCAACTCCCGAATTACAAATAGTTTTCCATCAACTCCCGCCTGGAAGTCGACAATAACTTCACCCACCCTTCGCTGTGCAGGTGGTCCAACGGGAAGGGAGTGAATACATGGGCAGTCTGCCAAGCGCAAAACGTGATTCTCACGTGTTGAACCCCAAGTCTGGGCACTGCATTTTCCATGGGCAAAAAAGTTCTCGTCCAGCTGTCTGGCATTTATATTAGCAACTTGGATAGCAGCACGAACATGGTTTAAGACATTCTTGAATTTTCGCCATTCCACTTTGTTCAACGAAACCGATATACCCGTCCTCGGATCTAGGAATGCAGAACCCGATGTGCGAGTGAACGCAATTTGTTTCTCACCTTCGACTACTTCAGCAGTGACGGAGAAATTCGGATTTGCGATGGGTTTTAATTCCACAGAATTGTTTAAGTAGGCACTGATTTCCTGCTCGCGCAGAAAGAATATATCTAGGTCAGATTCAAAAATATCGAGTCCACTCGTTTCATCCTTCTCGGTCGGTCGATGCAGCAATCTCGCGTAGGCACGTCCACCATCGGGTTGGAATTGCCAAGCGATGTGAACCTGTTTGGACTTGTCGGAATTAAGCGGGGCGCCGCGGCAGTATAGGCTCTTGAAATCACTAGCGATAGGGAAATGGAGAGGGGGGAAACGATCGGGCGAACTGCTTTTTTCTCTTCTTCCTTCCTTCTCTTCTCTCGAAGAAAAAGATCTATCGTGTTCTCGAGAATATGGTGGAACTCCAACCAATCGTCCTCTTCTTTCCTCAACCTCGCTTCTCCCCTGAGAAGAGCTATAGCGTCCGTATAACAGCTGCAGAACTCCTCCCAATCGCCCTCCTTCTTCTTTCCTTTCGCGAAAGGAGTAAGTTGCTCCTTACGATTGTTGTGAAACTCCTCCCATTCGCTCTTCTTCTTCGTTGACGCCTTCTTCTTCGCGGGTCGAACGTACTCTTTCGACTTCCTCTTCTCGCCCGCCACTTTCTTCTTCGGAGGGGAAGACTGCTGCCCCAAAACCTCTCCACTCGACGACTGCATGATGATTGACTGAAAACTTACATTTCACCTTCAATTCCCGCGCAAAAAAAGCCGCAAACATCCGGTTTCCGTTCGATCACAATTTCCACACCCCACCCCACTTTCGCTCTCAATCTTTTTTTACCTAAAGTTTATTTCAACGTTTATTTTAACATCTTGAGGAATTAGAATCTCGAACAGTTTCTCTAGTTCGCTCGTTAATGATGAAAGTCTTTCTGAAATTGCGGCGGGAGATTTCTTCTTTTTCCGGTTACTCTTCTTCCTACGTGGCTCGTTCGCGGGAGACTCCATCACGATTGACATCCTTCGCTCGCATCCATCGTATCCTGTCCAGTTTCCGCCTCCAAACCGCAGTTTCCGCCGACGAACAGCAAACTTGCGATGACATTATCGTTTCTTTCTAATTCCCGAGCCAAAAAATTTAGTAAACATTTTGATGACTATGCAATCGTTCACATGTGGGCGTGTGAAGATTCGTACGAATTGATTGAGGCTATGTCCGGTGGATTTGAAGAAAGCGTACAGGCGGCCATATTCTCCGCACAAATCAGATTTGAAATTTTGAAGCCGAATAGAATTCGTTTTAACCAAAAAAATGTAGCTTAAATTAACAGTAAAAGATCCACACAGCAGAGATAAGACTCACGATGGAAGTATCATATGTCTCTTACACACTTCCTGTAGTAGATTTTCTAAAACTTTTTCGATTGGGTCGATGTCTAGTGATGAAAGACTGTATCACCTAGCTAACAAAAAGGGTGCGAGGGTCTATTATCTGAGTGAGAGATGTGAGAATATTTTTACATGAAATGAAATATGATATTATTAACTCAAGTGAGAAATAATTTTTAAGAGCATTGAATATAAGATACTCGTACCATTTGATTTATAGGAAGTTACCAAATCAAGTAGTGTTAAGGTAAAAGTTGACTGTAATTTATAGAAAAATTAATATGTGAGTAATTTTTTCTTTTTTTACAAGAATTTTTGAACCTAACTAGGATATGGAAAATTTTCGAGGGATGTGGATTAAAAACAAACATTTTCTTAAACAATTTTTATTAAATTTTTTTTGTCTATGTTAAATTTTTCCTCACTGTAATTATATTTCATTATCTCCCCCCCCGACATCTCATAGATTCGGGGGAGGAAAAGCTTCCTCTCACTCCCCCCAAATTTAATTACTGCCACAATTCCATCTCCATACCGGGTAGTGACTTTTTCAAGTCGCTCTACCCGGTATCTCTTGACCTCCTCCAACGCTTCCTTTTTCAGGAAGCGATACTGCTCTTCCGCAGATTGCAGCCTCGCACGTAAGTCGTTCTGTAAGAATAAATGGAGATTCAATTAGATATATCACCAGATATTTGATAAAGACGATGTAGAAACAGTTAAACTTACTAATGAGAAGGAGGACGACGTCGATGTAGTGGCAGTGGCGGTAGTGGTGGTGGTGTTATTAGGTTCCATCCTTTGAAGGAAAAATATAAATTAACTTAAAATGAACCATGAGAGGTTTAAATAGCTAACGATTGAAACACTCACATCAGTAAACCGGAGGATGATTAGAGCTACCAAAACCACCCTCGCCTCGGCTTGTCTGAGACAGAGCGTCATCGGTCACCTCCACAAATGTTATATCTGTGGCTATTCTTTCGAGGATGATTTGGCAAACACGATCCCCACGATTCACCATAAAATCTTCATCACTATGATTATAGAGGAGAACCTTTATTTCTCCTCTATAATCTGGATCGATCACACCCGCTCCCACTTCTATCCCATACCTTAACGATAGACTAGAGCGAGAGGCGAGTCTACCATAAAATCCTATAGGGATTTTAAGGGAGAAGCCTGTTTTTATTAACCCTCGTCCTCGCTTAGGAATTATATCCGACTGAATAGCGCTTATATCATATCCAGCAGGACAATTGTAAGAAGGTTTAGGAATAACTGCGAACGGGTGCAATTTCTTAAATGTGATGATCATTCTATTTTGAAAGTTCACATGAAACGATAAGTATCAGTATATACTTTAATTGATATGAAACGAAAAGTTAATGTATCTTCTTTAGTTGAATTTACTATCGTATATACTTAAAGTATAAAAATAGATTCGAAGTATACTCACTTAAAGTTTGATGTGGAACGTTTGATTGAACGTCTTGCTGTCTTCTCGTCTTGTTGACTTCTCGTTGAATTGATGAAATTGCCACCCAAGCCTCGGTTTATATACTAAAGAAACTATGACTGAAATCTCATAGTGTAGTCAGTCTCCACTGCATCAACCTTGACTGCTTTTCATTGAACTCTTTTAGAAAGCTATAATGCGACGAGGAAATGCGATACGTGATATTCTTTATTTTCGTTGACATACTTTCGAAATCAGTCTTAGACGTGACATTACTCATGACCGAAGCGTACAAAGTACATTCTCTGCCTCTATATTCTAAAGGTTATAGATCCATTGCATCAACCTTGACTGCTTTTCATTGAACTCATTCAAGCGGCGAGGAAATGCGATACGTGATATTCTTTATTTTCGTTGACATACTTTCGAAATAAGGCGTGTCATTAGTCATGACGGAATTACTCCGCGCACAAAGGAAATATCCCTCCACCGTTGCAGATAGTACCTATCCAGCGAGGAGGAGGAGGAAAATTTCATTAAAAATAATAAAAGATAGAGAAGGAGTCACTTGTATCTCAAAGTTCGATAGAAGCACATCAGTGTTTCTTAGCATCACACCCATCATCTTCTGGAGCTGGTAAGACTTTAAAATTACGGACGTGTCACCTTTGTTCAAAACTATGTACCAAGCGTACAGCTTAAAGTCCCTAGCTTTAACAGCACCAAATTCCATGTATCTACCAAGCTACGCTCCTTTGAACACTTGGTTAACTAAAAATTATAGACCGAGAATTTACGCTGTTCGGGCCGGAACAGCCTTATGTTTTTCTTTTCGTTTAAGTTGAATTTCCCTCCTTTCTTCCTTTTTCCCGCCTGCCTTGGTTTTTTGTTTTTTTTTGCAACTCTTCGCATATAGAGGGCTCTAGAAGCCAAGGAAGAAGAGTGCATGCCTTGCAGGAAGGCATTCGTTCGCCTGTGTCAAGGCGAAGAGGAAGGTATAATTATCTCGCCGAAGTTCTGGCGAGGAACAAGTCGTCGACGGACGCATGGGGTGCAGAGTTCGGCGGAAGCCAAGGTGAGGCGGGAATCCCTTCCTTATTTTCTTCTCCACCCCCTTCATTTCTTCCTTTTCATTTTATTTAAGATTTGGTTTCCAGTCCCTCATTTTTTTTTCTTTTATTATTTTTCGTTGTAAACGTAAGGCTAAGTTCCGGCCCTGCATGAATTGCATTTCGGGCGGGACACAACGGCCCCGTGACGCGACATTTTTTGGTGCCGAAACCGGGACCACATTTGGAAATCATTAGGCTTTATTCTATTTTAATTTATTTAGAGCGTTCAGTGCAATTATGACAGAAAGTGTAATAACCACGAGACAGAATTTCGAATCGCGTCTTTCCCTTCTGCGATTCAAACGGGACCAGTCCAAGGCCACTCTTTCGGTCGCGTATGATTTGGCACGTCAGTTGAGTGAATACCAGGGGCAAGTCAGGGAGCATCCTAATGTTGGCGTATTTTCTGCCAGGTGTTCTAGTCTAAAGGAGGTTTATCGTGGTTTTTTAGATGAAAATTTGGCAATTTTTGAGCACTGCAATAATTGCAATCGCGCGGACGTGCATCAGATAGATTCCGTTTTGGCAAAGGAGTTCGAGGAGAAGTATTATTTTATTTTGTCTGTTTCTGATGGATTGAGGGCGTCCACGAGTGATGTGGACTGGGAAGCCCCTGTGCCATTTCAAAAATGTAAACTCCCAGCCATTGATGTTCCGAAGTTTTCGGGGTCGTTTTCTGAATGGCCAGCTTTTCGTGATATATTTAAATCGGTGGTGCATTACCGGAATGATATATCCGCAATTGAAAAATTTTCCTATCTTAAATCCTCTCTCCAAGGCAAGGCATTGGCAATAATTGCCTCTGTACCTTTTGGCGAAGCTCATTATGCATCCGCCTGGAGAGAATTAAACGATTTTTATGATAATCCTCGCATTCTTGGGTTTTCATTTTTGGATAAAATGTTGTCGTTTCCGGAAATTTATAATAATCAAGCAGAGTTACAACAATTCGTGACAACGTTTGCAGAAATGTATGCGGCCTTAGGGACCCTGAATATTCCAGATTTGGGAGAATTTATTTTATTCCGCTTAGCCGCTCGAGTTTTGAATTCAGAGATATTATCCCAGTTTGAAGGATCGCTGAGTGGAAACATGTTCCCTTCTGTAACAAATCTAATTGATTTTGTAAAGAAAAGAATTGAAATTCTGCAAACATCAAGTGGAACGGTTTCTAAATTTACCTCCACGAATTCTCGAGGTAGATTTAAATTTTCTCTGCCAGTTTCAGCCAACGAAGCCTCTTCAAGGATGTCTAATTACTCAGAGAAACATGATAATTGTCCATTGTGTTCTTCTTTGCATCCTTTATTTAAATGTCCACGTTACATTGAAATGAGTTGTCATCAACGTTCAACCTTTGTGTGTTCAAAAGGGCTATGTCTCAATTGCCTAAGGCCGGGGCATTGGGCTCCCAAGTGTCAAGCAAGAGGTATGCGCTGTCAAAGATGTAAACGCTATCACCACACGTCTTTACATAATTCTGCCGAAGGCGGGGACTCAGTCGGCGCGAAGGACGCAGGAAAGGTTTCCACCGGATTGCGTGACGATAGTCAAGAGGGTATTTCCTTGTCAAAAACATCTACCACCTCACCCATACCCCCTGGTATCATATCGTCATGCACTCGGAGTGATCGGCAGCATTCGACTATTCTAGGCACAGCGGTTGCCTTGATTCAGGCTGGTAATGGGGCGTGGGAACGCATTAGAATTCTAATTGATCCTGGCTCGCAGTTATCTATTATCTCATCCTCGGCTGTAAGGCAATTATCCTTACCCATATCTGCTTACGAGGGCGAGCTATTTGGCTTAGCTCATGTTCCACTGCAGCAACCCCATGGTCAAGTTTTATGCTCTTTATCTCCAAGACATACGTCAACCCCAGTACTCACTACGAAGTCGGTTGTAGTATCAGAGGTACTAAATGAACTTCCAACAACTCCTCTCCCGCTCTATATTTTCAAAAAATTTTCACATTTGCGTCTCGCAGATCCCGAGTTCGATAGACCGGCCCCTGTAGAAATGTTATTGGGTATGGATTTATTTCCTAGGATTCTTCTCGGTGGGCGGAAATCATTGTCTTACGCAAATGTGATAGCTATGAATTCTGTGTTCGGTTGGGTTATAATGGGAAGTTATCCAATCACTGCCCCCCAGATCCTTCTCAGGTAATTTCGCTGGCTATTTGTAAGAGGGAGACACTTCTTCTCAATCAACTGAAAAGGTTTTGGGAGGTGGAAGAAGTGGAGGTCGAAATTCGACCGAGACCTGAAGACGTGCAATGCGAAGTGGGGTTTCAAAATACGCATCGTCGTATGCCAGACGGTAGATATCAAGTTATGTTGCCATTTAAGGCATATCCTCCCACTCTGGGAGATTCTCATGGATATGCTATCACGCGCTGGATGAACACGGAGCGCAGATTGTCAAGGAACTCGCGGTTAAAAGGCGAGTACCATAAATTCATGAGCGAGTACGAATCGCTGGGACATATGTCCAGGTCTACGAGTCCCGGATCGTATTATCTGCCGCATCATGCCGTGTTTAAGGATGCTTCCCAGTGCGGTCAAATACGTGTTGTTTTCGATGCCTCGGCGAAGACATCACTCGGTAATTCACTAAATGACGTCTTAGAAACTGGTCCCAAACTTCAAAGGGACATTTTTGACCTTTTAATTGGATTTAGGACGCATAAGGTCGCGTTTATTACCGACATTGCGAAAATGTATCGACAAATATCGTTACATCCCGACCATTGCACCTATCAACACGTTGTCTTCCGAGAGGATCCATCGTCCTCATTAGTGGATTATGAATTGAATACGGTGACCTACGGAGTTGTTTCTTCACCTTTTCTAGCGATCAGAACTCTACATCAGCTCGCCAGTGATGAAGGACAAAATTTCCCTTTAGCCTCAAAGGTGCTTCTTCATGACACATATGTTGATGACATCGTCACGGGAGCGAGCTCGATTTCAGAGGCACTAAATTTGCAAAAGCAATTAATTTCCTTGCTTTTATCAGGAGGCTTTTCTCTTGGAAAATGGGCAAGCAATGCTCCGGAATTATTAAGTCATATTCCCGAGGAGAAACGGGTATCAATTTTAAATTTTGATTCGAGCGATGTTTGCCTTTTAAAAGTTTTGGGAATGTACTGGTCACCAAAATCCGATACTTTTTCCTACCATGTCAATTTTGATGCTGTGGTCAATTCAAAAAGAAAGCTGCTTTCGAACATTGCCAGAATTTTTGACCCGATTGGGGCTTTGTCTCCCGTAACTTTATGGGCTAAAGTTTTGATGCAATCCCTGTGGAATGAAAAATTATCTTGGGATGATTCCCTTCCAGAAGGCATTAGGAATCAATGGGATAATTTTGTCTCGCAGAGTCAGTTGTTGCAGCAGATAAAGTTTCCTCGATATATATTTCCCCGGTCTTCTTCAGAGGCGCAGCTGATCGGATTCTGTGATGCATCGGAGCGCGGCTACGGTGCGGTGGTGTATATAAGAACGGTCGCAGAATCAGAAATTAATGTTCATCTAGTTGCGGCTAAAAGTAAAGGTGCTCCCTTGAAAACTTTATCTATTCCAAGGCTTGAGTTATTGGGAGCGTACTTATTATCTAAGCTTCTATCCCATTTGTCATCTTTTTTGGACAAAAGATTTCATATCCTCAAAATATACGCTTGGACCGATTCTCAGATTGTGTTGGCGTGGTTGCGAATGTCACCTCATTCATTAAAGACCTTTGTTGCTAACAGAATCACCCACATTACGGCTTCAATTCCCAGTTCTTCGTGGAGACACATTGAATCATCCAACAATCCAGCGGATTGTGTCTCGAGGGGAATGATGCCAAATCAGTTACTGCTATGTGACTTATATTGGTCCGGTCCGGAATTTCTAAGGGAGGATGAATCAAAGTGGCCCTCTATACCTTCGGAAAGTAAATATGCCAATGATCTACCGGAGGTGAAGATTCAATCGCAATGGGCAGGGGCCATCCAAGATGAAAAGGGATGTTCATGTCATTGGATGAAGGCGTATTCCTGCTACTTGAAATTAATACGAACAGTTGTATTTGTGCGTAGATTTATCTCTGGTTGTAAGGGAGTGCAGCGACCATCCAATCTTCTTATTTTGGAATCTGAATGGACCGAATCTCTTAACCTCATCATAAAACTGGTTCAGAAATGTCATTTCAAGGATGTCCTCCATTCGATTTCTCGAAACAAGTGTCTTCATTCGACTTTTGCCCGTCTCTCTCCTATTATTGATGATCAAGGGATCCTCAGGGTGGGCGGCAGGCTCATTAATTCCGCATTGCCTCAATCACAAAAACAACCTGTTTTGTTGCCTAAAGAGAGTCATCTCTCTAGATTGATTGTGCGGCATTATCACTTTGCATCTCTGCACGGGGGACCTCGAATGGTAGAGGCATTAATCGTCAGAAAATTTTGGATTATATCTGGTAGAGCACTTGTGAGATCGGAAATAATTAAGTGCATTGTGTGTGCACGTTATCGAGGAGCCCACCTTCAGCCCATTATGTCACCGTTACCATCGGCGCGGGTTGTCCCTAACCCACCATTTTCTTTAATTGGAGTAGATTATGGGGGTCCTTTCACCTACAAGTTAAGTAATAGGAGAAATGGAGCACATGATAAATGTTATTCGTGTCTATTTATCTGCTTCACCACTAAGGCGGTTCATTTAGAGTTAGTGACATCTCTGTCAACCATAGCTTTTATAGCGGGATTTCAGAGATTCATATCCCGACGCGGTATCCCTAAAGTGATACATTCAGATTGTGGCACTAATTTTGTTGTGGCCGATAGATATTTAAAGGATCTGTATCAAATGATCCGTTCACAGGGCCACAAGAAGACCTTAACGTCATTTTTGCCAGATTCGGGTATCGTTTGGAAGTTTAATCCCCCTTCCGCTCCCCATTTTGGGGGACTTTGGGAGGCTGGCATTAAATCAGTAAAATACCATTTGCGCAGATTCCTTCATGGCCACGCTCTAAATTTCGAGGAATACGCGACGCTTTTTAGTAAAATTGAAGCCATTTTAAATTCCCGACCGTTGACTCCAATATCATCCGATCCTTCGGAGATCGACTGCCTAACGCCTGGCCATTTTTTGATAGGCCGTCCACTAATAGAATTGCCTGCTCACATTACAGAAGAATGTTTTCCTCTTCCCGTTAGGTGGCGACTGGTTGAGCAAATTTATCGCCACTTCTGGCGTCGGTGGTCTTGGGAATATCTGCACACGTTACAGTAGAGATCGAAATGGACGCCTTGAGCGCTTTGTGTACAACTCTACGGTAGATCATCTATCTCGGCTGAACTTTTTTGACAAATATCAATCGGGCTTTCGTAAAAACCACAGCACTCAGTCTGCACTAATTAAAATAACAGATGACATTCGTCGATCAATAGACGATAGAAAAATCACAATTCTAGTTCAATTTGACCTTAGCAAAGCCTTCGATTCCGTAGATCATGATATTCTACTACGACGCATGGCTCAACTTCAGTTATCTCCCTCCGTTCTGTTCTGGTTTCATTCTTACCTATCCAATCGGCAACAGGCTGTTAAATACGGTGAATGTAAAGAATCAAGTTTTCTACCTGTTCCCCGGGGAGTCCCGCAAGGCTCAATTCTTGGACCCCTATTGTTCACTATATATATCAAAGACCTCACTAGCATCATATCTCATTGCAAATACCATCTTTATGCAGACGACTTGCAGATTTATCTCGAATCCCACCCAAAGGAAATAGAAAATGCTGTTGAATTGATCAATAAAGATATCCAAAGTATCTGTAAATGGTTAGCTGTTAATCGGCTGAAGTTGAATCCTGACAAGACTAAGTCAATAATATTTGGTAGTCCTTCCTATCTGAACTTCATCTCAATGAGTGGCCCTCCCAAAATAATGGTACAGAATATTCTTATAGATTACTCGACTTCAGTGAAATAACACCTTGAGCTGGCGGGAGCACGTTAAAGCTATATCTAACAATGTGTATAAGACTATGTACCAATTAAAGCACTTCAGGCATCTGCTCCCAATTTCACTTCGCCAGAAGCTGGTTCAAACTCTGGTATTCCCATATTTTGACTATTGTTCAATCATTTTCTCAGATGTTAACTCAGAACTGTGCATTAAGCTGCAGCGTCTTCAAAACTCCTGTCTGCGTTTTGTTTTCAACGTCCGCTATGATGAACACGTCACGCCTTATTACGAAAAAATTAAATGGCTGAAATTGGATAAACGCCGAAAACTGCATAAGGCTTTATACGTGTTTAAGGTTCCGAAATCCAAAAACCCCACCTATTTGTATGAAAATTTTATATGTAATGTAGATACAGGAAAAAGATCAACTCGTGTCACTGAGTTATTTTTAGTCCCTAAATTCCATACCTTATTATTTGAGCACTCTTTCCTAATTTCCTCCTGCAAGTTATGGAATTGTTTACCTGTAAATGTTAAATCCTCTATGACAATTTCGATGTTCAAGAGAAACATGACTGATTACCTATGGAAAATTGCTTAGTGCTTTGTAATCTTTTATGTTATGGCATGTATTTATTTCTTTTCTATGTTCCAGGGGACTTAAAGTCCCAGAACAATAAAGACTATTTTCTATTCTATTCTATAATGCTGCCGATGAGAATTTGAATCAGGTTCGTGTAAATGTAGTGTATCTGATTGGCTGATTTACTCCGTAATGCCCATTTATTCATCTGCCTCTTAAAGACTACTAGTATGAGGACTTCTGAGTATGTTTTCGCCGACTCCATGTTTCTTTCTCTTCCTGGTCGCTCCTTTATTAATTTTATACCCACATAAGCGTCAAATTACCAACCTACTCACCAGAGATTAATGGTGAAAATTACCTCTCAAGTGTTTCTCCTCAAAAGACCAACCAAGATTTCTCGGGTAGGATATGCGTACCAAAACGTGTTTTCACATAGAAGACCGATCATTGGTTTAAGAAATAATCCTTTTCCAATAATCACTAACGAAATGTAATTATAGCCACGCTTCAAAAACCACACTCTTCCCGTAGGACCAATTAAATGATTTCACTTGCCTCTCAATTTTCACTTCCGCATGGGCGACAATGCCCCTGGATTTCCCTCTCTTATTCTCAGCTGCGCAATACCTCCTCTGGGACAGCTCCCTTTGTTAGATTGAAAACAAACTTTCTTATGGCGTCGACTATGACCTCCTCCAAAATGCAGAAGAGATGCAGGCATCCTTCTCCACCTAAAAAGGACAGATACGGGTGAATTGTGTACTTATATATATACCCTCCCATTAATTGAAGTAGGGATGGGGAGTGCATTACCATCGGCCCTTTCGTTCTGAGACATTTACGGTTACATCCAAATTAAAAATAATCTCCGTGTTTTTTATTCACCCGTTTGACAAGGACATTGACGTTAGAAGTAGATGGCTTCTTCTTGTCTTTACTGATGAACTAAAAGGAAGGAGTGAAGATTTTTAGGGTGTATAGCTGATTGTCTTGTATTCGACACACCCGCTATCGCCTCTGCTCACTTTAGGAACATGCATGTTCCAAAAATTCTGCTGAGGTAGTTGTGTAGAGAGCTGATAACTGAAACTCGTTGCTTCCTGTTTGTTTCATTAGTTCTTTCCACTTAGCGCGTCAAATCTAGTGGCTTCCTTCCCCTCCGTTCGGGGATGCAATAGACTGAAAGCTGAACTCTCGAACTGAATTGCTGGGACATGTTGAGGGCAGCCATCAACTCATAGCGATTCGTGCGACCAGCGTGGTGATGCCCATAATCACAGCCTTCCACTAGGTCTTGGTGCCCAGAATATCACACAGCATCGGCTCAGATCTTATGGAAACATCTCGCAGATTTGAACCCTCTACTCTCAGGTCAGTATTCAAACGCAATACCCATTCGGAAGGCGTAGTGCATTGTCATTATACTCCATTTTGTGCCCGGTGTACCGAACCCTGTGGATTCTGCTATTTGCAACGAGTTTAATTCTTTTATTCAATCATCTTTCCTTGTCATGAACGTTATCTTTTCGAATACTACGGAAGTAGTGATTATTCAAGGAATGGAGAGGCATTTTCCATATTCGCAGTGGAGGAAGATGGTGCAACTAGCTAACACACCTGTTGCCACGTCAAGTAATGTTATCCTTTTCCATTCATATCGATATTCAAATTGTCCTACCAAATTTTTAAACATCATGCAGATTAACAGCCCTAATCATAGCAGCCCCCTGCACCACATCTATCGCCCTCTAGACCATAAAGGTACAGGTTTGGTCACCATAATTTTAACGCACTTCTTTATGTTAATAGCATAATTGTTAGTGAAATGTTTCAATGCTTACAAAATCACCTTCGTCGATGAAAAACGAAAATTGTGAATGCCATTTAATTCAATTCTTAAAGAAAAAGTCGAGTTTCGCCCAAGCCTCGATAAAAAAAACAAACTTCTCAAATATATACGTACAGTATATTAGTGCATCAGCTACATAAGAGAGTTGAGATCCTAGAAACTGAAGAAGGGGAGTTTGACAATTTGTTGTATAATTCTACATGGGATATAGGTCAACAATACTAAATTTTCTTTCCATAACCCTCATTTGAGTTATACCTCGGGCCAGGACTTCCTGTGGACGAAACAAGAGATTACAAAAAGATGTGTCATGTGTCCGGGGACAGTTGCAACTGCCCTTCATTTGCCATCCAGACGTATGATGGAACCTGCAATAACTTGAAGCACAAAGACAACGGAGTGGTTGCTCCTCTTTAAAAAGAGTGATGCTACCCAGGTACAGCGACGGTGAGTATTGAAAGTTTCCTTAGATATACATGCTACAACACTTCCTTTAGTAACGCAGTATATCAGAAACGCTACAGAGAATCACTCAGACTTGCAGAGGACGCTTTTGAACGCTATCTACATGATGTTCGTTCCACAGATGGAAGGTAATAAGCCACGTGCTCGAATGTAAAAACATTCTCGTGAATACTTTTATTATATTAACAATTATGCTAATTCGGCATGTATTATAAATGAAAGAATAGTGAGAATATGTTATATAAGGCGTACGACTGCCCCAAGCTACCGAAGGATTGGAGAAGTCATTCAGCACGTAAATGAACCTCAAAACCTATTGTAATTGCTTCTTTTGATAAGATTACACAAAAAATACCGACTAGACTTCAATAGACCAAAGAATACCCATAGACAAAAATGTAGGATACCAAATGTTCAGCGAAAACAAATACTAAGTTTATCATTGCTTGCACTATAGCAATTGTCTACTACAGATGAACATAGTTTTTTTCAATACGTTAGCCCACGGAGCTCAATTTAATCTAAGTAATTTTAATAACAATAAGTAACACGAAATCCATTATTTCGATACTATTACCATAAAGAACTTTACTATTAACTAACATATGAAAAATAATCTTTTTACGGTAGGAAATAAAAATGGTTGCGGGATCTTAGAATGACAAGTATAAATTCCTTGAAGGAATGCCTTTTTTGATCATGTATGACAATTTTTTATACAAATTGGATTACACGATCAAGATTGAACGTCCTTAGTACTAAAAGACACATTCATTTCTGAGCTAACTGCCAGCTCTTTGACATTTCGATCTAAAATGTTTATAATGGCAACATTAGCATACCCATTTCTTTTAAAAGTTCGTAAATAATGCTTAGTTTATCGCATAACTCACTTCACTCACAGGGACTAATTTGATCAAACAAAATATTACCGCATGGAAGGTGACAGCTTGTGACTGTGGAAGAGACACACACTGAAAGCCATTTCTGCATCCGTGAATCTGGTATCAAGAGAGAGAGAGAGAGATTGAGTTTGTTCTTTCAGAGAAGAACGGCAAATTTCAAAAAGCATCACATCCAACTTTAATTGCAAACTTAATGAATACGAGTATGTTCTTTAGTTACACCAAAAATTTTCAAGTAACTTAACGCTACCAAACCACAGGCAAAGGACATCATCAGCTTATCCATGACATAAAAACAAAATAATATATTATAGTAGAATAATTGCGTCTAATTGTTTGTGCTTCAAGTAATCAATAGCATATTCAGCTGCCAAATCTGTTGACCACGGGGTATTCACAGCGAGGTAATAAGTGTGCATACAAAGCTTTCCATTTAAATACAAAAAATATTGCTTGATATATATTTTTTTAAATATTTAAATCCTCTTTCTTAGCCTTCACGTGGTTATTGACAGGATTAATTGCTGTTTCGACTGCTTCCGAGGTCCGAGATAAATGAAGTAATTAGATCAGTAAACATTAAAATATAATAGCCTGGAATATTTAGGTGGTTGAACATCATCAGGTGAATTTGCTCATTTCAATAAAACAAACCGAACGGCATTGATTCTGTATTAAAATTTTGGCAGCCAACGAATTTAAGTGGAAAAAATTGTTTAACATGTTATAGTTGAGGATATTATGAAAGGAGACGGTGAAACTAAAAGAGTATTGAAAAATATTTTTATCACATACGAAAATCCATCCATGGGGAGATCTTTCGTTTTAAAGGCGCTGGGAAGTCTATAGGTCTCCCGAAGACGTTGACCTGTCTGTATGACTACTTCTATAGAGTCCGTTTGATGATACACTACCCGGTCGCACGGGAAGCTGTCTCTTTGGCGAACAGTTCGCAAATAAAGACTCCGTCAAGCTGATCGGTTCTCCGCCAATGTCGCCAGTTTCAACCATTCCTTCACACAAGTTCAGTCGAGAGCATTTCCCAATTCGTGGATAACATACGTGTCTTGATAATTCAACTGATTGCCATTTTAAAATTCACCTTATACCTCTCCTTCGTGACCTTCCACTGAACTTACTTCACCGCGTACCTTTCGCGACGAAGAACCCATCAATGAATGAGGATAATCATCTTTACTTTGTCAATTCTTCCATATTTTTCACATACCATTTCTCTTTTACATAATTTCATTTTCCAACCTAATCGTTTTCACCGTGAATATAGTCTTCGGGTTTTAGATATGTTTTAAATGGCATCCGACTCGATAGTTATGTTTTCAGAAGCAAAAAATAGACGACGATCACGATCACTATATATTAATCGATTATCGTAGAGTGTAAGCCAAGGTCATATCTGTGACAAAAGAATGAATCTAAATAAAAAAAGATGCTAATCTCTTTCCTTTGGTATAAGAACAGTGAATAATTAAAAAGTAGGTGTCCTAACGATAATGCAACCGTTCGCCATATTTTATTTCACTATTCATTTCCCATTTGAGAAGTCTCACTAGAGATACTCTCTTAACTTTCACTGAAAATACACTCCTTGCAAGAGGCTAACCAATGGTGCGGCAGTGGTGCATGGTGTAATGCGGCCATTTCCATTCATATGGCTAACCCTCTCACCGTTTCAACGCGCTAAATCTATCTAAATATCTTCTCACTTTCATTTCCTGGATATTTCTTAGAACGTACTTATGAAACAGTTACCTGGAAGCTGCCTAATCAAGTATGTTGCCAAATGTGAAATGCTTTTTTGGCAAGAATGGCTAAGATGGTCTTCAAAAGATTTAAATTACTTTATAGTAAATTTACCTTTGTTCTAAGAGGTATACCCCATTAAAAGCATGTACGGTAATTGATATGACTAATCAATTTTCTATACAATCAAAATAATCCTCATTTAGTTTACTCCTTACTATTACTTTCTAGTACATTTACCTTTGTTCTAAGAGGTATTACCTCATTAAAATCATGTTCGGCGATTGATATGACTAAGTCTCCGATCAAGTGAAAAGCATGCAGCGAGATGCTTTCCAGCCCATTTCATCAACGTGAGTATTAGTATATGGAAATTAAGTGAAATTAGTAATACATAAGAAATAAATAGCGATAATTATCAACTCATTAACGAACTTTTTATGTTTCTCGTCGATATTTTAAATGATTTAAGATGGATACTTACATGTTTGTTTTGATTTAAAAAAAATTCGTACGTTTGTTTACTCTTGTATACATTTTTTTATTTAAAAAAAGTTTTCATTTTTGCTATTTGAATTAATTAATTTATTGCGTCTTTGAGTAATTTATATGATTTGATTATATTTTAGGTTTTGAGCCTTTTTTAAATGTTTTTGACAGATCAAAGCTGTGAATATATTTGCTAGTTACTAACAGCATTTGCTGACAAGACATAGGCTTAGCAGGACTATACTGGTAAATATATTGAGAATAAATTTATTTATTATTATTATTAATATATTTTTCTGGCACTCTTTTTTCTCTCATGCATCTCCATATTTTCTGTCTCGGTACTCTATCATATGCTTTATCCAGATTGATCATCATATGTTTCAAAGAGTGCATATCTTTATATCTGTCCATTTTTTGTAGAAGACCAGCGATTTCATCAATTTTCCCACTGAAAGGAATGAATCCAGTCTGTCCATCCCCTTTTTTCTGTTTCATGCCTTAAATTATTTTCAACGATTATTTTATCATTACTTCATGGAATGTGACTTTGGTTTGATCCCACTATTATTACCACTGTATTGCATATTTCCTATTCCTTCAAATAAATAAACCATACATTTTCCACAATGGCTTATTTGTGACAAACATCGCCTGAATTAAACACAGTCGTGTTAATCGAGCGGATAGTGCATAGCATTTGTGCTATCCTATTGATGAGAAAAAAAGAACTGGGAGGAATATTAGCAACTATGACCCTACAACGCACATAAATGATTGTTCGTTTTCTTAAGGTAACTATGATATTTATAAAGTACTCGTAGGTATAATGGTCTATGATTCTTTAAATAATAATAATGTATCCTCTGAGTCCTTGCCACTTGAATAGATGCTACTTAGATCTACTAGTTTGTCCATGTAGTCGAAGGGACCAGAACAAAGTGATCATCAAATAATTTAAAATGTCTCAACCCACTGATCTTTGATAGTGACCATAATATAGCATTTCTAAGCTCTGAAAATAAACCTACTGCATCTACATTAGCGAAACGCAGCATGAATAAATTTTGGAATAACGAAATCGTTAAAGAAATTATTGAACACCTAGTATTTAAAGGCTGTAAATTTCAGTTGTATCAAACAAAAATGATTACGGACATATTCCTATTCTTTGCTGACACTAATTTCGAAAACATTCACTATTACATATTGAAAGTAGAAATTGGATCGGAGAATACAAAAAATCTATCAGTTTTAAATAGGAAAAAACAACTAATAAATATCAAATTCATAACTCAAGGAGTTTTACAGACGAATTTTGATAGAAAAAAGTCAAATACATTATTTCATATACATCTGAATAAGCGAATACTTTTCTATTAATATTAAACTAATTTTATCGCTATTGTATATGCCATCCTTCTGGTCATTTGGGTGTCGTTGTTATTGAAAAATGTGAGCTTTCGCATATTTTTATCAGCTCACTACTTCAATGTTTATGAAAGATAAGCCACTGATTCTAGACATTAAGTTTATTTCGTATCTTTAGTTATTACTTTATAATAAATTATGCAGATGTATCGACAACTTGCGATAACGCTCTTGAAATCACAATGTCACTTGAGTATTTGATTTCGGAAGCTAGACAAGAAGCTTGTTTATGCTAATTAAAACGGTTTAATTTACCTATACTCTCATATTTTTGTCTTTACTTTTCTAGTAACCCACTGATGAAGTTCAGTGATCTGCCTGAACTGAACTTAAGCCCCTGGCAAAACTCAACGTTACCAGATGCAACATAATATAATAAAGAGTTGGCGGTAAAAAAGTACTACAGGGTCAAGCTCAACAAGAAGCCCGAGAGAAGACAATATACCGTTTTTTTTGTAAAAGCATAACTCTTAAGCTGGATTTTAAGTAAAATTTACTCTGGATTCATTTTTGCTGCGAAATACACTGCTGTGCAAGTTAATAAAAACGGCAGGTTATGCTATCTCGAATCATTTTCACGTAAATACATATTACATACATAAACAACTACTTCTTATTTCCTTAAAATAGAGGCTTTTCTTTTTCATGAGAAAGGAATACAAAAAAAATTTCATTTTATTTTGTGCGTGTTTAAAACGAGTTTTAGTTCTTATCGGTTTGGAAGTGTATTTCTCTCATTTTATCGCTTCTGCCGGAACCTTTAAAATGTAGTGTGGCGTCAAAATGATTAAACAACCGAATGACCTGTGACGTCATTTTCGCTATTTCCTTGCGGACTCAAATGTGTTCTCATGCTTAAGGTGGAAAAATGCGCGGTAAAATTACGTTAGAATATTTTTCTGTCATTAGATGTGTATTTGCTATGAGAGCTAAGGGATATAGATAGTGTTTTATGCCACAGTACTCAAATACTTCCATAAAAACACAGAAGAACAAATTTATTCAGCTTCCAAACGCCGAAAGGAGAAAGAAATTATGGTTTCTAACGGAACGCTGGTATTTCGTCCCCAGCAAAACCAAATCCTACTGTTTAGAACACCATTTTAAAGTATGCCCTAACTCATGACAATCATTATGTTTGCATTTAAATAAATTTTTCACATTCAATTTGCCTTTATTGCATTTTTTTAATCAGGACCTTCTAAGCCACATGGCTTATCAGAAGGTTTCATAGTATTCATACCAGCGGCATGTTACATAGTGGAAAATAATATTAACATACATAAAACAGAACTCAAAACACATCTCATTGGAGAAGAAAAAAAAAAGAAAAACTTAAAAAACCTGTAACATGAATACATTTGCCATAGTTTAACATAATATTGCAATGATAAAAGTAAAAAACAAAATTCACAAATTATCACAGAAATGTAACATATTCATAAATATAGTGCTTAGTTTTAAGGGACTACAGATTCACAATATCATTAATTAACCACTCCTTGATACTTTTTTTAATTTCAGCCATTCTTTTTAAATTTCTCAATTGCTTAGGCATACAATTAAACGTATATGGTATAATATTTGTAGGCAACCTTTTTCCATATAAATTTTGATAATTATAAGTTATCAGCATATGAGTATTTCTTTTAGACATACAATGTGTATTCTTACAGGGAACTTGGTATTCTTTCTTAAAATAATTTTCCACAATGATTAACCACTTAAATAATTTATCTACAATTAAAACATTATATTTTACACGAAGTGATTTCAGGTCAGTGTTACCACAATATGAGAACCCATCCAAAGCAATTGATTTTAAAATTCTTTTTTGGTTTCTAATTATTGTATTTAACAGTGTAATACAGGCCATGCCCCAAACTGTGATTCCGTATCTCAGTATGCTCTCAGCCATTGCGAAATAAATAATTAATTTGGTCTTTGTAGGTACAATTTGCCTGAGCATAAACATTTGATACGCCACAGTTCTTAATTTTTTATTAATTTTGTTTATGTGAAGAGGGAATTTGAAGTGCTCATCAATGATCACACCAAGGTAAGTGTACTTTTTTACCTGGTCCAATAAAGGACAGTTGCAGTTATCAACAAGATCATTATTTTTGTCATGAATACATTTGTGGGAATGGATTTTTACATTTACCTCTTTCCTCATTTTACTCATTGAGGATGTATGCATAATCGACGTTTTACCTTTATTTATAATTAGATTATTGTCATGCGACCAAATTTTTAACATATTAAAGTCTATTTGCATCCTTTTATGGCATGTTTCAAAATTTTTATGGACACTTACAAACACAATGTCATCAGCATACATGATAATTTTAGTATGCCGAATAGCTAGACATATATCATTTATATCTATCAAAAAGAGGAGAGGTCCCAGAATGGACCCCTGAGGAACCCCATACTTTATGATTTCAGTATCACTATTAGTACCATTTATTTTAACTATCATCCTTCTATTGGTTAGGTAACTCTCAAACCAACTATTTTATTGTAAATTTATGCAAATTATTTCAATTTTGTAACCGGAATATCGACAAATTTCATGTTTGTGTCGATGATGGAAAGTCCGACTAAATAAAAACCTGAAGCCTCGATATGTATTTGCACTAAGAATGCTTTACTCCTAACTTTGTGTTCTAGGGATCTCTTTGCAATGGCTGTGCAGTGTTCTCTTTTCACTTGGATGGGTCCTTTATCATTATCGCCACAACTCACAAGAAGGTCTTTTACATTAATAAAGTTAAAATTAACCTTGAAAATCCATGAACCTCTAAAAGTACCTAACGCAAAAATTCGTGAATTTCAGACATTCCGGTTTTTTATGACAAGTTTCTTTCTTTATCATAATTAACTGCTCCAGATATATATAATTCACTTCATCATGGTTAGGACAAGACTCAGAAACAGTGTCCAGAACTCGTGGAGCTATCCGGGAGCTGATTCACACTCGGGTTATAAGTTAGTTATGATGAAGTATGATGTTAGATTCAACAAGCTTAATAAAAGTAGGAGGATAAAGAGGTGGAACTAGGAGGCATTGGAAGCGGGAAAAAAGTAGGAAATACCAAGAGATAGTGTAAGGGAACATAAACGAAGCCAAGGAAATAGGAACAAATGGGAGAATATAAAATCCGGCATTCTAAGAGCGGTCGAGAAAACAATAGGCGCAGCGGAAAAGAGGATAGTAAAGAAGCAGAGGACTATGGAAAAAATGATGAGGAAACTGGAGGAGAGAAACGGAATAACGTCGAAATCGACATAAGTAAGACGAAATACAAAGAGATAAATAATCAACTACGGCGAATAAGCAATTGGGAGAAGGAAAATTGGTGAAAAAGGCAATGCGAGGAAATGTAAATATTGCTAAAAGTAGGGGTAGTGCGTGCGTTGTACGCTAAAATAAAATTGCTAACGGGAGGTAGGGAGGGCAAGCGGTACCAAAAATCAATAATAATCAGGCGTCTATAGAGGGTCGAGATTAGACTATGACAGTCTCTTCTTCCATCTAACCCCTCGTCAGATAAATACATGAAATAAGAATGAAGGAATATATATACATTTGTGGCAAAAACGTAAGGAAGTAAGGAGGTGATATCTTTGATGAACAAACCTACTGCAGGAAAATACCCACATATAAAGGGATGCGTGAAAAACCTCCGAAAATCTACAGACAGATTCAGGTAATGTAACTCAAACAACAAAAACAATGCATAAAATACATAAGAAATGATAATAATAATAAAAAAGGTGAATTATACATGACTGCAAAGTAAAAATATCTAAATATCCAATAAATTTCAAATAAGTAATAAGAGAATAAAAAAATACATAATAGGAAAGTAAAAATAAATAAATAAAATAAAATAACAAGAACAAGGATTTAAAAAATACGACGATGAAGGACTGATGAGGTAAGATATAAATCGAGCAGGAAGACATTCAAGATCGGTGGAGAGAATACGTGGAGAATGCGTAGGATCTACGAGGAAGGAGTATGGCCAGAGAATTTCGTGGAAAGTATTGATTCCCAGCGAAAAAAAAACAGAATGCATCAGAACGCGAGGACTACAAGACAATCAGTTTGATTTCACACGCAGCCAAAATAATCAATAAAATTTTGAGGGTCAGGCCAATTACTAATGGAGCGATGACCAGTTTGGGTTATTGAAGAGAAGGTTAGCTCGGGATGTGATTTCGGAGATGAGACTACTTAAATAAAGCAGCATAGAATATAACCAGGACGTTTTAGCGTACTTTATTGATTTTTAAAATACTTTTTTAGAATATATTGGGATAAACTAACGGATATACTCGGAAAATTGTGAATAGATTGGCGAGACAGGAGATTAATCCGACTCCAATATGTGACACAAAGAGCGCATGTAAGGGTGGCTGCCAGTGAATCAGGGTGGTCATATAGGTCACGGGGTAAGGAAAGGGTGCCCGTTGTCACCATTCGTTTTTAATATTTACGCTAAGGAAACGGTAAGACAGGCATGGGAATATACCACCTGGGCACCTGATAAAGTTGGTTAGATTCGCGAACTATCAGGCGATGGTTAGTGGTCCTTAGAATGGTTTTCAAGCTCTGGTAAATGCTTTAGATATGCAGTGTGGTATATTCGGAAATAAGATAAATCATAAGAAAACAAAAGTAATGAGATTCTCGCGGACAAAGAAAGCATGGCTGGTCACAAAATGTTGAGGACTCAAACTGAGTAATTAGAGTACCTACTTAATTTACTTAGGTAGTCCACTAGAAGAACCCAGCATAGTAGGAAAGATGTATGGAAGAAAATAGCGCTTGCTATGGAGGCGTTTAATATTAGAAGGGAGCTGATCACGGGGACCTAGGGTAAGGATGTGAAGAAGAGGCTGGCGAAGAGCCTAGCGTAGCATGGCGCAGAAACGTGGACCCTCAGAAAGGAGGACGAGAATAGGCTGCAGGCATTAGAGATGTGGGTGTGGCGAACGATGGAAAAGGTGAGGTGGACGGAAAGGAAGAGTAACGAGGTAGTGCTTGAGATGGTGGGTGCGGAAAGGATACATCTTAATGAAAGTTGGAATCGGCAAAGTAGGTGGCAGGAGGATGTAGTAAGGAGCGATAGGTTGCTCAAGAAAGAGATAGAGAGAAGAATGTTCTACACGCGTGGAAAAAAACAATACTAGAGAGAGATAGGCCCCTGAAAGTGTAGAAAACGGGGAGGAGATTCTCTGACATTCAACAAAACCTACTTTTACAAGTAGAATACTTTTGAAAAACTGCTCCTTCCACTTACTCTAGCAGGTGAGTGCACTGCCCTCAATTGCAAACTTTCAAATGCTGGGGCACAAAAAATCTCACGGCTGGTGTATTTCGCGTGACGCACATCCGTGCTGCGCACCAAGGCTAAAAATGTAATCGGAAAATCTGAGGGCCAGCAATATGAAGTAAATAGAAAAAAATTGGCGCGCCAATATAACCTTGCTATTTACAATTCAGCATGCTCGCCTCTCAGAACAGATGCTTGCCCTACTCCGCTGGCTATCCTCTGCTCACCAGAGGTACTCGTACCATATAACCTTACAACTCAAAGAAATGGCACACGAAGCTTTAATGGAGCCGTATAAAAGAGGCGATTATTGATTAGGAGAATAAACGGGAGGTTGTCTAATGATAAAAAGCTCCTACACATTACTATCCGTTTTATTTCAGCAAGTTCCTTATTTTATCGAAAGAAATAATTTTAAAAAGTTATAAATGTCCGAATCAAGTACAACTTATTTTGGTCTAAAAAAGCGTGCTGTACTGGCGACCAAAAATAAAGTGATAAAGACACTCCAATTCCGAGGTTCTAAAATTTTTTTTACCCTGTTATCATAAGAGCTTTATTTTCGAGTAAAAAAGTCTTCCCTATCGGCTATTTTGTTGCTGTTTTCCGAATCGTCCGTTCGGGCTTTTCTTAATATCTTGTGCCACTTTTCTCGAGACAACGACATAAGAAAGGTTAATCAAAAAGAAATGCTATACCTAAATGGTTATCCCCGCCTAAGTACCTATAGCAGAATAAATATCTCACACTATGTTTTTTGTCCATTTTTCTTTCTTCTTTTTGTAAATTCAATTGCTGTAAAATTAAAACATTTATTTTTATGTTTCCTCATCCGTATTTGCTATAAAATATATGATTGTTTAAATATTTTTAATATACATAACGTGTAAACCTGTTCGGCAACACTCAAGGTTAGCGTTATGAAAGGAAATGGTTCCAGGCATGATTTTGAGGAAGTAATTCATAGTAACTTAAATAAATGACCTGAAGATGACACGAAGTATCGAAACCCGGGTCGTGTTATTAAACCTATAGTGGAGTATACAAAGTTTTATTTAAGTTGTTATGAAAGGACCTCTACCCGAGAATGAAAAATCACAGAAATCATGGCACTCACTGACCATTCAAATTGATAACTTGGTAACATATGAGTCAATTCAATTTATAATTCACATTTATCATACTACTACTGTAAAATTGTCAGTTTCTTTACACAGCGCATTGTACAACGCTCCACTGCGGAAATATAACTCCAAAAAGAGAAATTTTGCCATGAAAAAATCAGTACCAGATGAACGAGCTTATCCCGACAGCAAAATGTGCATTAAAAAATGAAAAAATTAAACATACTGCCGCAAAAAAGTTAATACTCAAGGAGATAATAAATTCTATTAAGATTTAATATTGAAATATCCTCGGTTATCAGGAAAAGCAATATCCTCCTCGTCTTCGTCATCGTCGTTATTCACTGGGGTAACATATTTATTAGAATCGAGATTATTTATTACTACTTTCGTTTTACGGCGGGGATCCTCTGGTGGTACTTAACTGAACTTCTAAGCCTTTTGACTCAGGAAAATGCCGAGCACGAACTCTGCCTCTAGTAAGTAAATGCCGACCAATACAAATGTTTGGTCTTAAGACTTTTGAATGCTCATAGTAAAAGCAGGTCTTAGAGGAAATTGATGCCTTTGCGTAATACGTCCAGGTAGACTATATTCCTGGAGTCTACTAAAAAATGCCTCCTGTGCCCAATATTGCCCGGCTAAGTTAGAATACAGTTTTTTCGGACAATGTTAAGGATTTGTTTTAAACATGAGTGTGAAAACTTTCTATAAAAACATTTTCCAGTGTAACTTTCCAATCTGTAATCAATAACTAGTGTAACACAATTTATACTCCTAGACCTGCTTTAAATTTACTTTCACTGTTTGATGCGTAGCAACCGATGTTACTCATAAGGCTCATGTTGAAATTGGGCTTTTAAAGTAGTTTAAAAAATATAAAATTGATTTTCCGATGAGACATTTCTGAATATTACTTCCTCGTCCGAATCTAATAAATTTCATCAAAATCACTTCAGCCTCTTACGAGAAAAAAAACCAAGCACATACGAAAGTAGTTCGTTTAATAGCAAGTAAGATAGATGATTATAGAATGTCGAGCGAGGTTTTTCTCTAGCCACAATGAAGACTGAACTCAATTTATTTGTATTTTAGCAGCTGTAAGAATCAAGGAGTAAATATTGTAACGTTTAAGGTTCAAATATATAGTTTTCTTCGATTTTAATTCCTATTAATAATATTTATATGCCTATATCAGTATTGAACATGACACATTTTAGTCAAGTTAAATAAATTAAATATAGATATATAAATATAAATAAATTTATTTATACCTAGACATATAAATCTGTGTTAAGTTCTAAAGTTCTAAATCTAAGTTAAGTTGGTACATAAATTTTGTAACTGATTTCTTTCCATTTATTAAATTGAATTTTTTGTCAATTACCTCAAGGTATCAAGTTTCACTTTTCTTAAAATGCATTTTGTTTGAGGTTTGTATTATTCCAATTTCTAAGGAGATCCACTCTGAGACAAACTATCAATAAATAAAATTACTATCATCACCATATAATACAAATAAACACCATGTCTACAAGTTCAAAGGCACCGATAAAGTTTCTCGTTCCATTCTAGACTGATTAGCCCAGGATTTCTGTTATTTTAGAAATACACGAAGAAAGAACATTGGAGAGCTCAACTGTGAGTTTATAGAACTTGAACTACGCCAAATGCCAGTCGCCTTTCCGAACTACAATTGAACATTGATGAGGTGTGAACAGGAAAGAAATGCTTCTGTTAGAAATGGAGAACCTAACCCGGTGGAAATTCCAAATAATCTTTAACGACATAGTTCGCCGGGAAAACCTTCGATCATTTAAAATGTTGTCCAGCAAAGAGATAAAAGGATAGCAAAATTATATGGCTAATCAGTAACTTACTCTGAAAGTTCTTTTTGAATTTCCGAAAGGGTTTCTCTATTGTTAGAGAGGTGGTATTGCTCCTTGAATGATACGATGTAAATTATCTCAATCTTTTATTGCAGTCTGTAAACACACCTGATAACCACACACTCAATCAACTAAAAGTGCAACAAGACATCTACAATTTTTCGTATCATCCTAGGTCACTCCCACTGTAAAAATGATCAAGAAGAAATTAAAATGAATCGGATAAAGAGTTCTTGGAAAATCAAAGGCAGTCGAAACGCCCTGGCAGTTGATGATAGTTAGCCAAAACAATTCTCTAATTAAAAAATGGATTTTTAGAATATAAATTATTTTAACAGGAGGAGAAAGAAAAATATTTCGAGCTGTGAATATTTTCTTTACACTATCATATATTTCATTATAATCCCATCAAAATGATTCATCTTGCAGGGCAATAGGAAGATGAACGTTGACGCAACAATACGCGCATATCACGCACTTTAAAAAAAAAATTAGTTTTAAGTACCTTCAGAAGCATCGAGAGCTCGTGCAGAATTTTAAAATGATGTCCAGCAAAGAGATCAAATGATAGCAACATTATTCGGCGAATCCGGAATTTACTCTAAAAGATTGTTGTTTCTCCGAAAGAGTCTCTTTATTGTTAGATAGGTGGCATTGCTCCTTGAAATACAATACTTAAATTATCTCAATCTTTTCTCGCAGTCTGTATACACCCCTGAGAACCACATATGCAATGAATTAAAAGTGCAATAAGACATCTACAATATTTCGTGTCAGCCTAGGTTACTCCCACTGTAAAAAAAAGATTGCCTTCTCCAACTACACATTTCGTAAGTTTGACCGATTCCCTCGATTTAGACGCCGGTAAAAAGTAAATCATTGGAGCTTTCAACCATTTATTGTATAATTATTAATTCGTCTTCCGCTCTTGGAACCAATATGATGCCATGCTTATAACGGACTCATTTTCGTCACCGGGACGACCTACCTAGATTTTGTGATGCAATGGGTTTGAAGAAGGTCCGAAAATGCTATCTTTTCTTACAGTGTAAATAATCCCACAAATAGTTTTTACGAATAAAAGTAGAAACTTATCATTTTCTACATTAAAATTGTATTTTACTTGGCAACCCTGGGCCCATTTCGCCCGTGTACATGCGTCAGAGGGATACCTATACAATCTCTTCCCTCATACATTTCCTCACATCGCTGTTATATCCAAATACCAAACATGCATCAAATACACAATGCACTCCATACCTAGCTAGCGCTTAGCGTTATCCAGAATCGGCCACAGCGTTCGACCCAAACATTGCGTAACGACATACCTCGCATTATTTGTACTTGAGTAGTACCGTGCCCGAATATTAGTACTTTCTCCTACCCCACGCAACTACTACAGAATCGGCAGAGCACTCGGTGCCAATAAAAATTGTGGAAATATTATTTTAAAGTAATTTTCCTCAATCAAAAAAGTATTCTACACATTTATAAATACGAACGTCCAGAATTACTTCGAAGTAATGCATGCAAAAAGTTTAGTCCGTCTATTTTTTTAAATTACGCTCCGACCGTAACATTATTAGAAAATTTCGGCACAGCAAGTTAGGGAGAGCTGAATTTCTATTTGATAATAGCCCAGCAACAGACTTCCTCTCCATGCCTTCCAAGTTGTCAGTGAAACTGGGTGAATGCACTCCTCGCGTCATCAGCTCACGCGTCATCGGCTTTCTTGTCAATCGGGCCAATCGGAAACTCGCTGATTAGCTTTAAGTAATGTTACGTGTAAGCGACCCAGGATGGACATAGCCGAAGAGGGGGGAGGGGAATATACTCCATGTTCCTTCCCCTTTTCCCGGGAGGATATATGCGAGTATATAACCCTTCAGATATACTCCATTTTTAGTCGACAAGGATGCCTCTATCGCGCCAGCATATGAAGAAGGACATCATTGACTCCAACTGAAGGCTTTTTTTTTCGACTTACCAAGGTTGGTGACCCAAACAGGAGGTGGATTTCGCCAAAGGAAAACCGAGGGCATCCTCGCCTAGACGGACGTGAAAATGGAGAGACAAGTTAATTCACGTCTTTTTCCTATGAGAAGAAGGAGGTTTTCTTAAGTGCAAGGGCTAGAATCTTTTTAAATAACATTTCTTATTGCCTATACCTAAAATTAATTGCCGGTTGTCTGCGAAAGAATATCATGTCCTCGTAAAATTGGCTGATGTTTTTCACGTCTCAGTTCAAACAGTTTAAGCGAGAAAGAAGGGAAAGTTTCTAGGGAATGAATGATCCGATATTTCCCCGGCGAAACTAGCGGAGGGAGGTTACTTGGGTTAGAGGCTCCATGCCTGCCAACGTTTTGAAGCAAGACTTAACTTTAATACTATTCCGAATCAAAGATTGCAATAAAATTAAAGTCAATCTCATACACTGAACCTCTTTTGATCCTTACAATGTCCATTATAAATATCGCCCGGCGACTTGCTGTCGGACATAAATAAAAATTTGATTGATTGACTCAAAATTTTGATAGACCGTGACACAAGAAAGGAGGAGTGAATGAGCTTCTGCATTTTTTCAGATACTCAAACTATAATTCTGTATAAAAAATAATAAGTATACGAGAAAAAGTGATTTAACTGTTCTAGAAGACGAATTATTTTTTGAACGAGCCTTTATATATTAGCACCTTAAGCTTTTTAAGGCAAACAAATCAGTATTACTGCACCTTTAGCTACTACGGTTTAAATAACGTTTTTTTCTTATCCCTATAAAGCTTTTTCACTGAGATTCTAGATTATTTGATTCAATTTTATGGCAAGTTTATTAGATATTCATTACAATTCCAATAGTTATACTGCTTCTTGATGTTAAAATATGCACTTACAGTAACTGCCTGAAAGTACATCCACTCAACATCCATCCGTACTAAATTTAACCTTACATCATGATATCCATGATTTAATTATGCATAATTCTATTTATATAGACTATTATAGAATAATCAGGAAACTATTAATGCTTGAAAGTTTTTTGTTTGTTGAGAAATAGGGTTCCATTTTTTGCTGAGGGCATACCCTGCATCTCTATTCATTGTTTTATCTTCTAGTCTTTTTAACTTCGATGGCCTTTATGGCCAGCCGGCTATATCAATAACTTTCAGATTATTTAATGGTTACATTTACAAAACCGCAACTTAAAAACACACACGACCCGGGTTTCAACACTTAAGCGTCATCTTCAGGTGTCCTGTAATTTAGTAATTGGGTCGTGTGTGTTTTTAAGATGTGGTTTTGTAAATGTAACCATTAAATCATCTGAAAGAAAAAATGGAATACCACAAAGTTACCAAAGAATTTGAATTATATATCATTACCCATTGGTCCAGCAGACCAATTTGGCTCCTTCAAACTTGACCTTCAAATGACCTGTTGGTGGTTTAGGCTGCGGTCTGCGATTGCTGACTTCTCAGGGTATCTCCCAGTCTCGCTTTTCAACGGAGATCCCGGTCTCAATTACTAGTTCGGTGTACACGTCTCCACATTAGCAGGAAATGCGGTAGACATCTGAAACTATTGCCGATTAGGCGAGGCCAATTATCAATGGCAGATTATTTTAACCCAACAAGATGCTTGGTCCGACATTAGGCCTGATGACGATGGCAGAAGAAGCCACTGATACTTAGGCAGTAATGACACTCTCGCCTGGAAACCTGTGAGGACTTCTTCACTCCTTGAGAAAATAAATAGAGATCTTTGAAGATGACTCACATTTCTTTCCACAGGATAATCATGCGGCTGAACGGGCCAGTCGTTCCGTCGTTCGTGGGTGTCTTTTTCCTGATTGTCCACATAGCAGCCAACAATTTTCTAGAGGAACTAAATCACCAACAGCCAAATTCAACAGGTATGCAGCTATTATATATCGTATTATCTTAGCAACTCTAATAGTACCTATTTATTTCAACATATCACTCCGCGGCTAAAACCATTTTAAAATAATACGCTTGATAATACAATATTGCATAAAATTCTAATTTCTATGTCATTATTTACTATGAAAATTCGAATTTTTTACATGAATTTCTAAATTATGGGTCTAATTTTAATTGGACTTAGTCATAAATAGTAATATTTCTAGATAATCAATGACTAAATAGCTCTTATATTTTTGAATTGAATAATAATATATAATATACGGATAGTATAAATGAAAAATGCGTACTGTTAGTTGATCTAAACCTTAAAATATTCGCCGAGAATACATATTTATCTATACTTTACATTTATTCAATATCCAATGAATTATTCCAATCTGGAACAAGCATAACAAATCTTCTTAAGGGTGCTTAAAAAAAAACACGATTAGAGTGAAGCAAACATTATGCAATGAAACAAAATATGTTTAAAACTCTTTAATCACTCAAGGCGATGGAAAGCAATAGAGGCAGTATTTCAGATTATATCTCCATATTACGAGTTAAATTCCAATTATCGGGTTTTAAACTCTTAATTTTCACATAGACAATTTAAACTGTTATATTATCCATCCAATAAAATGTGGTAAAAAGAAACTATTGAAAAGACCTTTTTCAGCCCAGTTAGTAGCTTCAATTTTTTCTCCGCATTTACATTCTAACAAACGACCTTTCCCCGCATTGGCCCGAAACCTCCACAGGGTTGATACATTCCGTCATTTTAAGTATAGTATACCTTATATCTGAAGGGGGGCGGCGTGAGGGCGCTATTAATCTTCTGCAAAGTCATAGAAAGTTAATGATTCCCTTCCCTTTCGTCTCAGGTCACTTTTGGAGGCATTCTCGTGTCACTTTTCTAATGCCTACCTTACCCGTATTATTCTCAACTTGAAATTCCTACCATTTTAAAGGTTTGCAGCGTCCTCTTCGTTTATTTCGTTGCCTTCGGCAGAATTTTTGGCGACGGTTGATCTCTATTCGAATTAGTAGGTAGTAGTTGGTTTTTAGTGTGCATCGACGGCTAGGGTCATATCGCACAGCACCTATATCATCAAAATAATTACTATACCCTAATATATTATGCTATATTTGTAAAACTTTTACATTTGATACTGCGACTGTGTTTATCTAACTCATAATTTACTTATAAGCCCTGCAAAATTTAATAATTTAAATTTTGAACGTTTGCTAAAATATTGTTGCTAATGTGTTCTGCTATTGTTGAATTAGCGCTATTATTCAACAAAGTACCTGGTTTACTAAACATTCTCTGCCCATATTAGTGGATGATGGTTTCTTATTAAGAGGTTTTACGTGTACTGCCAAATAAACTGAAGTTTCCTCTCCTTCATCGGAGAACTTTCAGAGTTGACGTTGACTTCGTCATATTCTGTCTCTTCTTAAGCAAGTGAAGGGCTGAGAAGTGGACACTTAGATATTAATGCTATTCATTTTTCCTTAAAAACCAAGTAGCCACGACTCACTGATATTTTGCCCCAGGTCTCATTTGGAGTCAGTTTATATTACTGCTCATTTAAGTTTGTGGTTTAAATGTTGGAACAAAATCATATTTCAACAGTACCCGAGTAAAAGAATCGGGATTGTCTCCTAGGATCATACCTAGGTCTCTACTAATTTTTAACTTCTCACAGAATACCCTGTACTTATCACACATCATCAGGAGGTGTTTCCCTCACAATGAATAGTCACAACCTTCACATCGTGGTTGTAATCGTTCTTCCGTGAAGAGGTCTTTCTTCGTTGTCGATTCGAATACCGGCGATAGGAAATTAATTAATTTATCGAATTCTTCTGCAACCCATCATAACCGAATTCTAGAGTTATGCGTACATCTCATAACTCTTATTGCATACAAATGAATTGTAAGACTTTTAAAACTTTCGCTGTCGATGTATGTCAAGCACCGTTGTTTTTGGGTAACCCGCGTCTGGATTTGTGGAGCTATCGGAAATTCTCCCTTGCTGGAGACCTCGTCAGTGCTGAATGGGTATATAATTCAGCCCTAACGAGGTCCTTGGCTAGGAAGAAGAACTATTGTTCCTGAAACTGGTCATTAGTCGGTTTGAGTAAGGAGCTTAAGGAGTCCTTTCAACTTCTTTTGGCCCTGACTCGACAACATTAGATGCACCGTTGCCAATCGGGTGATTTACCGGAGGCGATCTGAATAATCGTCATTTAGATGTGTCAAGTCCAAAATCAAAGTCGTAAACGTGAGCATAAGTATCAAGATATCCTAGCATTTACTAGTACGCATCCGAGACCTGCGAATGGCAACAACTAACTTATGCAAGAACCGACGCTACTTCACTCAATTAGCCACCAAAATGCGTCATTGAAATCGTCCGGTAGATATTCTATGCAGGAAATGCACACCTCGCGGAAGCATGATTCAAAATAGTCCGATTTGCAGTAGGAGGGAGAGTTTTAAGGACACTCGGAAGAGACACCCATCTCTCCTTCCGCGGTAAATATCTTTATATCATGCATCCTCACTTTCACAAGCTGGTCCACTCGGCGAGCGCGGCTGTTTCTGTATTCTGTAAGAGTAACTTTTCGTATTGTTTACGTGTTCAATGATAACAAGGGGCAATTTGACATCTGCGGCTGGAGCAGCTAGTTTTTTCCATTGGATCCGCAAATAGAGAATTTCACGACCTCCAACCAAGATCTGCCCGTTTAGCTGCCCCTGTGAAAAGGACCCGCGAGTCTTTTTTTTTTGTTTAAGCATAAGGTGTTCGGTAATTTTTGGTAATAATACATAAGAAGGATGATGAGATAATTAAAAGCCACCTTAGGTCATTACAAATTGAGTACTATGCAAATGGGATAAATATTACCCCTGTCTACTTCCGGTGGCACTTGTATTTTATCAAATTTGTACAGTAACGAGTTGCTCCCGTAGAATAGGCTAGGGTCAATCCATACCAAGTGGTCCAAGTTGATAGCTCGACCATTTTAGAAAAAAATTCATTTTTTGAGGGCAGATAGCCTTTTATTTCGACAGCTCAAAACAAGTTATATTTTATTTTTAGTTTCCATGGCAACCAAATGGCGGCCATTTTTTAATCTCGATGCAGAGCTTTTTTAGCATTTGCAAGCTTTGACATTAACTTCTGTTACTCAGCTACCATCGGTTATAGGAAAATAAAATAAATTTTTATGCAATACGCATACATGGAACTACAACTCTGTGTATGTCATAACGTGGAACTGTTATTTCTTCGTGATTATTTTAACAGCCAAACATTAAAGTAAAAAAACGTAAGGTTTCGGAATTTTTTTGGGGAAGAAGAAATTTTCTTCGACCTTTAAAAATTACTCATAATATACGGTGATATTACATCTCTATGTTAAAATAATATGAAGTCAGAAGCTTGCATATTTTTATTTTTACAGAGCCGGCAAATTGTCACTTTTTAAAATTTTGCAATATTCCAAGTTCAATATCTCTGGTGGGCAGTTGTTTAAAAATTTGAAAATTATAGAAAATGATGATCCGTACATATTTCAACTATGATATAAAACTTGACTTGGAGACTTTTCTAGTTACGCAGATATAGGTGTGTGAAAAAAGCAAAAATTCAGCATTTGCGAAATGATGTAAATGCATTTATCATGCCCATTATTACTCATCTTAAGGCTTGAAATAATACTTTTTAAAAATTAAATACTACTAGTGTTTTTTAATAAAGCATATGTTTATCTAGTGTAGACATTAGAATTTGAAATTATTCAAAAATATGAGTGTGAGGCCACATATCTTTTTGTGAAAGACTCCCTAAATTTAATTATATGCTTTGCATTTGGGATAAATTCCATTTTTTATGCATTTTAACAACAATGTGTTCACACAAAGCGTTGCTACAACAGTATCTAAAGTTTACTTAGATTTGTTGGAAAGAGTTTTAATTTTTCACTAGGTGAATGGAAATGATGGAGATACAGTGCTCTTTAGAAGTGGCCGTTGTGATTGGCCGCTGCATGCTCTGAAAAAAAGAAATCCGATACTTGCAATACCTCCTTTTATGACACTTAATGTATTTTTAATAGCAATAAGTCTTTTCCTAAAAGAATATAATTTTTATTTGATAATATTAAAGTCACTTACTAATTTTATATATTTATTTCAACGATTTAGGGTCGGTTTAGCCATCTCCGGGTAAACATCCCGGTAATAATCCGCCAGATATTGCTACCCGCCGGATAAATCTTGTGTACCATTTATCAATCATATTTTTTCCGCCGGATAGGTACCCGATAGAAAGATGTGACAACGTTGGTATTGTTAATTCAGAGTGAACGTGAATTTAGAAGTGGCCGTTGTGATTGGCCGCTGCATGCTCTGAAAAAAGAATTCCGATACTTGCAAGTCTCTATACCAAGGCCGTATTTGTAGTAGTTACTCAGCTAGCCTCTTATCAACTCCTTCACAGAGAACTGGATAGTTACGATAATAAATAACGTCAATAATTGAATTGAAGTGTGCTCTTTGACAAAATTCATTTGGTGTTTGGTGTTGCGCCAGGCCTTAATAGATATGGCCCTCAATGCGGAGTCGAAATCAACAGCAACAGCTTTATTTTTTTTTTAATTCAAACATAGCAGGTGAACATATATATGCGAAAAATTTCCATGAGAAAAGTTAAGGTTGGACCGTGTGTTTGTCAGACCAATGCGCAGACCATTACGTTATATCCATATTTAACAATTATGGTGGGAAACTAGATGTCAACATTTTCCACGAATTTTCCTAGAACCACGAAAGGGTTTCAACATTATTTTCACATGAAAATACTAAAATAATAATAATATGGACTCATAATATGTTGTAGGTCTATTTTAAATTGTTAATAACATTTACAAAATCCATCCATCGTTGCATTACTTGGAGCACATCAGCACAGGGCATCACTCTTGAAGGTAAATTCCAGGCACACGAGGTAGCTGCAACATTCTCAAAATCCACATTATTTTTTAATGGTCACGCGGTTAAATTGTCTGAATACCGCACAATTTGTCGCGAAAGACATCCGCGTCGCCTTGTTGTCTTGCTGACAGAACTGACTGCCGAGCATTAATGAGCTAAAATTACCGTCGTTGAGCGATTGATTAATTTGAAACATTACGAGGGAAAGTTATATCCCTTCACGTTACGATTTGACTGCACTTGACTCTTAAATTAAAGACATAAAATGTTAAATAAACCAAATTTGGCTCTAGAAGACTAAAGTGAATGTATTCTTACCATTAGCCGGTGACAAGGAAATATGCAATTGAAATGCCGTCACAATCACACGTTCCCAAATATTAGAGGCTTCACGGGAATTCCGGCGGACTACACTGTCTTAAATGGACTTAAAATTGTACTTAGATGCATCGGAGTTGTTTATGCGAAGAGCAATATGAGCTTTTTATTCAATAAATATTCCAATTCCTTTAGAATTGGTAGTGCCGTAAGTGAGGAGACAAGGAATTTGTAAGACGTAATTTTTTAAAAAGGCGATTAATGCCACGAATTTCTCTCAGAGCAATCACACTAACAATACCTAGGATTACTGAAAAAGCATTACACGAGTAAAATCAGTTTGAGTCCAAAATAACATTTTTAATATTCCAGGTAATTGCGGCAGACATCTTGAAAATTGATTCTTCCTCCGAATAAAAGTTTATCCGCAGGAAGACGTAGCGGGTAAATTTATTCGAAGGGTAAAACTTAAACGACGGTGGGTAAACGCTTTCCATAGGTTTATCCCGAGGATAAGCTATCCGCCGGATAAAATTGCATTACTTGGAGATGGATAAACTGGCTCTTTCATATCTAATGTGACACATACTTGGCGTCTGAGGCAATAAAATGTCTAAACCACGCAATGTGGCCCTCAAGTATATCATTTTCATGGTATAAAGGTTTTTCTTTGTCGTATACGATAAAATTCATGATTGAACAGAAGACTTTAGCTTAAAATAGGTAAAATTATGAACTCACATTAATTAATTTGTTACTCACCTCCAGATCAGCGATTGATTTCAGTCTTGCCAAGTCTTCTGAATTGTTTCACGCCTGCTTATACGCTTTGAACAGGAAGTTGAGAGGATATGGTTGTATTCTCTCCATTATGTTCATGTCTTTATCCCCTCTCTCGCTAAATTTAAATGGGTACTCTCCGCTCGTTTAACGTAGAACGAATACACGCTAAGACCGCGCTGGATGAAATCGCCACAATGTTTCACACTAAGCTTTTCTCTCCTTTAGTAAAATCGTCCAAGAGCTCTTTTGGAACATTGCGATTATGCGTCATTGAATTTCAATTTTATGTTTTTCCCACTAATAGTTTTACAACTCCTTCTTAGAGCCACTCTTCATCTTCCCGGGCGGTTTTGAGAATCAACCTCAGGTGGAAGCCATGCCTTTCATAAGTCTTCGGTAAATGTTTCCTTTCGCGGGCGATGGAGCCCGAGTTGGAGAAAGCTCAGTAGCTTCAGTGCAGCTCGGTAGTACAGGGACCTATAGACTCCTACTTTCTGCTGCGGATGGAGGTGGGAGTTGGCGTTCAGATTCCGGTAAGTGTGTACCTCCTTTCGGTAAATTGAGCATTCCAAAGTTCCTTTATTTGGGCACTAGCACGTTAAAAAGAATGGGCAGCTGTCCTCCTCCACTTTCACTGCACAATGAATGGATGGGTGCCGATTGTTTAGGCGTTGAAGGAAATTCTTCATTTCCTGCTTCTAATAGGCTCAGGTGACAAATGTGTCATCATCATATATCATGTACAGTTTAGGACTCCAACAAAAAGAGTCAAGGGGTATCTCATAAATTTCTACTTGTACATGTTAGCCGCTACAGGTGACAACGGGGAACCCATGGCTATTCCTTCGTCCTGCTGCTATACATTTTCCTGCCGCAAGAAGGAGGAATGTCGAAGGCGACATTATACCTATTTTGGGAAGTCCTCAGGAAGTTTCTCATAATAATACCGACGACTTCTTGGTTAGGGATGTCTGTTAAGAGTGACGTCACGTCAAAACTTACTAATAGGTCATACTTGGTGACTCTAGTATACTAATCATACCTATTCCGTCGAATACTTAGCGGTAGTCGGAGTTTTTCCCGAGAAAAGCCGCAATGCCAGGGCGATGTATCTGGCCAGTCGTACGTGGCTCAGTCTATAGCGCTCACGAATAGTCGGAGAGGAATTCCTTATTTGTGAATTTTTGGTAGCATGTATACTCTAGGTGTCTTGGCAGCTGGCTCAAACCTTCGGCTTCTCTCTTCTTCAGGTATAAAGGAGTTGTTGAAGATCTTGCCCCCTTTTGTATTCTTGATGCTGTACTTGCATCGTTGTAGCTGCTATAAGGCCGTCTTCTCTTCTGTTGAGATGTTCGGTTTTGGAATCCTTCACCGAATAAGGATTGAGCTATCCTCACGAACTTTATTGGCTTCAGGTTTCCTAAGCTTGCGAATAACATCTTCTATTCCGGTGACTTGTTCCTCCTTTGTTATATTAACCAGCCCGAACTACACCATTGCTCCGACCAAAATACCACTTTTTTATACAATCTAGTAAATGCAGTACAATTCAGGAAGTAAATTTACAGTATAGTAGATGTATATCTATTCGTGTCGTATTTCATTGAAAGAAAATAATTACTGCACACTTAGTATTCCTTATAAGAAAGGCCTTTCAGATTAATTAGTAGCGTGTAGAATTTCTAATCAGATAGGCAAACTGATTTAACAGAAGGTGTAGTAATGCTAACCAAACACGTCGATCTTCACCGTTTAGTATTTGTGACAAAAATATTCCATCAGTTCATATGTAAATTCACTGTCTAGTAAAGATACCAGGACGCTAGAAATTCTATCAACAATTTTTCCCGCGTACATTAAGGAATTGGATCGCGTACATTAAAGAATTGGATGGATGGAATTGGAGTCGCGAAAATAATTAATGGTCACCGAACATGCTGCCGAAGGTCTGTAAACAAACCTTGACAGCTCCACGGTCCAAAACGGCAGTTTTAAAATTTTGATAATATGAAGAGCGAACCCGAAACCTAAAGGCAAAGAGAAAGGTGAGAAAGAAAGGCCATCACCCGAAAATTGGAAGGACGACCTCGCTTTCCGGTAAAAAACAGGAAAAGAGCATGTATATCATTTGGTTAAGGAATTAAGAACATGATATGGCCAAAATTGTTGAAAGATTACTTTGAAGCAATTAGTAAACCACAAAAAATGAGCAGTAATATACGCTGACTCCTAATGAGACCTGGGGCGAAATATCAGTGAGTCATATATACTAGGCCTTAAAGGAAGAATGAATAATATTTAGAACTTAACTGTCCACTTCCCAGCCCTTCACCTCCTTAAGACGATAAAGAAACAATAAAATCTATAACGAAATCAACTTCAACCCTGAATAGTCTCCAATGAAGGAGAGGAAACTTCAGTTTATTTGGCAGTCCACGAAAAACCTCTAAATAAGAAACCATACTCCATTAATATGGCCTGAGAAAGTTTCGTAAATCAGTTACTTTGTTAACTGATAACTATTCTTCTGCAACAGCAAAAAACGATAGCAACGATATTTTAGCGTACTTTAAAATTCCACCATAACCCTGAAATGTATGTTTCAAGTTTCTCTTGAGATGATAACGCTGAAATGGCAAAAACATTGAAAATTATGGCGAGAATAATAAATGCCCATAGTCGTTTCTGTGACTATTGTCCACAACTTCGAGTCGAAAATAGGGCAAGGTTTACACAAAAGCACACAGCCTTCGCTTTTTGAAAGTTTCTCATACAAGGTTAGAATCTAAATAATCATATATATTATTCTCCTTCTTTATAGCACAAGCGTACGACGTTGGTGCAGAGGACCAGAATGAGGCCCGCTTAGGGTTTAACAAGAAAAATTGGGGGGTTGGACTGCAAGTAGACAAATTTGAGCCGGTACATCACGTTAACCGAGAACCCAAGTCGACAGAAATATTTATTGGAGGATTAAGTGGAAACGATCTCAGTTTGGGAGCTTCATCACATTCATCACATAGTAGTCAATCTTCCGATGAAAGTCATAAAAGGCCAAGAAAACCAAAGAAAAGGAAAACTAAAAAACCAAAGCACAAGAGAACTAAAAAGATAAGACCAACGACAAAGCCAACAACAAAAAGACCTCGAACGACAAAAAAACGAAGGAAAGCCCACTAAAACGACAAGAAAGACAACGACAAGAAAAATTAAAACCAGAAGAACAACTACTAAGAGAACAACAAGGTCCACAACACCATCAACCACCACGGCATCAACTACTCCATCAACCACGACATCCACGACCACGAGCGCAACTACGCCATCAACCACCATGACATCAACTACTCCATCAACCACGACACCCACGACCACGAGCACAACTACGCCATCAACCACCACGACACCAACTACTCCATCAACCACGACACCCACGACCACGAGCACAACTACGCCATCAACCACCACGACATCAACTACTCCCTTAACCACGACACCCACGACCACGAGCACAACAACGCCATCAACCACCACGACATCAAAACCTCAACCGCCTACCACAACCACATCTACCCCGCCACCTACCACGACATCAACAACTCACCACCAACCAACTGATAACACATTCGGCTGATATCATCGAACACAGTGTCGGGATGAAGCCCGCAAAAGAGGTAAACTGTGTATCACCAAATGTGCAACATTCTCGCCCATTTACGTCAAAGTCATTATGATAGGCGATTATCATTCGCCGCGGCTCAAAAGGAGAAGCATAAAAACTGGTAATCAACCCTGCCTTCTGAGCGTAAAATAAAACGACATTCAAATTATATGTCACGTCTACTTTTGAACTTATTTCCGACGAATTGGTATGTTTATCTTAACATTAATGGTCACTTTCAAACCCCATTACCCTGTTTTATGAATACCTACCTAATCCATTTATCTAGCATAAACGAAATGGTATTTATGGTTGAGTGGATCAGGCAATTATTGCATTTAAAGATAAGGGCAATGATATTTTTTCATGGCCTATAAGGAATTGACAGGGCATGAATTAGACTTTTTTCATTCGAAAAGCAAAAGGTTCATTGAGAGATAAAACTCATTACTTCATGCTTCACATGGGTAGTGTACTCCACCAGGGGGGCGACAAACCCCCGATTCGTGGGGGGGGGGGAAACTCCTTGATCTGTATTGAAAATCTGTATAAGCTAGCTAGGCGGGTGGGGGGGAAAGGGGAAAGGATAGGGGAGAAGAAAATCTGAAAATAAATTTTCATCTTCTCCATGTAAAATTTTGCGCAGCGTTCAAAATCAAGAGCGGAGTCGCTAGAGATGAAGGCGCAAATAATTTTGCAAATCGGGCAGTGTCCATTAAAAAGTGATCCATAACCTCTGATTTCTGGGGGGGGGGTAGCCCCCCCACAATCGTGCTTGGGGGGGGCAATGCCACCCTCTCTGTCCCCCCTCCGTTGTTGCGCCCCTGTACACCACTAAATACTTGTGTGTATTGAGTGGTGTACATGCGTACGAGAGGAAACACATCGAAATACATAGATCTTTGGTCACAGTCGAAGCCATTTATTCTCACTTCGCCGCTCACAACCAAACGAGATAATTCTCGGCGCATTGCCTAGAAAACTGGCTCCGTTAATAGTTTCCTCCCCACTGCCTTATCCTTTCAAGTCTCCTTTGCCTCTGCTACATTCATTTTCTCATACTTGCACTATCATTCTTAAAACTCATTTACGAGTGTAACATCCTCATTGGCAGAGAAGTTTAGCTGATAAAACGATATTTCAGGACCCATATATTTAATGGAATAGCGCTATTTGTCAGAATTTTGACCCAAGCGGCTATTTCCAAGACCATGGCGACCCGGTTGCCACTAGAGAATCTGAATGAGCGAAAACAGCCACCAGAAATCGCTATTCTAATCTGAGTAGCAATTCGGTATTCTGAACGGCAAATAGCACCAGTGGATGACGAAATAAAATAGCCCTATTAAAATGAAATTGCCTCATTTAAATAAAGTAGGTAAAATCTAAATAGCAATGGTGATTTCTCACGCAACCAACACAAAAACGCTATTCTTAATTATTTCATTCTTTTTTCAGCATTGAATCAAGAAATTTGAATGAACTGAGGAACAAATAATCGCTAAAATTATAGCAATGATATTTTATTGATGATAGGTACCATCTTCATCTACATCTACATCAACGTAATACCCTGCCAGCCACCACGAAGGTCTGTGACAGGGGATGAAGATCACCAAACATGCACTATTGACATGCAACTAGGATATTTAAGAGAGACATGCTAGATAATAGGGTCACATGCAGGTAGATGGTTAGTATCTACATAATAAGAAAGGGATTATTGGTTGTTATTAAATGCATCATGCACGACAGACTACTCTTACTATAATTCACCTGCTTATCCCTTTGCTACGCTGCCTATTGTTCTCTCTTATGGTACGCGGGAAAAATGACATTTTAAATCTATCGGTACGACAATCTATCTCTCTAATCTTGTTAATCTGATCAAACGTATCATAATACGCAGGGGTTCTTAATATACATATATCTAACGTCATCTGTGAACAAATCGGTTACGAATTTACTTAAAAGGTTTAACCTAAATTTAAACCTACGTTCTGATAGTAATTCCCATCCTAATTCTTCTATTAAATTTGTAACACTTATAAAATTATCATAACGGCCTTTAACAAACCTAGCGAATCTCCTTTGCACGCGCTCTAATTCTTTTATCATACCTTCCTCGTACGGATCCCATATACTAGCGGCATATTCTAAAAGAGGCCTGACAAGTGTTAAATAGCTTCTTCCATGTAGTAAAATATCTTCTTCCATGTAGTAGTAAAATATGTTCTTCATGGTACGATCGCCTGCAATTTAGTCGCGAGCGAGCCCCACAGGGTGTATAAAATTCGCGTAAAAACGTCCTCATAAAGGGCATATAAATCATACAATCTCATCAACTGGAAACACTTACTTGTTCACTATGCAGCCAATCTCCATCAATTACAAACACAATAAATTTGTTTCTGCATGATTTGGAATGAGGCCGAGGATGAAAACTTGCTCTGCTCGGCTCTCGCTCACATTGACGTCCTATAGTCATCCCGTTGTAAGCTTACACAGCATGCGGTGAGAACTCCCATCACATTCCTGTCCACACAAAACATCATAACTGAGTAAAACAACGTATACTGCGATACCGGTAGTTCACCATCGGCAGGAATAACAAGGAACTTGAAAGTAAAACAGTATATGTCAATAAGTAAAGTATAAAGAATATATTGCTTGTTATAAACATGGTAATACTAATACCAACTTCGCAAAACACCTGTTGGACAAGGGCCACGGAAGTGATTTCTCCCTGGAAATATTGCATTTTGAATGTAAAGGCCCCCGGCTTGACACTCGCGAGCAAGTTGAAATTTTGATATCCGTATATTCCAGTTGTGAAATTGTCAATGATATGCTGTATACTTCCCGCTCTCCCCTCCTCAACCTCTCCCTGTTCCATTAACCCCCACTTCCACCTTCGCACCCTCTGTTTCCACCTTATTCCTATCCCTTCAATCTTCACCAACTCTTCACCATCGCAGGTAGTCGGCTTCGGAGGCGTTAGCTCTACCTACCTCTCCCCCCCACCCCCCGCCCACATTCCAGAGCCTTGGCTCAACCCTCTTGGGAAGCCCCCACCCAACCCTACTCAACCACTACCATCCACCCTCCACCTTCCTCCCCCACACCTCTACAGTCCCCTCCCCACCCTCTCTAGCACATATATAAGTCGTTGCACCAAGATGAATATTTACCTGATGATGACGTTAATCGTCGAAAGTTATTAAATTTTATTGTGGAAAAAAAACTTACTCTATTCTTTCCAAATGTTCAGTAAATTCCTTAAGTATCGTTGAAGCAAAAGGACAACGAAGTGGTTGCTCCTCTTTAAAAAGAGTGATGCTACCCAGGTACAGCGAAGGTGAGTATTGAAAGTTTCCTTAGATATACATGCTACAACACTTCCTTTAGTAATGCAGCATATCAGAAGCGCTACAGAGAATCACTCAGACTTGCAGAGGACGCTTTTGAACGCTATCTACATGATGTTCGTCTCCACAGATGGAAGGTAATAAGCCACGTGCTCGAATGTAAAAACATTCTCGTGAATACTTTTATTATATTAATAATTATGCTAATTCGGCATGTATTATAAATGAAAGAATAGTGAGAATATGTTAATTGCTTTTCCCACTGACAGTTTCCCAATTCCAATTCTTGGTTAAAGTCAGGGAATTTTCCCTGGGAGATAACTCATTCTGAGTAAGCAACATAAGGTAGGTTCACCAGAATTTAGAATGTACAACATATTCTACAGCAGAAAATAACAATACCTTTCCGTTTGCGAGAGACGAATATATAGGGGTCAAGCCCAGAATGAAGAAAAGTTGTTTTTTTCCAACGGATATAACTTATGATATAAAGCCATAACTGTTACTTTGCAACTGATTGGACTGATTGGCCGATTGCTCATAGTGTACTTCACCTGACGTCGGCAGCTGTTGGGGACACCAAATCGAGCTGTGACCCGAACGGCAGAATGTATCCGGGAAAGGTACCAGAATACTGCCTGCCGATCAAAATATCTGAGATGGACGAGTTCTTTTCGGCATTATCCAAAACCTGCATGGCGTATGTAAGGCGTACGACTGCCCCAAGCTACCGAAGGATTGGAAAAGTCATTCAGCACGTAAATGAACCTCAAAACCTATTGTAATTGCTTCTTTTGATAAGATTACACAAAAAATACCCACTAGACTTCAATAGACCAAAGAATACCCATATACACAAATGTAGGATACCAAATGTTCAGCGAAAACAAATACTAAGTTTATCATTGGTTGCACTATAGCAATTGTCTACTACAGATGAACATAGTTTTTTTCAAACCTCACCATTTCTGGGAGAAATCCATTCTAAAAAATTAGTCAATTTTGTGGAAATATGAAATATTTAGCCAATTTACTCTTTTAATTAGATGTAAGCTACTTTTTCATTGGAAAAGTGTAATGCTGTGTTCAATAACGCTTCTATGACTGAATGATATTCAAATGCAAATCACGAGAAATAACCAGTACTAAGCAAGCCAGCTGCTCAAAAAAATAGAAGTTACTATTTCTGAAATCTTGGTTAGGAATTCTTCAGGTGAAATTCCAACAAATGAAACTATAACAGATTGTATGCTTCTTTTCCTTTGAATAGATATTTTACATTAAAGGAAGTACAGAATAGTTCATTAGCAAAGATGATTAAGAATTGCAAGAGAAAAACGGATGTTTGGAACAGGTACAACGCGGGGATAGTTGTAACAGCCGAAATCAGAAGTGGGCGGATGCAGAACGGTGTAGAGCAATATTATAGAGGCGAAAATGAGCTGAATTTAGCGAAAGGGAGCATCGGGAAGAGATGTAATAATGATTTTTGAAATACACGAAAGGAGATTGTAGTTTTGATGGCGTTAAAGGAGAAACAATAAAGAAAGGGAGATTGGTTATTGAAAGCCTAGTGAACAGACGACTTGATATTTTGTGAGGTACTTTAACAAATGCTATTTGATAAAAGATTTAGTGGGATAAAGGCAATAATTAGTATAAATTTCTCCCTTGCACCCACCCTTAGATCGAAGAAAATGTATTTTTCTTCTGAAATCCAAATGTCTTATCCAAATGCTATTGAAAATTTTTTATATTAATTCGAATATAACTTATACAAAAAAAGACAATTTTTTATATTGATTAGATTATACGATAACTACCCATCGAAACAACAAATGCTTGTCATTTTAGAACGATAGAAGTCCTTAAAAATTAAAAAATACTAAGAATTTTCAATGTTTAACAAGCTAGTGAAACATACAAAGCACAGCAATGAGAATAATCCAAAACACCAATACGTTAGCCCACGGAGCTCAATTTAATCTAAGTAATTTTAATAAGAATAAGTAACACGAAATCCATTATTTCGATACTATTACCATAAAGAACTTTACTATTAACTAACATATGAAAAATAATCTTTTTACGGTAGGAAATAAAAATGGTTACGGGATCTTAGAATGACAAGTACAAATTCCTTGAAGGAATGCCTTTTTTGATCATGTATGACAATTTTTTATGCAAATTAGATTACACGATCAAGATTGCACGTCCTTAGTACTAAAAGGCAAATTCATTTCTGAGCTAACTGCCAGCTCTTTGACATTTCGATCTAAAAATGTTTATAATGGCAACATTAGCATACCCATTTCTTTTAAAAGTTCGTAAATAATGCTTAGTTTATCTCATAACTCACTTCACTCACAGGTACTAATTTGATCAAACAAAATATTACCGCATGGAAGGTGACAGCTTGTGACAGTGGAAGAGACACACACTGAAAGCCATTTCTGCATCCGTGAATCTCAGTATCAAGAGAGAGAGAGAGAGATTGTGTTCGTTCTTTCAGAGAAGAACGGCAAACTTCAAAAAGCATCACATCCAACTTTAATTGCAAACTTAATGAATACGAGTATGTTCTTTAGTTACACCAAAAATTTTCAAGTAACTTAACGCTACCAAACCACAGGCAAAGGACATCATCAGCTTATCCATGACATAAAAACAAAATAATATATAATAGTAGAATAATTGCGTCTAATTGTTTGTGCTTCAAGTAATCAATAGCATATTCAGCTGCCAAATCTGTTGACCACGGGGTATTCACAGCGAGGTAATAAGTGTGCATACAAAGCTTTCCATTTAAATACAAAAAATATTGCTTGATATATATTTTTTTAAATATTTAAATCCTCTTTCTTAGCCTTCACGTGGTTATTGACAGGATTAATTGCTGTTTCGACTGCTTCCGAGGTCCGAGATAAATGAAGTAATTAGATCAGTAAACATTAAAATATAATAGCCTGGAATATTTAGGTGGTTGAACATCATCAGGTGAATTTGCTCATTTCAATAAAACAAACCGAACGGCATTGATTCTGTATTAAAATTATGGCAGCCAACGAATTTAAGTGGAAAAAATTGTTTAACATGTTATAGTTGAGGATATTATGAAAGGAGACGGTGAAACTAAAAGAGTATTGAAAAATATTTTAATCACATACGAAAATCCATCCATGGGGAGATCTTTCGTTTTAAAGGCGCTGGGAAGTCTATAGGTCTCCCGAAGACGTTGACCTGTCTGTATGACTACTTCTATAGAGTCCGTTTGATGATACACTACCCGGTCGCACGGGAAGCTGTCTCTTTGGCGAACAGTTCGCAAATAAAGACTCCGTCAAGCTGATCGGTTCTCCGCTAATGTCGCCAGTTTCAACCATTCCTTCACACAAGTTCAGTCGAGAGCATTTCCCAATTCGTGGATAACATACGTGTCTTGATAATACAACTGATTGCCATTTTAAAATTCACCTTATACCTCTCCTTCGTGACCTTCCACTGAACTTACTTCACCGCGTACCTTTCGCGACGAAGAACCCATCAATGAATGAGGATAATCATCTTTACTTTGTCATTCCTTCCATATTTTTCACATACCATTTCTCTTTTACATAATTTCATTTTCCAACCTAATCGTTTTCACCGTGAATATAGTCCTCGGGTTTTAGATATGTTTTAAATGGCATCCGACTCGATAGTTATGTTTTCAGAAGCAAAAAATAGACGACGATCACGATCACTATATATTAATCGATTATCGTAGAGTGTAAGCCAAGGTCATATCTGTGACAAAAGAATGAATCTAAATAAAAAAAGATGCTCATCTCTTTCCTTTGGTATAAGAACAGTGAATAATTAAAAAGTAGGTGTCCTAACGATAATGCAACCGTTCGCCATATTTTATTTCACTATTCATTTCCCATTTGAGAAGTCTCACAAGAGATACTCTCTTAACTTTCACTGAAAATACACTCCTTGCAAGAGGTTAACGAGTGGTGCGGCAGTGGTGCATGTTGTAATGCGGCCATTTCTATTCATATGGCTAACCCTCTCACCGTTTCAACGCGCTAAATCTATCTAAATATCTTCTCATTTTCATTTCCTGGATATTTCTTAGAACGTACTTATGACACAGTTACCTGGAAGCTGTCTAATCAAGTATGTTGCCAAATGTGAAATGCGTTTTGGCAAGAATGGCTAAGATGGTGTTCAAAAGATTTAAATTACTTTATAGTAAATTTACCTTTGTTCTAAGAGGTATCACTCCATTAAAAGCATGTACGGTATTTGATATGACTAATCAATTTTCTATACAATCAAAATAATCCTCATTTAGTTTACTCCTTACTATTACTTTCTAGTAAATTTACCTTTGTTCTAAGAGGTATTACCTCATTAAAATCATGTTCGGCGATTGATATGACTAATCTATGTTTTGTACAATCAAAACAATCCTCATTAAGTTTACTCCTCACGTAACTTGATACATATTGATTGAGGGCAGGGTTAAGACTAGGTTTCCTTTTATACTCATTTATTTTTATCTCCTCAATTCTCGCCATTCATATATGCCAACTTTCCATTATTTTGTTGGCTCTTAACCCAAAGTTCTTCCTTTCGAACCCATCTTGAGACAAAAACCACATAGTTTAACATGGAGATATCCTCCATTTGCTAATTATTCTGCGGTTTTAATACACTAACAATGTCATCACAGAAATCGTTTTCGCTGTAATTTTATTGTTTCTATTATAGATATCTTTAAAGAAAATTTGATCCTGTATTTATTTTTAGAGGTAAAATACGTACCTCGCGAACCGCATACATTATAGCATTAGTTGAAGTTTGTTTTAGAAAAAACATATACTGTCTAATTCCATTGATCAAGTGAAACAATGAAAGAAAAAAATGTGATTATCTCTTTCAATGGCATAAAAAGTCGAGAAACGGTCAATTTTCAAGTACAATACGTAAAAAATATAGAGAAAAATTATAACAAAACTTCCAACGAGTTCATTGCAACGCTATTGAACTTCCGCACGATACGCCTAGCTGATGTTTTAGGCATTGGTTGAAGCGATTGAAAGTGTAATCACCGGATGAGATAGTTGCGTCATCGCCATCGTCCTGATTGAACTTCACCGTCCGCAACATACGCATCTTCCTTTCAAAAATCCCTTTGAAGAAACATCTAAATAGGCATCCCCTGCCATACACTTACTTGATGTACGCGAAGACTCGTGATCGGAATCACAGTGTGTGAAGATGTAAATCAGTTCACCCAGAAGGTTACACATGAATACAAAATGCCTGTATTTTTAAAATATATTTGACTTTTCTTTTAAAAATATCGGGGAAAAAACCTCTTGATAACCATACATATATCGAAGTTACATTGGTAATAGCTGCAACCATTGATAATTCATTTCTTGATTCTTCCAGAACAACTGGATTGGACACAAGATTCTCTTCTGTAATACGCGAAGTCTCCCATCAAGTGAAAAACATGCAGCGAGATGCTTTCCAGCCCTTTTCATCAACTTGAGTATTAGTATATGGCAACTAAGTGAAATTAGTAATACATAAGAAATAAATAGCGATAATTATCAACTCATTAACGAACTTTTTATGTTTTTCGTCGATATTTAAAATGATTTATGATGGATACTTAGATGTTTGTTTAGAATTAAAAAAAATTCGTACTTTTGTTTACTCTTGTATACATTTTTTTATTTAAAAAAAAGTTTTCATTTTTGCTATTTGAATTAATTAATTTATTGCGTCTTTGAGTAATTTATATGATTTGATTATATTTTAGGTTTTGAGCCATTTTAAAATGTTTTTGACACATCAAAGCTGAGAATATATTTGCTAGTTACTAACAGCACCTGCTGACAAGACATAGGCTTAGCAGGACTATACTGGTAAATATATTGAGAATAAATTTATTTATTATTATTATTAATATATTTTTCTGGCACTCTTTTTTCTCTCATGCATCTCCATATTTTCTGTCTCGGTACTCTATCATATGCTTTATCCAGATTGATCATCATATGTTTCAAAGAGTGCATATCTTTATATCTGTCCATTTTTTGTAGAAGACCAGCGATTTCATCAATTGTCCCACTGAAAGGCATGAATCCAGTCTGTCCATCCCCTTTTTTCTGTTTCATGCCTTAAATTATTTTCAATGATTATTTTATCATTACTTCATAGAATGTGACTTTGGTTTGATCCCACTATTATTACCACTGTATTGCATATTTCCTATTCCTTCAAATAAATAAACCATACATTTTCCACAATGGCTTATTTGTGACAAACATCGCCTGAATTAAACACAGTCGTGTTAATCGAGCGGATAGTGCATAGCATTTGTGCTATCCTATTGATGAGAAAAAAAGAACTGGGAGGAATATTAGCAACTATGACCCTACAACGCACATAAATGATTGTTCGTTTTCTTAAGGTAACTATGATATTTATAAAGTACTCGTAGGTATAATGGTCTATGATTCTTTAAATAATAATAATGTATCCTCTGAGTCCTTGCCACTTGAATAGATGCTACTTAGATCTACTAGTTTGTCCATGTAGTCGAAGGGACCAGGAAAAGTGATCATCAAATAATTTAAAATATCTCAACCCACTGATCATAGATAGTGACCATAATATAGCATTTCTAAGCTCTGAAAATAAACCTACTGCATCTACATTAGCGAAACGCAGCAGGAATAAATTTTGGAATAACGAAATCGTTAAAGAAATTATTGAACCCCTAGTATGTAAAGGCTGTAAATTTCAGTTGTATCAAACAAAAATGGTTACGGACATATTCCTATTCTTTGCTGACACTAATTTCGAAAACATTCACTATTACATATTGAAAGTAGAAATTGGATCGGAGAATACAAAAAATCTATCAGTTTTAAATAGGAAAAAACAACTAATAAATATCAAATTCATAACTCAAGGAGTTTTACAGACCAATTTTGATAGAAAAAAGTCAAATACATTATTTCATATACATCTGAATAAGCGAATACTTTTCTATTAATATTAAACTAATTTTATCGCTATTGTATATGCCATCCTTCTGGCCATATGGGTGTCGTTGTTATTGAAAAATGTGAGCTATCGCATATTTTTATCAGCTCACTACTTCAATATTTATGAAAGATAAGCCACTGATTCTAGACATAAAGTTTATTTCGTATCTTTAGTTATTACTTTATAATAAATTATGCAGATGTATCGACAACTTGCGATAACGCTCTTGAAATCACAATGTCACTTGAATATTTGATTTCGGAAGCTAGACAAGAAGCTTGTTTATGCTAATTAAAACGGTTTAATTTACCTATACTCTCATATTTTTGTCTTTACTTTTCTAGTAACCCACTGATGAAGTTCAGTGATCTGCCTGAACTGAACTTAAGCCCCTGGCAAAACTCAACGTTACCAGATGCAACATAATATAATAAAGAGTTGGCGGTAAAAAAGTACTACAGGGTCAAGTTCAACGAGAAGCCAGAGAGAAGACAATATACCGTTTTTTTTGTAAAAGCATAACTCTTAAGCTGGATTTTAAGTAAAATTTACTCTGGATTCATTTTTGCTGCGAAATACACTGCTGTGCAAGTTAATAAAAACGGCAGGTTATGCTATCTCGAATCATTTTCACGTAAATACATATTACATACATAAACAACTACTTCTTATTTCCTTAAAATAGAGGCTTTTCTTTTTCATGAGAAAGGAATACAAAGAAATTTCATTTTATTTTGTGCGTGTTTAAAACGAGTTTTAGTTCTTAACGGTTTGGCAGTGTATTTCTTTCATTTTATCGCTTCTGCCGGACCTAAAAATGTAGTGAGGCGTCAAAATGCTATGGTATTAACTCTGAAAATGATATGTTCTGAATTTTCATGCAAACTAAGCTCAGCGTGAAGCCTTCGAGAACCAGATCTCAACCCAATCCCTCAAAAAGCTGACTAACATTATGTGTTAAATGACTTCAGCCTACCCCTCTCCCGATCAAAATCATCATGACCCCTCTCTCGATCAAAAACTATGACTTTGGTCTTTCACGCATTTATCCTCAAATTCGTTCTCCTAGTTGATTTGCAAAAGTTATTCAGGAACCCCTATAATTCCTAAAAATTAAAATAAAGTTGACAACTTTTACTAAAACCACTAGATATTAAAAGTTGTCATCTTTATTTTTTAATGATGGAATACCACCAAGTGAGACTGACTAAAGTGAGTGATACCCTAGAATTCCAGTGGACTTTCAGATAGAACACTGCATCAACCATGTACAACAGAGCTCAAATATTTGCCATTATATTTATAAATATTTGCAATACAATTATTGTGATAACACACGTCAACCCCTGGCGTAGAATATGCATAAATAAACACCACTTTAGAAAAATTTGCTTTGCAGGAAATAAAGAATAGAAAAGCATCCTTTAGAAGGGGGAAAAAAGTCAATCTGTTAAGGTGAGTGAATAAAGAATGGATTCCCATTTAGTAAAAATGTAGTTATGTCAAATTAGAAACATCCTCAAGATAGTTTCTCAGCAGATGGATATCCTTCACCGTCTGGTGTTTCCTTACTCCATTTTAAAAGTTTTGGCTAAAATGGAGTCAGATATCAACTGCAGTGACAGAAAGCTAGTTCTATACCTCACTAATGGCCAATGTAGTTCAAATTGAAAATAGCTCAATGAAATGGCATTCATTCATTTGGGTATTTTCCACGCATTTCAATCTCTCGATATTCCGATTCTGTTACTCAAACTTATTCTATCGGTTAACAATTTTCTCATCAAATGGTATTAACTTCTTTCTAGAAGCTTAAGAAAGTAGAAGGTTGCGAATGTTCCCGAGCACACTCCGAAAACAACCGAATGACCTGTGACGTCATTTTCGCTGTTTCCATGCGGACTCAAATGTGTTCTCATGCTTAAGGTGGAAAAATGCGCGGTAAAATTACGTTAGAATATTTTCCTGTCATTAGATGTGTATTTTGTATGAGAGCTAAGGGATATAGATAGTGTTTTATGCCACAGGACTCAAATATTTCAGTAAAAACACCGAAGAACAAATGTATTCAGCTTCCAAACGACGAAAGAAGAAAGAGATTATGGTTTCTAGCGGAACGCCGGTATTTCGTCCCCAGCAAAATCAAATTCTACTGTTGTGAACACCATTTTAAAGTATGTACTAACTCATGACAAACATTATGTTTGCATTTAAATAAATAAATATTTAATGGTAAATTTATGCGAATGATTTCAATTTAGTCACCGGAATCTCGACAAATTTCATATTTGTGTCGGTGATGGGCAGTCCGAATAAATAAAAACCTGAAGCCTCGATATGGATTTGCACTAAGAATGCTTTACTCCTCACTTTGTGTTCTTGGGATATTTTTGCAATGGCTGTGCACAGTGGTCCTTCTCTCTTCACTTGGACGTGTCCTTTATCTTTATCGCCACAACTCACAAGAAGCTCTATTACATTAATAAAATTAAAATTAACCTTGAAAATCCATGAATGGAGGAAAGAATCCATTCGTTGGCAGTTCCATGGCAGAGATCACATTTAGAGACCTCTTCTACAGGTAATCTCTGATTAACGCATTAAGGGAAGAACATATCACTAAACTTTAAGAATATTCTAGTCGTACGTTATCGTGGATGTTTTTTAAATTTAAAGTCATTGTTGAGAATTAGGATGAACTTCTGATACACGCTTTATTCACGAGGGCTGAATTTACTGTGAATATAACTTAAAATATGGAGGTAAAGTAGTAAAAACCAATATGAGACATCATTACATTAGTGGTAGCAGTGTAAAATTATAAAAAAGTGAAAGTAACGTATAAAGATCCATATTATTACAATTAAAACTATGGAAAATACCCAATTGAAGTATTTGGATTAACTATTAACGGACATGTTGGTTACCAAATAGCAAGTGAAATCATGTCTTCCGTGCGATTCGGATAACACACCAGATACCATAATAATATACCAGGTACCATAGTAATTTTCCAGGTACGTCACCTGGTACATTATATTTTCAAGCTCTTCGCTTGTGCATCTGACAATTTCACCTTTTTATAGTACTAATGAGCGACAGAATTTCACTTCTAAAAGTGATATATGTACTCTAAAGATTATGTAAACTTTATTGATTTCTTTGATCGATACCAAAGGCATTCAACTTCTTTACGAATTAAGCACCTAAAGCAGCCAACCCTCCCCATCGACATCACGATTGAATGCCATTGCTAAAGTACGAAGAGCGTTCAATAATATGTCCACCTGGGTAAGAAAAGGATGGAAGTGGTTCTCTTTTTATTTTTCACTCCAGGCTTTTTGGAGATCAATCCCCTTAGTCCACTTGGATTATGGTGAGATCATCTCGGTGAAAAAATCTTTCAATTGGTCATGAAATCACGTCTAAACTTCTGATTTGACGTCTTCATCAAACAAAAAATGCTGCCCTAAGAGAAATTTCTTCGAATTTCGGAAGAGAACAAATCAGAGAGAGCCGAGTTTGGTCTGTAGAGTGGATGGCTAAGGTGTTGGATCCCACAGTCTCGGATGAGAGCCTATGCTTTTCCTGACATTTGCACCGGCGTATTGTCAAACAAGAGAGATTTACTAGCCTTTTCGTCTTGATGGGCTCGCACAAAGTGGTCATAGGGTTGGAGTAGATAGACCGCGAACGACCGCACACGATTGTGGTTGAAATTTATAACACCGGCAAGGGCAACAAAAGAACTCCTCTGAGCAGCGACTGCTCATCTCAAGCTGACAAAGAGAAAGAGGATGATCTGTATCAAGGAGCGCATCTTTTTTCTCTTATCATAGTTTCATTTCAGTCATCTGTGGGCAGAGATTAGACAACATTCATTACTTTCCCAAGTTCTCTCCCTTTCATCTTTCACCAGTCCTTCATCCTTTACCTTGCTCGGCCTTGCTATTCCCCTAAGCATACTACGCTCATTCTCATTTTATAATCTATCCTGTCCTTCATCTCCGAAATAATTATTCTTCATATCTAACTGTTTCCCACGTCTCCTGCCCTAATCCCAACCTTTAAAAAAACCGGTGGACTTCGTTCACAAGACCTACGTCCTCCTGTTCTCCTCGAAAGTAAGGCCGTTTTCGAACTTGGCAAATCGAGCAATCTCCCCTTGGTATCAAGATATGTGCGACAGTTTATGCGACATCATGGCCGTAGGGCCTTATGACATAGCAGAGCTTTTTGGCAAAGCCTACATGCAGTGTCAAACTGGGATGGTAGCTGCTAATGGGTTCAAGTAACAGGGAATTATCTCTGTGATAGAACTGTCTTTCAGGACGACGACTTGCGTCCTTCTGATTCTGCAGAACCAGACCAAAGCCCCCAGGTCATCAACAAATCTTCTATCTCTACTTTGTATTCTCAACCGTTTAGGTCTAAAGAGCAAGGATTCGTGAGTCCATATGTTAACCCAATCTCCTCTACTTCGTCTTCAAGCACTTCTGCTCCTTTTAAACTCATTCAGAAGTAATAATTACAAAATATCCAACGGACCTGAAGACGCCCCCAGGAAGAGGGGAGAAACTGTAATCAGAAAAACTAAACACGCGACGAGAATACCTAAAAACAGCAATATTAACAAGTATATGAGTTGCGGAAGCCTTCAAAGAAATTTCATTCAGAAGTAGTTTACCCGCCCTGCTCTTTCACATGATCCACATAGGCCCCGTGACATCGAGCTATTAGAAGTTGATCCTTCAAAACCAACAGCTCCCTGTGTTTCATCTCGAGACATTATGCCAGTTTCTTAGTAAATGAAAAGAAAAAGAAAAAATACCTTCAGGAGAGTCTGTTTTGGAGGTTGACGTAGGGACAGTCCTAGCTGAGGATGATGACTCAATATGCATTTTCTGCGGGGTATCCTACTCACATGATGCTCGCGGAGAACTATGGATCCGGTGCATAATGTGTGAGGGTTGGGGCTATAGCTTGTGTGCCGGCAGTGGAAAGGAACACGACGTTAGAGACTTTTGCAAATAAACATTTTTTTAGCATTATATCCTTTATAAAATTTTGTGCTAACAGCCTTCATAAACATAAACATAATATTGTTCCTTCTCAATACATTTGTAAAACTAACATGATGTAAAATAAATAAGTTTTCAATTTGTTCTAACACCTTTTTGGCCTATTTTCAAGGTAAGGTTGTAAGTTTCCATAATACCAGCACCATTTTGAAAATTAGGTAAAAGCTCATTAAAAAAACATATAATTTAAAAATGAAGTTATTTTTAGCTACAAAACATGTTATATCTCGTTTTAAAATAGTTTAAGATGATTTTTGTACATTTTTACAAGAAACGGGTAAAAATTAAAAACGTTTCTTAATAAAAGCAAAATGGGCTTCCATATTTGCACCCTTTCCTCTATGCATGGAAAAGAGAAGTGTAGAAATTTTCAAATGAATACCCCACTCACCATCATAACTACGCATATTTATGCGATATTTATTAATATTTTGCGGAAAAGTGTATGAATTCGCTATATTTGAAGTATTTTCAAATGTTAATACACTTATGAAGCGTTTAATAGATAAAGGTTCAGTGAATAATTCTATACATTGTAGATATTCCGTACCCGTTTACTTTATTGAACCTACTCATTCTGTTTTCCTTGCTCTGGGAGGAAAGAAGACCCTCATTGGAAGAATTATGGTCCGATGGAAGGTACTCTCAGGTAACCATAATTTCATCGGCAGCGTTAGTTTCAATTAAAGAACATTATAATTGCTAATAATGTTGAAAATTTAAGAGGTTTTTCCTGCACTCATCAAAGAAGGGGGACAATAAGCCATTAGTGTAATTACAATTTGTTTTCAACTGAATTATGTTAGTTAAAACGCATGTATTTTATCAGTAAACAGTTGAAGATAATGGGTAGTTTGTTATGAGAGAATACATAAGTGTACTTTTATGTGTTTTTCCTATAGGCAAAGAAACATTATAATGCTGATAATGCCTTTTTGTGCCTTAAGACGTTGACAGAGGTGAAATATAGCGTGCGACATGTCGTTCACCTTAGCAGCCCCTATCATCGAAACATTATCATTATTCGCCGTAGTATGACATGTATGAAATATTTGTCTCATAAGCAATAAGATAAAAAAAATAATATTGCCTTCTAAATTGTCGCATAAGAATGGAAAGCATCGACTTCAACCACCCGCCAACATTATGAACACGGATGCCGCTATTCGTATATTTTACGAGATGATGGCCACTTGATGTCTCTTCCATCGTAAAACGGCTACGAAGTGTCAAGTGAGGATTTCACTCCGTCTGCCTAGGGATCAAGATAACTTGATTGGGAGTAACCATGCGTTTGTCAAGTTCAAAAATGGCCTAAGAGCAGCCAACGAAGTCCGTGTTGAAGTGCAGACGTGAGTGGTGTGTGAGCTCGCAAAACGAAACCCGTTGTGGACGAGTAGTCGAAGTAGGAGAAAAATGAGCTCGCAAAACGAGTAGTGGAAGAGAATCAAGTTTCCTTATCCTCTCGAAATTGCCATTATATACCTTCCAATCTTGGAAAAATCGGTGAACAGCATTAAGACAGTGAAAGACTCTTTACCGAAGAGTCTTTCACTGTCTTAATGCTGTCCTGCTTAATGAGAGATAGGGCTCGCCTGAGGGGGAACACGGTTCAAATGCGGCTATTCCTTAATTCTATCCCCTTTTGACTGTGGGAAGAGAAGGCTATGTTTTAGTTATACCAATGGTCATTTGTTCAACTTTTTAACATCTTTGTTAGTCACTACGATTGCATTTTTTACTGCAAACATGTCAGAGTCTGAGTTATGTGTATTGGGTTTAGGCTGTGCGTTGATCTTTAATATTAAAATTATTGTTCAAAGAACCTGGGCTGGATGATATCAATTCTGAATTTATTAAGCATGGTGATCCCTTTTACACTTCTTATCGCTAAATCGATAAATTGCTAAAGCAATTCCCATATTCAAAAAAGGTGACTGAAAGGTGCCAGAAAATTACTGAGGTATTATGGTAGAAGAGAACTTCAACTTAGGTTCATTGATTAATACTTAGGTACTTAATAAATGCAGGTTAGGTACTTAATAAATGAGGGAATAGTATTCGTTCTGCGGCTACTAGGAGTTGTACTGGAAGGCATTAATATTGCTGTGACTTTGTGGACCTGTGCCCAGTATTATTAAAATGCAATGTATCATGGTATAGTGCGGCATATTTACTCAGCGATCTCTTTATTGTTGGACATATTGAGACAAAAATCAGGAGAGGATGAGAAGAATAACAGTGGAAGACTAACCGCACAACGGAAAGTATCCAGACACCTGGGAATAATGCGGCTTCACCTAACTGTGTGGTGTTAGTATGTGCATTTGGCACAACAGCAGCAAAGTTGTTGACCTTGTAATAAACAAGTACTGCCAAAAATGTGAAACTATGAGTAAAACGAGGAAAACTATGAGGAGAAATGGGACCGATGACGGGGAAATATAGCAGAAAAATCAGTATAAAAAATGTGAGTGAATACAGTCATGAAAATTTTTTAAAAGTCTGTGCGAATGATTTATGCGAAACTCATAGATTATATTGGAAACGGCGATTCGTAGACATTTTCCAATATTTCTAAAGCAAATTCAGACGAGTATATGATGGCAAGATATTTATTTTTAAAAAAGCGATTAAGTAAAATATTGATAAAAAGGCATTTTTAGGTACAGTGGCGGAAGAAATTAACGCAAAATTTTTCGCGCGCCAGAATGCGGCATTTTTGGGAACTTCTAGGAGCAGTACACACTCCAAAGACTGGCAACACTGAGAAAACATCGTCTACCGCAAATATTTGAAATCCGCAATGGAACTCACATTTGTCGGAGCCTAGAACTTAGTCATCAATCGCCTCATGTTTGAGCTTTCGTCTCATACTATTCGCACATTCAATTGCGGTGCATCGCTGTGTTTGTTTCAGCATGGTTCTTACGTCAAATGATATCATTTATACAGAAAGACTGATTATAAAAGATATTTACTATCCCACCCAATTCAGTATACTATATGCTAAAATCTTCATCTTCTACCACCAAGGGATATTTATTGTGGTCGACTTTCCGAGGAACTTTTTGAATGACGCGTACTGCGTCTGTTTCACCGAAATGATGTAATTCGAGATTTATCCGCACCAAATGTCGATACAAAAAAGATTTAATTGAAATAAATATAGTCTACGTGATGTAATTTTTCACCATTTTCCATTTGTAGATTGACGAAGTTCCTTTAACGGATATTTATTAAATTCAAAACGGATATTTGTTAATGAATCGTTCTTGATCCAATGTAAATCCGTGTTTAGTTCGTCAGAATGGGACTAAACTATGAAAACATACGTAAATGTATATAATTTTACGAAATAAAAATAAATGTGCTCGCATCGATACCGAATAATCTAGGCATATTTTTCCGATATTTATTTCATCTTATCACAGGAAGCTTGGTGACTATCTGTCCACTGTTACCCTTTATCTAGTAAATGCAGGATATACGAATAAACATTCAGAAAAGTTTACCGAAATTAGGTGTAGTTATGGATAACATACGGATGATAGCATAATATCTGATATGCTTAGCTATAAATTTGCCGCACATATGAAATTAACAAAAAGCCTTTTAAAAGACTTCAGTTTGGAGTACAATATCATTAATGAAATAAAATTATAGGTAACGTTAATGTTGTAGCTGTCAGATGTATTTGGCTACCTAAAGAGTGGTCCGTGTTCGATTTTTAATGAACGCAAATGAGCTTTTATATAAATTTCCTCATATTGGTGATATGAATGAATGTAATGTGTAGCTGCAATGACTGGCTGATAATATGAATTTTTTTTAATACAAAAGAGATAAAATTTGCCGAATAAAAATAATTTTACTTGACCAGAAATTGAATGAAAAACTCAAAAATGTCTCTACCAGGGGTGGTATCACGGTTCTTTTCTTCTAATGGTCATTATTGTCATCCAAAAGGCAAGCCGCATTACTAGGGCAATGCACAAGGTCCTGGGAGCGCACTCCACTGCTATGTAGCACCCGATCTTTCTTGATGATCACGTTTTCGAAATCATGAGCGTACTCGAACAATGTTATTATGAAGAACCATGATTGCAATTCAGGTTTGCAAACCCAGTAACAACTACTGAGCTTTCTTATGTCAAGGCGAATTTATGATGATGTTTCGTATCCTTTCGGTGAATTTATTTGCGTCCGTATGCGTTACTGTGAACTAAGTTACCTTTAATGAGCGAATACGCGATGCATTTTTGTCGGAGTATTACTTACGCATGGGTATAAAAATGCTCCTCATAAAATTTAACTGCGTAATTTTAGCCAAACACTTTTCACTGCGAATATGTCAAAAGGTATTTAAGTGATTCATTAATTTACCTTATCCCTTAAGTATTATCCTCCATCCTATAAGTTGAACTGTTGAACTACGCGGTTAATGTATTGCTCGTAGCAAACCTAGAAAATAATGCTGGGAAAGCTTCAAATACCGTTTTAAAGATATGTTGAAGAAAATTCCACCCTTGTATGGTCTCTCACTCAGATAAGTAATCGGTATTTACAAGTTCGGCAGATAGAACCAAACTCTAATTCCTAATGAAAATAATTTCCCTCTTTACTAAATCATTTCAAAGTAATTTAAAGGTGAATGTAGCATAAGGTAAGTTCACTATATCGAGTAACTGACACAATCAGAGATCCGGTCTATTCCCTCCTTCATGAATAGCTTTTCATTGAGTGGTGAATTGGCGAATGAGTGGATATGAGCATCATACGACAGGCAGCACGTAGAAATCAAGTGGGGCCAAATACCCGAGAATGGGGAGTAAACATCTCATTCGACGACCAAGGAGACCGCTCTGATTCTTTTACAAAGCCCGAATATGTGTCAAACTCACACACTCATGGTTGAGGTCAATGTCCATTCCCTGGGACTTCCGCGGATTCCTGCGAAGTTTTGGCTGCAATAAAGTCACATTGCGTAGATTAATTATAAAGGCACTAAAAGAGGCCACGCCAGGATTTGAACCCCAGGCATTCTTGGCCGCAAACGAACGCTCTCCCTCTAGGCTACTTCATCGATCAAGAGGAATCCGCGTCCAGGGGTTCTAACTACAAAACGAAAGAATGGAATTCTAATGTTTCCTTTAAAAACTGGGCCAAAAAAAGGTTCTGGATTTTTGAAAGTAGTTTTCAGAAATTAAATAATATTACGTTAGGAGGAATTTAGAAATTAAAGTGTTTGAGACGACCTGTATGCACGAGGGCGGAAACTTACGTAGGGTTTTAAGGTATTGGAAATACTTTTAAAGAAAAATTTTCTCCACATGGAAACCATTCTATTCAACCAGATTTCCCATACTTTAACTTGAAATCACAGGGTATTACGCCAAAATGTTAACTGTAATGCATCATATTTCTCGGAAGTAGTTTGAGGCCTATTAAAACGATGTCCATCCACAGCTATTCCCTGCACGCGGAAATACGTTTTATTGTAAGTGAATTTGATCTGGAGAATAAAAAATTTTTATTTCCCAGAAAATAATGCTTTCATCGTATTGTTTCTTAAGTTTCAATCAAGAAAATCTTTTGAAACGGTCCAAAGCTCTAAAAAAATATGGTAAGCATCTCTACATAATCAACTACGACTTCGGAACCTCGACTGAGTGCGGGTCGAAGCAAGCTCATCACGTTTATAACTCCTAGACGATCTCGCGAACGTAAACCTTATTAGTATGACTATTAACATGACGCGTAAAATCGATATCCATTCATAGGGAGTTTGAATATTCCCGGTTTCCATATGCTGTCTCATTGTTGTCAAGTTATCGAAGGAAAAGCGATTTCAATTAGTTCCCGTGTACGCCGCATTCAGACGCCAATGAGTTTTGCATTAATTTTTTCCGCCACTGTACATAGAAGGAGCAAGAGTACGTTTTACTAAAACCTTCCATGTGATGTCACATATCTTAACTTTTTTATTCATCGATAATAGAAATATATCTGTATCTAACAAAATTAGAAGTTTTTGCTTTAGACAAAAACATTTTTGGTTCTATCTTTCCCAGTGATCTGACTCTCCAACGGAAATGCACCGTCGTTTTTTCCTGTTTTTTAAGAATTTTTATAAGTAGGTAAATATTCTATTTTTATGCGCTAAAGAGTACACTTGTATATAAATCAAAGGGCGGAGAGCTAAGATTTTTCTTGCTTAGCAAAACAAATACGTACTTAACCACTCTAAATCGGATGACCACCATAAAGCATTTCCTTTGTACTTTATTGGCTTTAGGTACATAAGAAATCTTCCTCCAAGCGTTTTAATCAAAGTTAAGGAACAATGCACCAATCACACCACGTTTATTAAAATCTTTCAGGGCACCGAAACATTTTTCCGATCATGAAAATAATATTATATCGCTGATTTCCTCCTCACTCCTGATATCCTCAACACGGCGACTCAAGTTACGGCCGTGGCGATATGGTACTGCCTTGTGACGTCACCATACAGCCAACATGGCGGCCGGGTTTTTTAGCGCTACATAAAATTTGGCCACTTTTAGAGGGAATTTGAGCATATTTCCTGGCCGTAGAAATTTGAAGCGACACTGCCAATATTTCTTTTTTAGCCTAAACTTTCCACTGCGCAAATAAAAAAAGTCGTGCCTATCCCAATTGTAGGCCTTTGTTGACAGCAGATCAGGAAAAAAATTTCGACTCCGGGGGGCATTAATGCTATTTATATACCCTCGTATATTGCGTCACGGAGTTTTTTTGCTCTCGATCACCGCATGGGTCATATCGCTTTGATTATCTACGTTTAAAATATAGGTTAACGGCTGTTACCTGCATTTAAGAACTGTATGAAATTCACTTTTGAAACTATCCATATCCATCGTTTTGCACAGTCATAATCGTTAACCAAAACGGAAATCGCAGTGGAGAATAAACTCTCACAGTTACTGCCCTAAAAACGCGATACATCAATTAAAACAAATCCCTTAAAGCATATTTTAAAAAATTGAAGATTCACATCCACGACCTCGCTCTCTCGATCGTAACATAAATGATAATGATAAAATACTGATGACGCGGGCACACGTGTTATGAAGGATTGCGATCGAACCCATTGGATGGGATTGGAACTTTGATTTATCTAATTTGGGCCCCAAAGTTTGACCAACCCAGAAATCCTTCATCCCTCAGAATTTTGTCTTGGCTCTAAAAGTACTTAACGCAAAAATTCGTGAATTTCACACTTTCCGGTTTTTTATGACAAGTTTTTTCTTTGTCATAATTAACTGCTCCTGATACATCAAATTCATTTCATCATGGTTTGGACAAGACTCAGAAACAGTGTCAAGAACTCGTGGAGCTATATGGGAGCTGATTAAGACTCGGGTTATGAGTTAGTTTTGATTAATTGTGATGTTAAATTCAAAAATATAATAAAAGTAGGAGGTTTAAGAGGTGGAACTAGGAGGCATTGGAAGCGGGAAAAAAGTAGGAAATACCAAGAGATAGTGTAAGGGAACATAAACGAAGCCAAGGAAATAGGAACAAATGGGAGAATATAAAATTGGGCATTCTAAGAGCGGTCGAGAAAACAATAGGTGCAGCGGAAAAGAGGATAGTAAAGAAGCAGAGGATTATGGAAAAAATGATTAGGAAACTGGAGGAGAGAAATGGAATAACGTCGAAATCGACATAAGTAAGACGATATACAAAGAGCTAAATAATCAACTACGGCGAATAACCAATTGGGTGAAGGAAAATCGGTGAAAAGGCAATGCGAGGAAATGGAAATATTGCTAAAAGTAGGGGTAGTGGGTGTGTTGTACGCTAAAATAAAATTGCTAACGGGAAATAAGGAGGGCAAACGGTACCAAAAATCAATAGTAATCAGGCGTCTTTAGAGGGGCGAGATTTAGACTAAGTTAGTCTCTTCTTCCATCTAACCCCTCGTCAGATAAATACATGAAATAAGAGTGAATGAAGATGTATATATTTGTGGGAAAAACGTAAGGAAGTAAGGAGGTTATATCTTAGATGAACAAACCAACTGCAGGAAAATACCCACAAATAAAGGGATACGTGAAAAACATGCGAAAATCTACAGACAGATTCAGGTAATGTAACACAAAGAAAAAAAAAACAATGCATAAAATACATAATAAATGATAATAATAATAAAAAGGGTGATTTATACATAACTGCACAGTTGAAATAACTAAATAGGTAATAAGAGAATAAAAATAAATAAAAAATAAGAAAGAAAAAAAAATAAAGTAAAATAAATAGATATGAATGAACATATAAATATATAGATTAAGGACAAGTATTAATAAATACAAAGATTAAGGACAGAAGAGGTAAGATATAAATCGAGCAGGAAGACATTCAAGATCGGTGGAGAGAATACGTGGAGAATGCGTGGGATCTACGAGGAAGGAGTATGGCCAGAGAATTTCGTGAAAAGTTTTTATTCCTATCCAAAAAAAAGAAGAATGCATCAGAATGCGAGGACTACAAGACAATCAGTTTGATTTCATACGCAGCCAAAATAATCAATAAAATTTTGAGGTAAGGTAAGGTAAGAGTAAGGCCAATTACTATTGGAGCGATGACCAGTTTGGGTTTTCGAAGAGAAGGTTAGCTCGGGATGCGATTTCGGAGATGAGACTACTTACATAAAGAAGCATAGAATATAACCAGGACGTTTTAGCGTACTTTATAGATTTTTAAAATACTTTTTTAGAATATATTGGGATAAACTAACGGATATACTCGGAAAATTGTGAATAGATTGGCGAGACATGAGATTAATCCGACTCCAATATGTGACACAAAGAGCGCATGTGAGGGTGGCTGCCAGTGAATCAGGGTGGTCATATAATTCACGGGGTAAGGAAGGGGTGCCCGTTGTCGCCATTCGTTTTTAATATTTACGCTAAGGAAACGGTAAGACAGGCATGGGAAGAAATTGAGGTGGGAATAAAAAGAGAAGGGCACCTGATAAAGTTGGTTAGATTCGCGAACTATCAGGCGATGGTTAGTGGACCTTAGAATGGTTTTCAAGCTCTGGTAAATGCTTTAGATATGCAGTGTGGTATATTCGGAAATAAGATAAATCATAAGAAAACAAAAGTAATGAGATTCTCGCGGACAAAGAAAGCAAGGCTGGTCACAAAATGTGTAGGACGCAAACCGAGTAATTAGAGTACTTTATTTACTTAGGTAGTCCACTAGAAGAACCCGAAATAGTAGGAAAAATGTACGGAAGAAAATAGCGCTTGCTATGGAGGCGTTTAATATTAGAAGGGAGCTGATGACGGGGACCTTGGGTAAGGATGTGAAGAAGAGGCTGGTGAAGAGCGTAGCGTAGTATGGCGCAGAAACGTGGACCCTCAGAAAGGAGGACGAGAATAGGCTGCAGGTATTTGAGATGTGGGTGTGGCGAACGATGGAAAAGGTGAGGTGGACGGAAAGGAAGAGTAACGAGGTAGTGCTTGAGATGGTGGGTGAGGAAAGGATACATCTTAATGAAAGTTGGAATCGGCAAAGTAGGTGGCAGGAGGATGTAGTAAGGAGCGATAGGTTGCTCAAGAAAGAGATAGAGAGAAGAATGTTCTACACGCGTGGAAGGGGAAGAAAGAGAATAGGTTTCATGGATGGGATGAAGAAGATTAGATCGAATGCTGACACGAAAAACAATACTAGAGAGAGATAGGCCCCTGAAAGTGTATAAAACCGGTAGGAGATTCTCTGACATTCAACAAAACATACTTTTACAAGTAGAATACTGTTGAAAAACTGCTCCTTCCACTCAATCAAGCAGGTAGTGCACTGCCCTCAATTGCAAACTGTCAAGTGCTGGGGCACAAAAAATCTCACGGCAAGTGTATTTTGCGTAACGCACATCCGTGCTGCGCTCCAAGGCTAAAAATATAATCGGAAAATCTGAGGGCCAGCAATATTAGGTAAATAGAAAAAATGGCGCGCCAATATAACCCTGCTATTTACAATTCAGCATACTCGCCTCTCAGAGCAGATGCTTGCCCTACTCCGCTGGCTATCCTCTGCTCACAAGAGGTACTCGTACCATATAACCTTACAACTCCAAGAAATGGCACACGAAGCTTTAATGGAGCTGTATAAAAGAGGCGATAATTGATTAGGAGAATAAACGGGAGGTTGCCTAATGAAAAAAAGCTCCTACACATTACTATCCGTTTTATTTCAGCAAGTTCCTTATTTTATCGAAAGAAATAATTTTAAAAAGTTAAAAATGTCCGAATCAAGTACAACTTATTTTGGTCTAAAAAAGCGTGCTGTACTGGCGACAAAAAATCAAGCGATAAAGACACTCCAATTCTGAGGATAAAATTTTTTTTACCCTCTTATCATAAATGCTTTATTTTCGAGTAAAAAAGTCTTCCCTATCGGCTATTTTGTTGCTGTTTTCCGAATCGTCCGTTCGGGCTTTTCTTAATATCTTGTGCCACTTTTCTCGAGACAACGACATAAGAAAGGTTAATCAGAAAGAAATGCTATACTTAAATGGTTATCTCTAAGTAGCTATATAGTCCAGGAAACGAAGCTTAAAATAGTGCAAAACATAGCAATTTTTTTAACAGCATCTATTTGCATAAAAATTTGAGATTAAGCTCAACTTACCCTCCACTTCAAAATCTATATTGTGCCGATGTACGCTTTTCATTTTTGAAGGGTGAAAACTACCCCTTCTTGCCAAAATCTATAAGAAAGCTTAAGGAGAGTGAAATTTGGTTCAGATGTCTTAAATAATGATTGTTTGGTGCTCGAAACATTATTTTAGAATATTTAAACCCTTAAAAATTAATTTTTGAAGGGTGAAAACTAACCCTTATTACTAAAATTTAAAAAAAAGCTAAAGGCGAGTGAAATTTGGTTAAGATGACTTGAATAATAATTGTTTCATGCTTTAAACATTATTTTAGATTATTTCAACCCTTCATAATTCATTTTTTAAGGGTGAAAACTACCCCTTGCTATTTAAATTTATAAAAAAATTAAGGTGAGTAAAATATTGTTCAGATGTCTTAAATAATGATTGTTTGACGCTCGAAACATTGTTTTAGAATATTTAAACCCTTAAAAATTAATTATTGAAGGGTAGAAGCTACCCCTTATTACTAAAATTTTTGTAAAAAAGCTCAAAATGAGTGAAATTTGGTTAAGATGACTTGAACAATAGTTGTTTCATTCTTTAAACATTATTTTAGATTATTAATTACCTTAAAAACCACCCCTTAACATTGCAATCCTCAAAAAAACGGAAACTGTTTATATATATATATATATATATATATAAATATATATATATATATATATATATATATATATATATATATATATATATATATATATATATATATATATAGAATCGTTATCTTGATACTATATTTTACTTGATATATTGTTAATATCTTGAACAATAGTTGTTTCATTCTTTAAACATTATTTTAGATTATTAATTCCCTTAAAAACCACCCCTTAACATTGCAATCCTCAAAAAAACAGAAACTGTTTATATATATATATATATAGAGAATCGTTATCTTGATACTATATTTTACTTGATATATTGTTAATATCTTGAACAATAGTTGTTTCATTCTTTAAACATTATTTTAGATTATTAATTCCCTTAAAAACCACACCTTAACATTGCAATCCTCAAAAATACAGAAACTGTTTATATATATATATATATATATAGAATCGTTATCTTGATACTATATTTTACTTGATATATTGTTAATATCTTGAACAATAGTTGTTTCATTCTTTAAATATTATTTTAGATTATTAATTCCCTTAAAAACCACCCCTTAACATTGCAATCCTCAAAAATACAGAAACTGTTTATATATATATATATATATATATATATATATATATATATATATATATATATATATATATATATGTATATATATATATGTATATATATATCTTCTCGAAGAGTCTTCGCTCTTGCGACCAAGGTGCTGGTGGCACCGAAATATCAAGAAACTTTGTAAGTGTGTTCATCATTTTTTTGTTTTATGTGTTTGTCGTCTGCCTTCCTCTGGCAAACTTTTATATATTCGTCACCTAAGTGATCCTAAGTGCATATATATATATATAACATTGCAATCCTCAAAAATACAGAAACTGTTTATATATATATATATATATATATATATATATATATATATATATATATATATAATCGTTCACTCATTCACTCAGACCGCACAGCGGCAAATACTCACACTTCTGTTTCTGTCACTTTCTGTTTTTTTGAGGATTGCAATGTTAAGGGGTGGTTTTTAAGGTAATTAATAATCTAAAATAATGTTTAAAGAATGAAACAACTATTGTTCAAGTCATCTTAACCAAATTTCACTCATTTTGAGCTTTTTTACAAAAATTTTAGTAATAAGGGGTAGCTTCTACACTTCAATAATTAATTTTTAAGGGTTTAAAGATTCTAAAACAATGTTTCGAGCGTCAAACAATCATTATTTAAGACATCTGAACAATATTTTACTCACCTTAATTTTTTTATAAATTTAAATAGCAAGGGGTAGTTTTCACCCTTAAAAAATGAATTATGAAGGGTTGAAATAATCTAAAATAATGTTTAAAGCATGAAACAATTATTATTCAAGTCATCTTAACCAAATTTCACTCGCCTTTAGCTTTTTTTTAAATTTTAGTAATAAGGGTTAGTTTTCACCCTTCAAAAATTAATTTTTAAGGGTTTAAATATTCTAAAATAATGTTTCGAGCACCAAACAATCATTATTTAAGACATCTGAACCAAATTTCACTCTCCTTAAGCTTTCTTATAGATTTTGGCAAGAAGGGGTAGTTTTCACCCTTCAAAAATGAAAAGCGTACATCGGCACAATATAGATTTTGAAGTGGAGGGTAAGTTGAGCTTAATCTCAAATTTTTATGCAAATAGATGCTGTTAAAAAAATTGCTATGTTTTGCACTATTTTAAGCTTCGTTTCCTGGACTATATAGCTACTTAGAGATAACCATTTAAGTATAGCATTTCTTTCTGATTAACCTTTCTTATGTCGTTGTCTCGAGAAAAGTGGCACAAGATATTAAGAAAAGCCCGAACGGACGATTCGGAAAACAGCAACAAAATAGCCGATAGGGAAGACTTTTTTACTCGAAAATAAAGCATTTATGATAAGAGGGTAAAAAAAATTTTATCCTCAGAATTGGAGTGTCTTTATCGCTTGATTTTTTGTCGCCAGTACAGCACGCTTTTTTAGACCAAAATAAGTTGTACTTGATTCGGACATTTTTAACTTTTTAAAATTATTTCTTTCGATAAAATAAGGAACTTGCTGAAATAAAACGGATAGTAATGTGTAGGAGCTTTTTTTCATTAGGCAACCTCCCGTTTATTCTCCTAATCAATTATCGCCTCTTTTATACAGCTCCATTAAAGCTTCGTGTGCCATTTCTTGGAGTTGTAAGGTTATATGGTACGAGTACCTCTTGTGAGCAGAGGATAGCCAGCGGAGTAGGGCAAGCATCTGCTCTGAGAGGCGAGTATGCTGAATTGTAAATAGCAGGGTTATATTGGCGCGCCATTTTTTCTATTTACCTAATATTGCTGGCCCTCAGATTTTCCGATTATATTTTTAGCCTTGGAGCGCAGCACGGATGTGCGTTACGCAAAATACACTTGCCGTGAGATTTTTTGTGCCCCAGCACTTGACAGTTTGCAATTGAGGGCAGTGCACTACCTGCTTGATTGAGTGGAAGGAGCAGTTTTTCAACAGTATTCTACTTGTAAAAGTAGGTTTTGTTGAATGTCAGAGAATCTCCTACCGGTTTTATACACTTTCAGGGGCCTATCTCTCTCTAGTATTGTTTTTCGTGTCAGCATTCGATCTAATCTTCTTCATCCCATCCATGAAACCTATTCTCTTTCTTCCCCTTCCACGCGTGTAGAACATTCTTCTCTCTATCTCTTTCTTGAGCAACCTATCGCTCCTTACTACATCCTCCTGCCACCTACTTTGCCGATTCCAACTTTCATTAAGATGTATCCTTTCCTCACCCACCATCTCAAGCACTACCTCGTTACTCTTCCTTTCCGTCCACCTCACCTTTTCCATCGTTCGCCACACCCACATCTCAAATACCTGCAGCCTATTCTCGTCCTCCTTTCTGAGGGTCCACGTTTCTGCGCCATACTACGCTACGCTCTTCACCAGCCTCTTCTTCACATCCTTACCCAAGGTCCCCGTCATCAGCTCCCTTCTAATATTAAACGCCTCCATAGCAAGCGCTATTTTCTTCCGTACATTTTTCCTACTATTTCGGGTTCTTCTAGTGGACTACCTAAGTAAATAAAGTACTCTAATTACTCGGTTTGCGTCCTACACATTTTGTGACCAGCCTTGCTTTCTTTGTCCGCGAGAATCTCATTACTTTTGTTTTCTTATGATTTATCTTATTTCCGAATATACCACACTGCATATCTAAAGCATTTACCAGAGCTTGAAAACCATTCTAAGGTCCACTAACCATCGCCTGATAGTTCGCGAATCTAACCAACTTTATCAGGTGCCCTTCTCTTTTTATTCCCACCTCAATTTCTTCCCATGCCTGTCTTACCGTTTCCTTAGCGTAAATATTAAAAACGAATGGCGACAACGGGCACCCCTTCCTTACCCCGTGAATTATATGACCACCCTGATTCACTGGCAGCCACCCTCACATGCGCTCTTTGTGTCACATATTGGAGTCGGATTAATCTCATGTCTCGCCAATCTATTCACAATTTTCCGAGTATATCCGTTAGTTTATCCCAATATATTCTAAAAAAGTATTTTAAAAATCTATAAAGTACGCTAAAACGTCCTGGTTATATTCTATGCTTCTTTATGTAAGTAGTCTCATCTCCGAAATCGCATCCCGAGCTAACCTTCTCTTCGAAAACCCAAACTGGTCATCGCTCCAATAGTAATTGGCCTTACTCTTACCTTACCTTACCTCAAAATTTTATTGATTATTTTGGCTGCGTATGAGATCAAACTGATTGTCTTGTAGTCCTCGCATTCTGATGCATTCTTCTTTTTTTTTGGATAGGAATCAAAACTTTTCACGAAATTCTCTGGCCAAAAATGAGACCAAGGAGAGTTTTGAAACGTCACTGACGGATGATAGTCGGCAACTGACGAATTGCTTGCAAATGCAATAGTTAGTGAGGAGAAAAAATGTCATGGGTAGCTCTTCGCATTTACCGTTGTTTCTTTATCAGGGGTTAATATGTGAATGGGTGAGGGTGGGCGACGGCTACTGGGCGCAATGGTTGTAAAGATGTTTCTCAGAACAAAATAAAGGGTATGTGAGGAGAATGAGATAGGGGAAGAGAGGAAAGTAGCATTGGAGGTCTAAGACGGGGCGAGGTTTGTCTATTGTTCTCCGAGCACGGCCGCTGGTGGGCCCACGGTCACCCCCGCTGTTAAGCATGTTGTCGCTAATCCTAGATTCTAAAGCGACGGTCACTTCAGTGGGAAGCAAATAGCGAATGACATGGGTAAAGGGAATCAAAGGGTCGGTATACAGTTAAAATTGGTGAAAAGGAGATGGAAAAGGAAGCGCGCTGATGAGATCTGGAGAACCGACTACTGAACGTTCGGCGCGAGAGCCGGACGCCGCCGCGGCGGGAGACCAGCGTTACGCCTTCACTCAAAAATTTTTTTCTTCCTTAAATGAAATATTACCCCTGCCAAATTTTTTTAACTTGTAGAGGAGGGTTGTATCTACAACATATTAAAACATGAGTAAAATCGAAGGCATAGCTACATCGTCAAATATCGATTTTAACATTTGAATTTGTTATAAACTTTATTTAATTGTTTAAATTTTATGTAATAATCCATTAATTGTCTTTCTCTATTTAATACCTTTAAAATAAGTCATTGCATGCATTTTTATCTTCCTTATTTCCGGAGATATGCCGTCAAATGCGACGACGCTTTTGTAAAATTCTTGTTTTACAACATTGCAATATCTCGTAAACCATTGAATGGATTACAAAATGGCTTTGGTGTTTTCATTTTGTAATCAAATGAAGACGATTTGCCAAATTTGGACGAAATTGGTTACCCCAATGGCAATCACCTGGTCGAATTTGGTGGAATGACCCATATATATATATATATATATATATATATATATATATATATATATATATATATATATATATATATATATATATATATATATATATATATATATATATATATATATATATATGTATATATATATATATATAATAGGTGTGGTGTTCTTGAATGAATGGATGTAAGTGCGTATGTGTCTAATGTGTAGTATACAATATAATATACCGGTAATGTATTTCATCGTGCTCCGATTTGTGCTTTTCGAATTTACGGAAAAAAAATTTAATTGGATTTTTAATCATATCTTCTTTATTTTTTAAGATAGAAAGCTCATCAAAAAACCAATTTGTAGGTTTTTTTAAGAGCTATAGGGCTATTGCAATTACCTTCCTTTAAAACCCTTAGTTTTGAAAAGAGTGAATTTAAAGGGCTAAAATACGGTAGTACCCACTCGTAAATACAAGTTTTAAACGGCTATATCTCACTTAATTTTTATCCAATAGAAACTTTATGAAAAGCAAAATGTTTGCAATTAAAAAAGCTACAAATTACTGCTCAGTACTTTTTGCGTATCACCAGGAGGTTTGGAGTTATTTTGAAGAGAAGGGCATTTTTTATGAAATTGCAAAAATTCGTTTTTCACCTTTAACTGAAATTTTTTTCAAAATTAAGCATTCTAAACCAGTCAGACTTCTACAATGTAAAAATAATACATAAATGAATAGAATTGAAAAAGGCCAACGACTAATTTTAATTAGGGTGGTAATTAGGGGGTTTTTCCGCGAATTTTTTCGCTGAAAAAAGTAGAGATTGACTTTATTTTCATCATAACTCACTCAATTTTTATGCTAAAGACTTTTTTTTTAAGAAATGTCTTATCAAATACTTTTAAAAATTTTTTTAAAGTTTTTCTCGAAAAATGCATAGTTTTCCCGTTATTTGACTTTGAAACTCTTACAATTTGGAGAAGAAGAGCTAACTTTTAATAAGCCATAGCTCGGTATGTATTAGTTGTACAGCAAATATTAAAAAAACAATTTTATTTTTTTTAAATGCACATATTTACTTCTTATAGTTTTTTTGATAAAATGAATACTTATGGAGTTATTCGCAAAAAACCGATCAAAAACGTTGATTTTTTTCGATTAAAAACTAACACTTTCCATCGCGAATAACTCGAGAAGTATTAACTTTATTAAAAATATGTAGGGAACATTTTTTGCATAGAATTAGTTTTCTATCGATTCCTGTGGTCGAAATGTCATAAAACATTTGCATCCCCGAGATGAGGTGGCAACTACCCCCAAGGTGAAAGCGTACTTTGGCCTCATATTGATTTTGATCCTTGGTCTATCCCCTACCTTCTGTCAAAATTTCAAGTTAATCGATGCTGTTAAAAAAAATTGCCAGGTCAAAACCTTCGTTTCCTGGACTAATACCAGAATAAATATCTCACACTATGTTTGTTGACCATTTTTCTTTCTTCTTTTTGTAAATTCAATTTCTGTAAAATTAAAACATTTATTTTTGTTTTCTCATCTGTATTTGTTATAAAATATGATTATTTAAATATCTAAAATATACATTACGTGTACACCTATTCGGTAACACACAAGGATAGCGTTATGAAAGGAAATGGTTCCAGGCTTGACTTTGTGGAAGTAATTCATAGTAACTTAATTAAATAACCTGAAGATGACACGAAGTGTCGAAACACGGGTCGTGTTATTAAATCTATAGTGGAGTATACAAAGTTTTATTTAAGTTGTTATGAAAGGACCTCTAATGAGAAATGAAAAATCACAGAAATCATGGCACTCACTGACCATTCAAGTTGATAATTTGGTAAGATACGAGTCAATTCAATTTATAATTCACATACATCATAAAACTACTGTAAAATTGTCAGTGACTTTACACAGCGCATTGTACAACGCTCCTCTGCGGAAATATAACTCCAAAAAGAGAAATTTTGCCATGAAAAAATCAGTACCAGACGAACGAGCTTATCCCGACAGCAAAATGTGCATTAAAAAATGAAAATATAAAACATACTGCCACAAAAAATTATTACATAAGGAGATAATAAATTCTATTAAGATTTAATATTGAAATATCCTCGGTTATCAGGAAAAGCAATATTTTCCTTGTCTTCGTCATCGTCGTTATTCACTGGGGTAGCATATTTATTAGAATCGAAATTATTTATTACTACTTTCATTATACGGCGAGGATCCTGTGGTGGTACCCTACTGAATTTCTAAGCCTTTTGACTAGGAAAAATGCCGAGCACGAACACTGCCTCTAGTAAGTAAATGCCGACCAACACAAATGTTTGGTCTTAAGACTTTTGAATGCTCATAGTAAAAGCAGCTCTTAGAGGAAATTGATGCCTTTGCGTAATACGTCCAGGTAGACTATTCCTGGAGTCTACTGAAAAATGACGCCTCCTGTGCCCAATATTGCCCGGCAAAGTTAGAATACAGTTTTTTCGGACAATGTTAAGGATTTGTTTTAACATGTGTGTGTAAACTTTCTATAAAAACATTGTCCAGTGTAACTTTCCAATCTGTAATCAATGACTAGTGTAACACAAGTTATGCTCCTAGACCTGGTTTAAATTAACTTTCAGTTTGATGCGTTGCGACCGATGTTACGCATAAGGCTCATGTTGAAAATGGGCTTTCAAAGTAGTTTTTAAATTATAAAATGGATTTTCCGCTGAAACCTTTCTCAATCTTACTTCCTTGTCCAAATCTAATAAATTTCATCAAAATCACTTCAGCCTCTTACGAGAAAAAAAACCAAGCACATACGAAAGTAGTTCGTTTAATAGCAAGTAAAATAGATGATTATAGAATGTTGAGCGAGGTTTTTCTCTAGCCACAATGAAGACTAAACTCAATTTATTTGTATTTTAGCAGCTGTATCAAGGTTCATTTATATAGTTTTCTTCGATTTAAATTCCTATTAATCATATTTATATGCCTATATCAGTATTGAACATGACACATTTGAGTCAAGTTGAATAAAATAAATATAGGTATATAAATATAAATAAATTAATTTATCCTTAGATATATAAATGTTTTAAGTTCAAAACTTATATAGGTACACAACTTCTTAAGTTGCTTTGCAGCTCAACAAGTTGTAGAATGGTTTGCGAGATCATATAAAAGATAGCTCATCAAAGACTATGTTAAACAAAATGCTCTTCAGCCATTTTGTAAGCGAGTTCAATTTATGACTTAACTGGAAGGTCCGTTCAATGCACACAATATTATTTTTACTAACGAATTTATTCTTTTGTTTAATGCTGTGTCGTTGGTGTATTGGTCGTTGGTGTCGTTGGTGTATAAATTTAGTAACTGATTTGTTTACATTTATTGAATTGAATTTTTTGTCAAATACCTCAAGGTATCATGTTTCACTTTTCTTAAAATGAATTTTGTTTGCATTCATTTGAGGTGTGTATTATTCCAATTTCTAAGGAGATCCACTCAGATATCAATAAATACAATTACTACCATCATCACCACATAATACAAAAAAAACACCATGCCTACAAGTTCAAAGGCACCGATTAAGTTTGTCGTTCCATTCTAGACTGATAAGCCCAGGATTTCTGTTATTTGAGAAATACACGAAGAGAGAACATTGGAGAGCTCAACTGTGAGTGAGAACTTTAACTGTGCCAAATGCCAGTCGCCTTTTCAAACTACAATTGAAAATTGATAAGGTGTGAACAGGAAAATGTGTTTTGCCACTGCAACTTAAAACTTTAAAGGAGAAGAATTTTAAGAATTTTAAAATGTTTCGTTGAAGATTATTCGGGATTTTTACCGGGTCAGGTTCTCCATTTCTGTTTGAAATGGAGAAACTAACCCGGTGGAAATTCCAAATAATCTTCAACGACATAGTTCGCCGGGAAAACCTTCGATCATTTAAAATGTTGTCCAGCAAAGAGATAAAAGGATAGCAACATTATATGGCTAATCAGTAATTTACTCTAAAAGTTTTTTTTGTTTCTCCGAAAGAGTTTCTCTATTGTTAGAGAGGTGGTATTGCTCCTTGAAAGATAAGACGTAAATTATCTCAATCTCTTATTGCAGTCTGTAAGCACACCTGATAACCACAGATGCGATCAATTAAAAGTGCAACAAGACATCTACAATTATTCGTTATCAGCCTAGGTCACTCGCACGGTAAAAATGATCAAGAAGAAATTAATGAATAGGATAAAGAGTTCTTGGAAATTTGAAGGCAGTCGAAACGCCCTGGCAGGTGATGATAGTTAGCCAAAACAATTCTCTAATTAAAAAATGGATTTTTAGAATATAAATTATTTTAACAGGAGGAGAAAGCAATAGATTTCGAGCGGTGAATATTTTCTTTACATTGTAGCGATTGCTACGCTGAATAATACAACTGCGAAGTTTCTGGAGAGGAGCGTTTATTGCCACTTCGTAGTACAGACTGAGACTGGAAGCCGAGATGGCCTGCTTATAAATTAGCGGCGAACTCTCTCGAACCCGGCGCCGGAACTACCTCGAACATTCTAGATTCCCTCTGGAGAGAGGCAGAAAAAATTTCGTCCGACGCCGAAAATCGAACGCGGGCCGTCCGATTGGCAATCCAACACCCATCCACCGGTCCAACTCCGTGTTGTTGCGGACAATGCGCCACACTACTCCCCCCCTTGGAAGAGAGACAGAGAGCATCGGCCACAAAACGGTCCGGAGGACGGACACGCCACAACATTATCATATATTTCTTTATAATCCCATCGAAATGTTTTATCTTGCAGGGCAATAGGAAGATGAACGTTGACGGAACAATACGCGCCTATCGCGCACTTTAAAAAAAAATTAGTTTTAAGTACCTTCAGAAGCATCGAGAGCTCGTGCAGAATTTTAAAATGATGTCCAGCAAAGAGATCAAATGATAGCAACATTATTCGGCGAATCCGGGATTTACTCTAAAAGATTGTTGTTTCTCCGAAAGAGTCTCTCTATTGTTAGATAGGTGGCTTTGCTCCTTGAAGTACAGTACTAAAATTATCTCAATCTTTTCTTGCAGTCTGTAAACACCCCTGAGAACCACATATGCAATGAATTAAAAGTGCAATAAGACATCTACAATATTTCATGTCAGCCTAGGTTACTCCCACTGTAAAAAAAAGATTGCCATCTCCAACTACACATTTCGTAAGTTTGACCGATTCCCTCGATTTTGACGCTGGTAAAAAGTAAATCATTGGAGCTTTCAACCATTTATTGTATAATTATTAATTCGTCTTCTGCTCTTGGAACCAATATGATGCCATGCTTATAACGGACTCATTTTCATCACCGGCACGGCCTACCTTGATTTTGTGATGCAATGGGTTTGAAGAAGGTCCGAAAATGCAATTTTTTCTTACAGTGGAAATAATCCCACAAATTGTTTTTACGAAAAAAGGTAGAAACTTTTATCATTTTCTACATTAAAGATGTCTTTTTCTTGGCAATCCTGGGCCCGTTTCGCTGTGTAGATGCGTCAGAGGGATACCTATACAAAATCTTCCCTCATACATTTCCTCACATTGCTGATATATCCAAATACCAACATCAAATACACAATGCACTCCATACTTAGCTAGCGCTTAGCGTTATCCAGAATTGGTCACAGCGTTCGACCCAAACATTGCGTAACGACATACCTCGCATACAGTTTTTTGAGTACGGTTTAGTACGGTTTTTTTTAGTACTTAAGTAGTACCGTGCCCGAATATTAGTACTTTCTCCTCCTCCACGCAACTACTACAGAATCGGCAGAACACTCGATGCCAATAAAAATTGTGGAAATATTATTTCAAAGTAATTTTTCTACAATCAATAAAGTATTCTACACATTTATGAATACGAACGTCCAGAATTACTTCGAAGCAATGCATGCAAAAAGTTTAGTCCGTCTATTTTTTTAAATTACGCTCCGACCGTAACATTAGAAAATTTCGACACAGCAAGTTAGTGAGAGCTGAATTTCTATTTGATAATAACCCAGCAACAGACTTCCTCTCCATGCCTTCCAAGTTGTCAGTGAAACTGGGTGAATGCACTCCTTGCGTCATCAGCTCACGCGTCATCGGCCCTCTTGTCAATCGGGCCAATTAGAAACTCGCTGATTAGCTTTAAGTAATGTTACGTGTAAGCGACCCAGGATGGACAAGATAGCCGAAGAGGGAGGAGGGGAATATCTCCACGTCCCTTCCCCAATTCCCGGGATGATATATGCGAGTATATAACCCTTCAGATATACTCCCTTTTTGGTCGACAAGGATGCCTCTATCCCGCCAGCATATGAAGAAGGACATCATCGACTCCAACTAAAGGCTTTTTTTTCGACTTACCAAGGTTGGTGACCCAAACAGGAGGTGGATTTCACCCAAGGAAAACCGAGGGCATCCTCGCCTAGACGGACGTGAAAATGGAGAGGCAAGTTAATTCACGTCTTTGTCCTATGAGAAGGAGGTTTTCTTAACTGCAAGGGCTAGAATTTTTTCAAATAACATTTCTTATTGCCTATACCTAAAACTAATTGCCGGTTGTCTGCGAAAGAACATCATGTCCTCGTAAAATTGGCTGATGTTCTTCACGTCTCAGTTCAAACAGTTTAAGCGAGAAAGAAGGAAAAGTTTCTAGGGAATGAATGATCCGATATTTCCCCGGCGAAACTAACGGAGGGAGGTAACTTGGGTTAAAGGCTCCATGCCTGCCAACGTTTTGAAGCAAGACTTAACTTCTAAACCATTCCGAATCAAAGATTGCAATAAGATTAAAGTCAATCTCATACACTGAACCTCTTTTGATCCTTACAATGTCCATTATAAATATCGCCCAGCGACTTGCTGTTGGACATGAATAAAAATTTCATTGATTGAGTCAAAATTTGATAGTCCGTGACACAAGAAAGGAGGAGTGAATGGTGAAAGAGTCTGCAATTCCATTGTGAACTTCTAAATGGATTCAATACTTTTACTCCGGTGGAATTTTCCCTTTTTACCTTCGGAAAGCTCGCATTTAATTTTCGAACATTTCTACAATTTATTTCAATACTTTTGTCTACGCCATTTGTTCAGATACGCAAACTAAAATTCTGTTTAAAAAACAATAAATATACGAGAAAAAGCAAACAACTGTTCTAGGAGACACATTATTTTTTGAACGAGCCGTTATATATTAGCACCTTAAGCTTTTTAAGGCAAACAAATCAGTATTACTGCACCTTGAGCTACTAGGGTTTCAATAACGTTTTTTTCTTATCCTAATAAAGCTTTTTCACTGAGATTCTAGATTATTTGATTCAATTTTATGGCAAGTTTGTTAGATATTCATTACAATTCCGATAGTTATACTGCTTCTTGATGTTAAAATATGAACTTACAGTAATTGCCTGAAAGTACATCCACTCAACATCCATCCGTACTAAATTTAACCTTACATCATGATATCCAGGATTCAATTATGCATAATTCTATTTATATAGACTATTATAGAATCATCAGAAAACTATTAATTGTTGAAATTAAATCACAATACTTAGATGCCACAAAGTCAATTACAGTCAAAGTTTCGATTTTCGGTCTACAAAATTGGAAATGTTGTCTATTCTATTCACAGTCATATAATCCATACGTATGGCTAAGAGTAGAATTGAAATCAGAAATACACTAGCTACGAGTTAGCTAGGTGTAGGTGACAAATAAACTAACCGGAATAATATTTATCGTTATTTCGTAACTACGGCCACTTAGCGAACTGTATCGTAGCAGGTAATTCGGTTCCCCGGAATCGTAATCCAAATCGTAGCGACAGTTGCTATTATCGTCGCTACCTGAAGATAGCGACCGCTAATAAAAGCCAGCATTGACACCCAGGGCTAATTCTGGCCCAAAGATCTTATCGGGATTAAATAGTTTGGTGTATAGGTTAGGTCTCATCCGATTGGCCTGTGTCTGGCAACTTTTTTCCTATGTTTTTTGTTTGTTGAGAAATTGGGTTCCATTTTTTGCTGAGGGCATACCCTGCATCTCTATTCATTGTTTTATCTCCTAGTGTAACTTCGATGGCCTCTTTGGTCAGCCGGATATATCAATACCCATTGGTCCAGCAGACCAATTTGGATCCTTCAAACTTGAAGACCTGTTGGCGGTTTAGTCTGCGGTCTGCGATTGCTCACTTCTCAGGATATCTCCCAGTCTCACTTTTAAACGGAAATCCTGGTCTCAATTGCTAGTTCGGTGTACACGTCTCTACATTCGCAGAAAATGCGGTAGACATCTGAAACTATGGCCGATTAGACGAGGCCAATTATCCATTGCAGATTATTTTAACCCAACAAGATGCTTGGTCCGACATTAGGCCTGATGACGATTGCAGAAGAAGCCATCGATACTTTGGCAGCAATGACACTCTCCCCTGGAAACCCACGGGGACTTCTTCACTCCCTGCGAAAATAAATAGAGATCTTTGAAGATGACTCACATTTCTTTCCACAGGATAATCATGCGGCTTTACGGATCGTTCGTGGGTGTCCTTTTCCTGATTGTCCACATAGCAGCCAACAATTTTCTAGAGGAACTAAATCACCAACAGCCAAATTTAACAGGTATGCAGCTATTACATATCGCATTATCTTAGCAACTCTAATAGTACCTATTTATTTCAACATATCACTCCACGGCTAAAATCATTTTAAATTAATACGCTTGATAATAAAATATTGCATAAAATTCTAATTTCTATCTCATTATTTACTATGAAATTCCAATTTCTTACATGAATTTCTAAATTATGGGTCTAATTTTTATTTGACTTAGTCATGAATAGTCATTATTTCTAGACAAGCAATGACCAAATAGCTCTTAAAATTTTAAATTGCAAAATAATATATTTTATACGAATAGTATGAATGAAAGATGCGTACTGTTAGTTGATCTAAACCCTAAAATATTCGCCGTGAATACATATTAATCTATACTTTACTTGCCTGCAATATCCAATGAATTATTCCAATCTGGAACAAGCATAACAAATCTTCTAACGGGAGCTAAAAAAACACACGATAAGAGTGAAACAAACAATTATGCAATAAAACAAAATATATTTAAAACTCTTTGGTGACTCAAGGCGATGGAAAGCAATAGAGGCAGTATTTCAGATTATATCTCCATATTACGAGTTAAATTCCAATTATCGGGTTTTAAAACTCTTAATTTTCACATAGACAATTTAAACTATTATATTATACATCCAATAAAATGTGGTAAAAGAAACTATTGAAAAGACCTTTTTCAGCGCAGTTAGTTGCTTCCATTTTTTCTCCGCATTTACATTCGAACAGACGACGTTTCCGTGTATTGGCCCGAAACCTCCACAGGGTTGATGCATTCCGTCATTTTAAGTATCGGACCTTATTTCTACATTTCCAAGTAGATGAAGGAGGGCGGCGTGAGAGCGCTATCAATCTTCTGGAAAGTCATAGATAGAAAATTAATGATTCCCTTCCCTTTTGTCTCAGCTCACTTTTGGAGGCATTCTCGTGTCACTTTTCTAATGCCTACCTTACCCGTCTTATTCTCAACTTGAAATTCCTACCATTTTAAAGGTTTGCAGCGTCCTCTTCGTTTATTTCGTCGCCTTCGGAAGTATTTTTGGCGACGGTTAATCGTCATTCGAAGTAGTAGTACTAGTAGTTGGTTTTTGGGGTGCATCGACGGCTGGGGTCATATCGCACCGCACCTATATCATCAAAATAATTTCTATACCCAAATATATAATGCTATATTTGTAAAACTTTTACATTTGATACTGTGACTGTGTTAACTAACTCATAATTTACTTATAAGCCCGGCAAAATTTATAAATTAAAAATTTTAATGCATGCTAAAATATTGTTCCTAATGTGTTCTGCTGTTGCAGAAGTATAGTTATCAGTTAACAAAGTAACTGATTTACTAAGCTTTCTCAGCCCATATTAGTGGATGATGGTTTCTTATTAAGAGGTTTTTCGTGTACTGCCAAATATATATATATATATATATATATATATATATATATATATAGAAGCGGAATCCCCATTGTCAATGAGTGATTGCCCCTTTCGAGAAGAGAGACCTCCAAGAAGAATAATCTCTATCTTCCTAACGTCACTTGATCTCACTGTATCAATCATTCCCGTCCTATAATTTTTGCTCAAGGACTTAAAAGCTTATTATAGAGGACGTGGAACCTGTAAAGTTGGTATATTCAAAGGGATATACTCAAAGATATTCTTCATTTCCTGCTTCTAATGGGCTCAGGTGACAAATGTGTCGTCAACATATATCACGTACAGTTTCCGTCTCCAAAAAAACAGGCAAGGGGTATCTCCACAAATTTCTAATAATATATGTTAGCCGCTACAGGTGACAATGGGGAACCCATGGCTATTCCTTCTTCCTGCTGCTAGAGATAGAGGGTAACAGGCTCTCTCGGCTCACAGAGATGTGTGGTAGGTTTTTCGCGAAAGCGTAACCGATTGTAACTCGTCTCTGTTGTTTTGGGTAACCAAACTAATACGAGCACTTCGGGGAGGCGGAGGCCCAATTGAAGTCCTTTTGACCTTAATCCGCCTCATTGGTGTTCACGAATAGTCGGAGAGGAATTCCTTCTTTGTGAATTTTTGGTAGCACGTATACTCTAGGTGTCTTGGCAGCTGGCTTAAGCCTTCGGCTTCTCTCTTCAGGTATAAAGGAGTTGTTGAAGATCTTGCCTCCTTTTGTATTTTTGATGCTGTACTTGTTTCGTTGTAGCTACTTTAAGGCCGTCTTCTCTTCTGTTGAGACGTTAGGTTTTGGAATCCTTCCCCGAATAAGGATTCAGCTGTCCTCACGAATTTGATTGGATTCAGGACTCCTAAGCTTGCGAATAACATCTTCTATTGTACTTCCTTTGTTATATTTACCAGCCCAAACTACGCCATTGCGCCGACCAAAATACCACTTTTTCATATAATGTAGTAAATGCAGTACAGTTCAGGTAGTGAATTTACAGTATTGTAGATGCATATCTATTCGTTACGTATTTCATATTAAGAAAATGTATTACTACACACTTAGTATTCCTTATAAGACAGGCCTTTCAGATTTATTAGTCGCGTGTAGAATTTCTTATCAAATAGGCAAACTGATTTTACCATAAAGTTTAGTAATACTAACCAAACACGACGATCTTCACCGTTTAGTATTTGTGACAAAAATATTCCATGAGTTCATATGAAAATTCACTGTCTAGTAAAAAAAGGACGCTAGAAATTCTATCAACAATTTTTTCCGTGTAAAATAAAGAATTGGATCGAGGATCACAGGGAATAAATCGACAGAGTCGCGAAAACAATTAATAGTCACCGAACATGCTGCCGAAGGCCTGTAAACAAACCTTGACAGCTCCACAGTCCAAAACGGCAGTTTTAAAATTTTGATAATATGAAGAGCGATCCCCAAACCTAATGGCAAAGAGAAAGGTGAGAAAGAAAGGCCATCACCCGAAAATTGGAAGGACGACCTCGCTTTCCGGCAAAAAACAGGAAAAGAGCATGTATATCATTTGGCTAAGGAATTAAGTACATGATATGGCCAGAATTGTTGAAATACGATTTTGAGGCAATTAGTAAACCACAAAAAATGAGCAGTAATATACGCTGACTCCAAATGGGACCTGGGGCGAAATATCAGTGAGACATATCTACTAGGCCTTAAAGGAAGAATGAATAGTAATTAGAACTTAACTGTCCACTTCCCAGCCCTTCACCAGCTTAAGACGATAAAGAAACAACAAAAGCTATAACGAAATCAACTTCAACCCTGAAAATTCTCCAATGAAGGAGAGAATACTTTAGTTTATTAGGCAGTACACTAATAACCTCATAATAAGAAACCATCCTCCACTAATATGGACTGAGAAAGTTTCGTAAATCAGTTACTTTGTTAACTGATAACTATACTTCTGCAACAGCAAAAACCGATAGCAACGATATTTTAGTGTACTTTAAAATTCCACCATAACCCTAAAATGTATGTTTCATGTTTTTCTTGAGATCATAACGCTGAAATGGCAAAAAAATTAAAAAATATGGCGAGAATAATAAATGGCCATAATCGTTTCTGTAACAATTGTCCACAACTTCGAGTCGAAAATAGGGCAAGGTATTACACAAAAGCACACAGCCTTCGCTTTTTGAAAGTTTCTCACACAAGGTGAGAATCTAAATATTCATATATATTATTCTCCTTCTTTATAGCACAAGCGTACGACGTTGGTGCAGAGGACAAGAACGAGGCCCGCTTATGGTTTAACAAGAAAAATTGGGGGGTTGGACTGCAAGTAGACAAATTTGAGCCGGTACAAAACGTTAACAGAGAATCCAAGTCGACAGAAGTATTTATTGGAGGATTAAGTGGAAACGATCTCAGTTTGGGAGCTTTTTCACATTCATCACATAGTAGTCAATCTTCCGATGAAAGTCATAAAAGGCCAAAAAAACCAAAGAAAAGGAAAACTAAAAAACCAAAGCACAAGAGAACTAAAAAGACAAGACCAACGACAAAGCCAACAACAAAAAGACCTAGAACGACAAAGAAACGAAGGAAAACAAAGCCCACTAAAACGACAAGAAAGACAACGACAAGAAAAATTAAAACCAGAAGAACAACTACTAAGAGAACAACAACAAGGTCCACAACACCATCAACCACCACGACATCAACTACTCCATCAACCACGACACCCACGACCACGAGCACAACTACGCCATCAACCACCACGACATCAACTACTCCATCAACCACGACACCCACGACCACGAGCACAACTACGCCATCAACCACCACGACATCAACTACTCCATCAACCACGACACCCACGACCACGAGCACAACTACGCCATCAACCACCACGACATCAACTACTCCATCAACCACGACACCCACGACCACGAGCACAACTACGCCATCAACCACCACGACATCAACTACTCCATCAACCACGACACCCACGACCACGAGCACAACTACGCCATCAACCACCACGACATCAACTACTCCATCAACCACGACACCCACGACCACGAGCACAACTACGCCATCAACCACAACGACATCAACTACTCCATCAACCACGACACCCACGACCACGAGCACAACTACGCCATCAACCACCACGACATCAACTACTCCATCAACCACGACACCCACGACCACGAGCACAACTACGCCATCAACCACCACGACATCAACTACTCCATCAACCACGACACCCACGACCACGAGCACAACTACGCCATTAACCACCACGACATCAACTACTCCATCAACCACGACACCCACCACCACGAGCACAACTACCCCTCCACCTACCACCACATCCACAACTCCACCGCCTACCACAACCACATCTACCCCGCCACCTACCACAACATCAACAACTCCACCGCCGACCACGACCACATCAACCCCGCCACCTACCACAACATCCACAACTCCACCGCCGACCACGACCACATCTACCCCGCCACCTACCACCACATCCACAACTCCACCGCCTACCACAACCACATCTACCCCGCCACCTACCACCACATCCACAACTCCACCGCCTACCACAACCACATCTACCCCGCCACCTACCACCACATCAACAACTCCACCGCCGACCACGACCACATCTACCCAGCCACCTACCACCACATCCACAACTCCACCGCCGACCACGACCACCTCTACCCCGCCACCTACCACAACATCAACAACTCCACCGCCGACCACGACCACATCTACCCCGCCACCTACCACAACATCCACAACTCCACCGCCGACCACGACCACATCTACCCCGCCACCTACCACCACATCCACAACTCCACCGCCAACCACGACCACATCTACCCCGCCACCTACCACCACATCCACAACTCCACCGCCTACCACAACCACATCTACCCCGCCACCTACTACAACATCAACAACTCCACCGCCGACCACGACCACATCTACCCAGCCACCTACCACCACATCCACAACTCCACCGTTGACCACGACCACATCTACCCCGCCACCTACCACCACATCCACAACTCCACCGCCTACCACAACCACATCTACCCCGCCACCTACCACCACATCAACAACTCCACCGCCGACTACGACCACATCTACCCCACCACCTACCACCACATCAACAACTCCACCACCGACCACGACCACATCTACACCGCCACCTACCACCACATCCACAACTCCACCGCCGACCACGACCACATCTACCCTGCCACCTACCACCACATCAACAACTCCACCGCCAACCACAACCACAACTAATCCTCCTAATGCTCCAGTTGTAGCTCCGGACGATCTGACAGGTACGTAAACTCCAATAGATAGCTTGAGAAATGTTTAACACAGCCAATTTTTTGTATGTCACTTATGTGCGGAATAACCTTTTTTCTTATTGTAAATATACAACCAATACCAAACCAGCTGCCGAGGCCATTGCCTCCTCCCACGACGACACTGACGCCACGAGAAATAAAAGGACGTTGTTGACTTGATAACGTTCTAACATCACATAGCTTCAGAATAAGAATTCGACTAAATGGCAGTTTTAGTTTCACCATTGCCTTCATTAAATTATTTGTATTTTGAGCTAATTAGCACCCATCAGGAATAATATTTTTTTATCAACGTCAAATTACGCAAATTTCAGCCTTAGTTTTACAGTTCTTATGTTAGGCTTGACTCTCCAACATCTTACCTTGGAGTCTATCCAGCAAACGCTTTAAGAATCTCATATTAACTCATTACTTTCTCGTCAAACATATTTTTACAGCCCATTGCACCATGAAATCACCTAAACCTCAGAGTATAACAGTCGTTCATTTTTTGCTCATGGCTAAGTGAAGTTCTTCCTCACAAATCGATATCTAACGTTATTAATATAAAATTAAATGTATGCGCAACTTAACAGACTTAATCATAGCCTATATTCTTTACCACATAAATCACCTGCATATCAATATAGAAAGGGAACAGTAGGGTAACCCAATTGTAAGCACAACTTCGTTTTGTGTATGTAACTGAATCACGTAACTGTCCGCCTAATCGTATAACTATTAGCGAACAGCGATTATGAGTATCACTCATTCTTTTCTTTTGGAGAGTTCAAGGTAAGCCCTAACCCCTAAATACAACACAAATCCCTCAGATGTATAGAACATAAGTGCACCAACTAAATATGAATACTACGAGCCAGGAAACTGATGATGGAAGATATGAGTAAATCTAATTTTAAGCTATTTTTTTAAATGGGAGATTGGTCAATAACACACATTTGCCTTCCTATCATGCTCATTTAAGTTACGTATATGATCAGGACTCCCTGTGGAGGGCACCAGGGATTACAGGAAGATGTGTTCTGTGTCCGAGGATAAATGCCACTGTCCATCCTCATCGATCCAGAGCTATGACGGAACGTGCAATAACTTGAAGCATAGGAGCAACGGAATGGTTGGCTCAACTTTCAAGAGGGTGATGCTACCCAAATACAGCGACGGTGAGTGCTGAACATTATATCACTGATACATGATTTTTACACTACCATTTTGTGATGCACGCTATGACAAGAACGTCGCACTAATTTGCACGATATCATTGGAGCAAATATTTTCTGTGGTTGGTACAATATGACTGGCCAAGCTGTACTTTAAAATCCACAGTAATAAAAAACGAGCGGTGGATTTACATCACGAAGTAGTAAAATTGAATCAATAAAAAAGTCCCACAACTCTATAATATTAACGAGTTTGCATCATAAAACGAATAAAAACCGAACCGTCGACAGTCACCACCGTTAGGTTAGCGCCGACTCATTAAGGGCTTATCTTTTTTGGAAGTTCAGTGTTGATTTTGTCTTGGGATACATGATTAAGACAAAACGGCACATTGCAAGCTAGCAGTTACAATTCCATAAAACCAAGTCCGCTCTTACCATGGCGAGACGTTTTCAAGAACTTTTTCATGGTTTCATGCAAGAACGCATGGTGAACAATTAGTCTAATGGCCAAATATCTACTACATCAATTCAAAAATAATTTCATCGAACTTGGATAACATCAAGAAAATCGCTAATATATTCCTTATTGGTACTGGATGTCTAAAGTCATTTAAGCAACAGAAAACGCTGTACAACCTGGGTTTATATAATTAGAACTTCTCCATAAATCTACCGATTATCGCTCCTCCAATTTAATATTGATTAAGAAAATGCCATTCATAACACTTCCTCTGTTTTCTCTTTGAACAAAAATACCCAGGAAAAAGCGCGGTGCGCAGATCAGTGATGGGGAACTACCCACTGGTAAGTGCCAGGACGATCTCTGCTTCAGTGTTCGGAACCAAGAATCACGCTGACTCTCAGAGAACCATCCTGAATGCCTTATACACTATGTTCGTGTCCCTGGATGTACAAGAGATGGCTTCAAGTAGACAAGGTGATCAAAAATGAAAACACTCTGATGACAACTTTCCCATGTATAAATAGTAATATTTATATTACAGGTACTCTCACAAAACTAGTCGTCTCCATTTGGTAAGTCTCTCGCATTCAACAAATATTTCCTACGTCAGTCCTTGGTTAAAGTTCAAGAAATATTTTTCCATTAAATATAATGCAGTTTTAAAATACAGGGCAGCTTTAAAAGAAACTATAACATACAAAAATGTCTCCTATCTCATAAGACTTCCAAGAGCGCATGTGAAAATGAGTGGTAGATACACAAGTATCACGCACTGAGATGAGCAGAAAAAGTTGGTATTCTGCTTTCATACGGATACTTATTTGAAGAATAATAACTTCTTAATTTTCCACAGATTTATTACAATAGGAATGACCACTTTTGATATTATTAATGAAAATTACAGCACTAAAACTTACAAAGTCATTATTCTTTAACTAAGTACATATGTTACCAGTTTACAAAATTACTTCGCCAACAATCACCTTCATTCGGTCACTTTTTTTCTGCTCACGGTCTTACATAAAATATATGCACTACTATCAGAACATATACATACAAACCCGCCATTCTATTCCGGGGTGGGTTGAGCCAAAGAATTTAGTTATACAAAACACTAATGAATTTTCAGAAAGATCAGTCGCGGGAATAACCAATTATTTCAGCTCCATCCAATTAAAAATGAGTTCAACCTTGACTAAAGCACGAGCACCCTCTGAACTGATCAGATAAGTGTGAAATAAAAGCATTGGTATTAGTTTTGTTAAACATAGGAATGTTTGCATTATCTCTATCATAAATCTCTGTCAAATTCGCTCGCGTTCGCTTACTGTAGTGTTTTTGATATTTTCAAAACGTGTAACCTTCTCGTTTCTAACTTCTTCGTAACCGTTTCGTTCGCTAATGACCGGACATTTACCAAATACGCTTCTTGAACGGTATTATTTTTAGCTACACTCTTATGCTTTTAGCCATTACATTGAATGGCATTGATTATCACTCTTTGATTTCATATAGCGGCATTTTCCATGGCTAAAGTTATATTTTCAACATTGTATTTTTTTCTCAGAACGAAAAGCATTCAACTTTCTGCCGATGGGAATACCCAATCGTGTATTTACAACCTGTCGATAATATTGGCTTAAATTTTAAGATGAATCATTAAGTGCATTATAGGCTCTTATTTAATTTATTGTGCACAACTTATTTTCTGAAAAGTATTAGAATGGCAACAGAACCCTTCCAGCCTTTCCACTCCCTCAGTATTTCATCAAGACCTATTATAAATTTGTTGGCGGCTTTTTATAAGGCTGTGTAATTAGTTGAACTTATATTTTTTTTACTGCCCTCGCGTAATGGACTCCGTCATATGGTGTAGATCTCTTCACTGACTTCATGATTTGCATATTAGTTCCGTTTCATCACTTCGGCCAGACATATAGTATTTCCTTCTTGAAATAACTAAGTCTCACTCACTGGCTGATATCCAGTTATTACCAAACGGTGTTCAGTAAATCAATATTCAAACAACAATTTAGACTATTCAAAAAGTTAATAGTCATAGGCCGCCAGGAGAAGTGAAAACTTCGCTTAGTTCACTTAAATGAAGAGTTCGTGTTGAAAAGTTGGTTCGCGAACTACCCATCTTTCATACAGTTATAAGAATAGTCTCTCCATGAAGAATGCAATACCTTTTTATACGAATCCCAAGACCTATACCTGCATTTTTTATGCCTACAACTTATAAAATTTGGCCACTGTCGGATTACTTTTACTCATGTGACCCATATTATATTTGTTATTCTTCTGAATTCAGAAGCTGGTGAGGACACCAAATCGTGCTGTAACGGCAAGATGCTTCCAAATGATCTTCCGGAATCCTGCCTACCGATCGAAGTGTCTGAGAGAGACAGATTTTACTCGACATTCTACCAGACATGCTTGAGCTATGGGAGGCGCAGGACTGCCTCTAGCTGTCGAAGAGGTGTAGAAGCCATTCAGCAGGTAAGTGCGGGTCAAATGCTATTCTGTTAGCATTTTTGTTGAATATTACCCCAACACATACCCCCTCAACAGCAAATAGGCTCGGTGTCAGTGGGAAAAAATTAACTCATCCCAGATTTCTCAAGAAAAATCAACTGTAGACGATAATAAATATTTTTTTACCGGTAGTGTAAACCACCGTCGAGGCTTGTATTCAAATAAATGAACCTTAATGCGTAAATTGAAGTAGTTTCCCAATTTCCTTTTTACAACTTTCCCTTTGGATATTCCATTAATTTTTTACCGGATATAGATATGCTGCTTTCTCTTTGGACATCCATCTATCAAGTAATATTTACAGGAATGGATATTAATCACAGGGAAACATCCTAAATGGTAAAAGCTGTAAACCAAAAGCCTTTTCAACAAATATCACAACCGTGTAGATCATATCCTGAGGAAAACTACCATAAATTATTATAAAATTCATTATATACAATTCATTTTCTTTGTAAAGTTCAGAAATCCAGTTTTGCTTCAAAGAAATTACTTTGAGTTTCTTGAAGATAAACGTCTTAAATGGAGCCCTTTAAGGCTCAAAGTTTGACATCAACAAAAGTATATGAGAGATGGTGGGTCGATGATGAGATATCACTTAAGAAAATAATTGGCAGGAGAAATAATAACCGATGGAAGCGTAAGAGAACGAGTATAACAAACGGAAAGAGAGATATGATAGTTTGGACGACTCCAAAAAAAACAGGAGAACGGATGCATAAATGACTGAAAACGCGATTTTTTAGGTGGCCACCAATGAACGAATGTATTACAACGTAGATCAGAAAAAAAGAAGAGTTTTATATACATGAAAGAAGACATAAGATATGAAGATCTTAACGGGGGCTAATTTAGAAAATCAATGTTGTGATCGAAAAAGCCATAATTTGACGCGATAGTTTGTAATATACTTCACCGGATGATGACCAAACACCATCCCATGTGGAGGGGTATGAGCAGTAAAAATATTTTTGCTTTTTTAAGACCGAAGAATATTAATGACGCAGGCCGCATGACGCTGTACTCTTTCCATGCGCTACTGGCACCAACGGATGATTATTCTGTTCTCGTCCGAGTCACGCATGAAGCGAGTGTGATCATTCATGATTCTTGAGCACACTCTCATCAATTGTTAAGACAAATAGTTTCCAGTACTCAGAGAGTATAGTAGTCATTCTCACAAATATTATTTTGGTATTAAACCAAGAGATACACAAAAATGTAGGGAAGTTACACACTTTCCGCCCAGAAACACTGCTAATGAAACGTGCATATTCATTTCTCATACCGTTTTTGATGATGCAAAGGTTAACTTGAGATCGTCGTACCTCGACCTCTCCGTCGTCTATGGCTCCAGCAAAGACGAGAACAAGAAGCTGAGGGCCTTTGAGAAGGGTCACCTGAAGACGAGGATGGTGCCATCCGGAGGCCGGCGAAGAACGTCTTTTCTGCCGATCGCAGAAGACTCGTTGAGGATGTGCGGCACCACCAGCGAAAACGCCCGCTGCTACCTGACAGGTAAACACTTGATTTAAATATACTTGCATTAAAAAGTAAACGGATTTAACTAAAAAGAAACGGAAAAACGTTGGCTGTAACAGCAATATTTCTGAAAATCCAAAGTGGAGGAGAACGATTTAATTTTTAATGCTACAATGTAGTATTTTCAAGTAGGTACCGATAAATTTATTCGAAGCCGGAAAGGGGAAATGTGGGCATAAAAATAAGACCATTGCTACAAGGCTGAAGATAACAATAATATATAGAATGAGTAAACTCTTCTGGGGTTGCACTCCGGGTAAAAGTTTTCATAATAGCCAACCTTTGGGCAATTGTAGAAACGTTAACACCGAGTGGAACCCGAGAAGAATATAGTTAATTATATCATTTGCCGAAAAAGAATTCGTTCTTATAGAAAACATTTTCCAGCAGCGGAAAATAAATATTTCGGAGAATGAGATGAGAACTGTTAGTCTTAAAAACAATTATCTAAAGTAAACCGGATTTTTTAGTTTAAACTGCAGGATCCCTCAATCTTTCAACTCCTATTTCCGACGTTAGATTTCATGCTAAGATTATACCAAATTTATTGGTTGTTCACCAGAAAATCACTGTGAGGTTACACTCACTGATGTCTTTCTTCTACATGCACAGCAAATCCAAAGGCGAACCAGATGGTAGGACTCGCTGTATTGCAGACCTTATTTGTGCGCCTGCACAACGGATTAGCCGACAAACTCTACAGTTTGAACCCTCATTGGTCGGATGACGATCTGTATCACGAAGCAAGAAGGATCACTCTTGCCCTCTACCAACACTTCACTTACAACGAGGTTCTACCCACACTGATTGGTGAGTAAATCTTTCGATCCTTCGAGTTGACCACTTCTTTCGGAACGAAAGGATACGACAACATCAACTGCTCAATGCACACTGCTCATTCGGAGAGAAAGTCTACTCATTTCCAGCTTGTAGAGGATTATTATTTCATCCGATGCACTCCAATTACTTCCGACACGACAGGCCTGTAAATGCCTCATTGGCAGAGCTTTATAACGTACGTTTCAGTGGTAACTAAGGTAAATACGATATTTTTACAACGCTTGAGAAGGAGTACTTTTGAGTGTTAACGCGGTTTGTTGTAAGTACCTACCCATGTTGTATCTATGTGGAAATGGAAAGATTTCTTGATCAACTCTGATATTGCCCATTCGTATGCATAGCACCCATTCAATTTAAATGGTCACGTTAGTTTCCCAAAGCGAATATCAAGGCAATACTAAAATATGATTCAAATTAAACCAGTAGATTCAGCTATTACAGGAAGCGCCTATGCCCACCGGGAGTCAAGCTACAATGTCTTGAATTCAACGTCCGTCTTCAGTGCGGTTGCAACTTCTTGCTGTAACACTTGCCTTGATGTTGACAAATGATTAAAATGCTCGACTTTTTGAGTTCCCTCCTCCTCCGAAACCTCCAAACTTCCATCATTTACAGCTAATTACATCAGGAGTAAGAAATTATTCAGGCCCGGGAGCAACATTGTGAGGGACGAGGTTAGTGGAGGGCCACACTATCTCGCCATCCAGCGACATTGCTGCCAACAGAGGTACCAACATCGATTGCTCATACATCTTGAGTATCTTGCCATTAAAATAACGGGAAAATGTTTTTTGAAACAAGTCCAGCCCGGGGTCAGAAGCCTAGTCTCAGTTCAAGTTAGCCTCGCAACTTGCATTTCTCCACGATCCACGAGGTGGCGAAAATTTTAGATTTGAAGGTTTTTTCGCGAATATTGCCGTGGGCCTTAAATTGCACACCCTTATTCAATGCTCTGGCATGTCTTCCTTTTTATCGATTTTTGGTACAATCTAATCTTCTTCTAGGAACTTCGCGTAAGTTTTCTGTTCAATGCTACGCCTAAGCGTTCTCAACTTTTAGAGGAATTAAGGTCTAGAGCCCTAGAGCCTCGGGGGCTACACACTAGGCTTAGCTTGCTTGAGAAATTCAGAACTGGTGTGTTTCAGAGCGACACAGACAATATTATCATGACGCCTCAATACATCTCTAGGTCTGACAGGATCGATAAAATAAGAGAGATACACTGCCGAACAGATAAGTACACAAACTCGTTCTTTCCGCGCAAAATAAGCGACCACAATAAAAACTGAGGTCCACTAAATACACTCCCATAATACACTTCATCATTTCACCTCCCAATACCTAACATCTTTACACGGGGGGTGGCCTAACACCCCCTGTCACACACCATTGCGGCGGCTCGCAGGGCAGCATGTAGATGTAAGCATGAACAGACAACAATCTTCATAAAATTATATGCTGGCTTGAATGATATCAAATTAATTCCACCTCCTACAACCAGAGTAAATTAGAGCAGGATTAGAATACTTTCACAAGAAAAGAAAATAACTCTTAGAACTTGTTGAAGCGAACACAGATGCGATTGCACGGAAATGATTGCACTCTTGATGTAAGATCAAGCTTGAAAAACATTATGAAAATGAGGAGAATTCTTGAGGACCTTAACCCAAGCAAATTTGTTAGAAAGATGGTGATGTTAAAAAATGGAAAACAAATATGATTTTGAGACCTTTCTCGGTGATACACACAGATGTTCCAGTAGCTGCAATGATTATCAAAAGAAAACTGGGACTTGTATGTTTTTGTTTAATGATGGTATTCTCATTCAACAATTAAAAATAAAGGGTTAGTAATAATTTTTAATTCAGAGAAATAGTTATCATTTTTTCATCAAATAACGACTCACATAGCTGAGCGCAGTTTGCCAAGCGCATGAGACATATTTCCGAGTTCAGTGAATTGCTTTTGCAGACAGGCATGAATTAGGTGATTAAGGATGGTGTGCTCTGATAAAACTTCTACTTCTTCTTTTTCCTTCCCTAGAAACTGCCAATTATTTCTTTAGTGAATTAAAAAGTGCATTCCGTCCTTGATTATTCAGTTTATCTAGGTTGAAGATGTCCATATAAAACGTGACTTTAGTTCACGAAGTTGTAAGCGTCCATGCTTTGAACTGTCATGGGAAAAAAAGCATCAGCCTTATCAATCTTTTTTCGACAGGAAAGAAAATGGCGGAACGGTTTGAATTGAACTTTAACAACTTCAGCCAATCCTACGATGAGGATATGTCAGCTGAAGCCATGAGTGACTTCGCCGCGACAATTTCTCCGACAACCAGCACCCTTCTCCCGAGGACGATAAGGTGAGCAAACAAATTTGACCATTAGATTCTCAGCATTCTAAGGGAACGAGACTTTAATACGCTGATGTAACGAGCCTCCATGCGTTCATCTGATTACTTCTCTTGGAAACTACCACAGAATGATACATGTTACTTCCTCACCTTACAGTGGATTTAGGTAGTATGCTTTTAGTCACCGTCAAATTATGGTTTGTAACATTGAGGTTTATGGAGAGGGAGCTTGTTATTTTGACCATATATAGAAGCTGAAAGAGGGCGTGGTCTGTCCGCCATCTTTCATTACCACAATTTTTCTTTGGCGTTTACGGACTGATGAACTCATTTTGCAATTTAACGATGTTTTCCATCGACAACGTACAACACATCAACACGCATTTACTTCTTTAATATGTATTCTCCTTGTATATATTTTTTTATTTATTTGAATCAATAAAAATTCGCATTCCCGGGAAAAACTGAGGTCAAATCGAGGAAAATTATTAGCGATAAGTAGCTAATATATCAGTGGCAAAGCTGAAGGGTAATCTGGAAGCCTGAGAATACCCTAAATAATTTCAGTTATACATTTATTATACTTTTCAGTTATATCATGCATTTAATGTAGCCTTGAAAGCAAGGGAAAAACAAATTTAGCCAAAATTTCCGCGCACTAAGTTGCGTTGAAGTGTTTTGGATGCTTGGGAGTCTGGCAGCTGGTAGACACCGAATGGCCGGAAGACGCATGCGCATACGCTTATCCATCGCCGCATGCTTGCATTAGAAGCAACGTGATTCTTGCTCGCCGAGAGCCTAGACACTCGCTTAAGGCTTGTTCGCACTAGGCTAGTAATTTAGTTGAGTACCGAGTAATTTAGTAAATAAATGTCAGACAACAAGAATTTAGTCGAGTGGATTACCAAGTTACTTAATCGAGTCGATCCATTTCGTTCTATTTTTGTCGGGCGAGTAGCGCCCCCCACCACGCGTCACTGCTCTCTCGTTCATCGGCTAAGCATGTCCGAACCTGTCGTTTTAGTCGAGTTCTTTAGCTGCCGCAAACATGCAGTTTCGCTGGAGCGAAGAAACAACTTTAAAAATTGTTTCTAAATACGTACAACATGAATGCTTGCGGAAAACATTTCATGGATTGCTTCACAGACGTATGTGATGAATTCGGAAATAGTTGATTTTCCGAGTCGAAATATATGCATGAGTGTCGTTAAACTACATCCAGTAGCCAGAAAGTAGAGATTTGCCAGTAATTTTGTAATTGCCAGAATTGCACTTCTTAAATGCGTATCTTTATGCTGAATTTTCGACTGAATTTTCATTACCAGAAAATTTACACAACTTTAAGACATCCTGAAACTATCGAAGTACTCTTCTGGATCCTCCAATGCTAATTCCTTCAGAAGACAATTCGTAGCACCTAGTTATCTCTTCTATTAATCCATTTTCGTACCCATAGCTTTTTTTTCTCTATCACACAAATTTCTTCATCGACCTCTTCCAAAATAGCCATTACCATAAGCCTTATAAGCTTATTCACTTTATTGCGTTGCAGCCCCTTCATCTTGCAAAACACGACTCACTTGTCAACTGTACTCGCCCATAGTGCGAATGATTTTTGGAGGATAGCGAGTATTTTAGCTACTAAAATATTCTCCACTAAACTAAATTACTAGCCTAGTGTGGATCAGGCTTTAGTTCTCGCGCCCTTCCGAGACTCAGCGAACGATCACGATAGGGCGAGACGGAAGGAAATGAAAAGGAGCTGATTCTGGATGAAACAGTTTCGTAAAATGAGAGTGAATGTTTTCCTTGTCTGATGAGCTAAAATATCCACTTCGATTACCTCAGCTTCGCCACAGCAATATGTGTTTCAAGAGTCACTTGCTTTTAGTTTCAAACAGTTTGAGGGTATTGATATGATATGATTTATTTTAACTCCCACAAAATTTTTACAATTATGAATACAAAAATATAACTGGAGCTTTAGGTGATCTCCAAGGTCCTAAGACCAGAAGTGAGCCACCAGCGGAAACAATGAAAGTATGCCATTAATAAAAAAGCAGTAGCAGTGTTATACGTGACAGTTGCAATCCACAATCATGGAAAAAACGATTAAAAAAGATACTCAACATTTTCACAAAAAAATAACCAGTTCTTGGTCAGTTTTAGTGTATTGGTTAAGGATTTACATTTTTTTCTTTCAGCGGGTAGTGTATTAAATAATTTTGTCCTCATATACAAAAATATTCTTGCTTAACACCCGCGAATTAATCCATCCCGTCTTGCCAGTTGAAGGAAAGTAAGGAAAGAGCAGGAATAAAAAATACGGTTGTTATTTTGGCTTTCAGGCTACAGATTGGTGGCGTAATGCCCTCAACATATACCTCAATGGCTTATTACCATAGTCGCCAAGAGAAACTTTTCCGCTGCAGTATCTTTTCTTGGTACATTTTTCGACAAATGGACTAGTATTTTAACTCAGGAAAGGTAAACATCTAGGAGTAATGATCCCGTAAAAACTCTACCCCTCGTAAAATTAATTTAACGGCCCCGTTAGCTGCGGGATGAAATTTTCGACTGCTACCTCAAGTTCGTGGGGTGCGTGTTGGTAAGTTCGCCCCATGTTACGTGTTGAAGTGCTAGATTCAGATGGCCATTTTGGCTCTTTTCGTGAATATCGGAGAAATTAATAAAATGTTTAAATCGTCATAGTGATAATAATCATGTGAGTAACCTCAAGATTGCCGAATTTCTCCTCTGCCCTTTATATTTATCGTTTACCTGAATGGAAATCATGAAAATATGCCAACGATATGCATCGAGAAACACGGAGTCTTAAGCTCCAACATTTATACCATGAAATGAATAACGACGGCTTTTCCTGGTAAGGTTTTGGCGCATTTTACTACAAAATCTGGACACAGCACACGGAGTAGTCGGAAAATAAGTCTTTCACTGTGTTAAATGATTACTAGTTTCTGACACCATATTTTTCACTAAAAATGACCACCTTTTTTTCTGTCAAATAATAGCAATATTCATTTGTACGCAGAAATTGTAAAAATACAAAAAATCAAAATTACAACCATAGGTTCGATACTTCTAGGGATATAATGGGTGTAACAAAAAGGTACCTCCAAACTTGCAAGACACATTCCTCAAACGTAGAAGAAGAAAATATGTCATATGGATATGGGTGCGAGAATGCTTTATTTTCATGTTAAAACTCATGTTCAACAACCCTTCACATTAATCATGGGTAATGCACAAGAAACAAATACCAGCGCACCACAAAAATCTTCCGTACCCGAAATATTCAAAATGCTCTCCTCTAGCCCTACTGTTCATTGACACAGGAATCAATCCGCCGTCGCACCGAATCCCGGATGCACTGATATATCTCTGGATTACTTTGTATGTATTTTCAGCCTTTCACAGCCTTCCACGAAGACTCTCTTCGACCTGTACAACAGATTGATACACAAGAGCTTTCAATGCTCTCACAAATAAAAGTCTATTGGGTTAATGTCCAGAGATAGTGGAGGCCAGGGAATTGGTCCACCTCTACCTATCCCTCTGTCTCTGAATCTGTAATTTGAAAATTAATTCTTACGTAGGAACTAAGCGTTACATTAAAATGGATGTCCTAAAAGTTTGGCCTTACCAACCATGTACACTCGATCGGTTACACTCTTTAAACTCTACTTATGTTGATGGGGGAAAATGTTCATTGAGCATGTGGAGCAAAGCTTAACTCCAGAGACACTGGATGAAAATATTAATTCGGATTCACATGAACTTCACAGTTGAGGGTAAATAATCGAAAAACTTCCGTGAAAAATAAAAGAACGAGATTACACTCGAAGTTTACGAATTATAACGATTTCTCTCTCCAAACGCACAAAAAGGTTCATGGACGAGATGCGCTACGTCATGAAAGAAGTGGACTTATTGAGCTCTGAGAACCAAAACTCCGTCCTGGAGGAACAGGGCAACTTGGACTCTGCGCTTAGAGGACTCACGGCGCAGTCATCGGAAGCCTTCGATCGGTACTTCGCCAAAGAGGTAGGTAAAATCACCAGTGCTTACGAGTCACATATACGTACTTAACTGTTCTCATCTGGGAGCATGTTCCAATGGCGTATGTTTAGTCGCCTAAGGTTAACAGATTGGAACACACATTCACTATAGTTCACCTGCTTTAGCATTTACGCTAACGGGCGAATGATGACGGGGAAATATTAAACAAAAGAAACAGGAATATCTGAGAAAAGTGTAATGATTATTTGAAAAAGAATTAAATGTTTGTTCGGAGTTAAATCTCTCAAGAAATGAGCTGGACCTTTTTCTTCAAAAAAATTTAAAGGATATCAATCCGTCCTTTCGTAAGCACGTCAACACACGTCGTGCTAACGTGCATGTATGTGTGCTCGGCTGTTCCTTTTTGCTAGCATGTGCGCTAACCTGTGAAAGGTGATTGGATAGCAACTCAAGAGAAACATGAAACAATAGAGCAACGCTATAAACTTCACTTTCTCCGGCGAGATGTTGTAGAACAGCATATTGAACAATATCATCATATGCATAGCAGTCATCATCAGGTAAGACTTACCTGATGATTACCTGATGAGTTAAAGTAGAAGGCTTCTAAGTCATTTTTGTCTTTCTATAGCATGAGCTATGAGTATACGCCTGCCTTATTGTAAAAAAATAACATCTTAATCAGGTATACCTGATGAAGCGAAAAAAGTTTTTCTTTCGGACGGAAAGTTCTCTTAAAATTGTACGTGATTCAACGAGTAACGTCACTACTTATTAATATGTAATACAAAATAGAATCACCTTTTAACAATGCGCAATATCACAGTTTCAAGAAAATTTTCCCTAAGATATTTATTTCACAGAATCGATTCTAGAGTTGCAAAAAAATTATTTTTTCCAAGAAGAGAGCACAGTCAAGAGCTTTGTTTCTTTCTTCTGAACTTTCCACTTTTCAAAAATTCCACAATTTCCATGGGAGTTATCTCTAACTGCTATTTTACTAACTTTCAGATACGGTTTAATTTTGATGGCGCTTACTACGACGTGCTTAAAACACGTTACTGTGAAATAACATGCAAGATAGAAATTACTACTCATAAATACCATGGTTTCCACCTTATTATTTAAACTTTTCATTATTAATAAACTTCTTGCAATCGTTTTCCAGCTCATTGAGCGAGAAATTAGTCTCAATGGCGTCACAACTGGAAATGACCAGATAGCAGTGGACATCCAGATGGGCCGAGACATGGGAATAAGCACGTACAACGACGCAAGAGAATACTGCGGCTTAGATAGAGCCTTACTCTTTGAAGGATTCAACGATGTCATGAGTGAAGAGGTTAGTAATGTAATATACCTCATACGATACCCTTGACATACATACTACTGAACATAAGGAAACATTTTTCCGTTACAAGTACCACAGTAGCTCTGTCACACAGGAGTTCCATTAAAAGGTAAATATTCGTAAAAAGGTCCATCGATTTTCATTCATAATTCGCTTCCCAGGCGTTCTACAGATGTGAATTATACCATACTTTAAACCTTAAGCTTTGCATTTCCTTAACACATCTTTTTCCGTACTTCCACAATATAGCGTCCCAAACAGTTTGAAAAGTACGTTTTTTTCACATATTTTATGGCGCTTCGACGCCATACCGTCGAGTTTCAACATTCTCTACCCGAGGGATACATCATTGTTCCCTTAAAATATAATACTGCTCTGAGATAAAACCCCCTCGTAATTATATTAAAAAAATAACAACCGGTGGGGTGGGTTGTGTAACGAGGGTGGCGGAAGGGTTTTTTAAGATAATAATTCACATCGCCCGCTCAAAAACCACATCGGGTAAATGAATAAAATTATAGCGTAATCACGGTATAATACTCTAACGGTTGGATGTGAAGTTGATACTATTACAATACCATCTAGTGTCCATTTCTAAAAACTACCCGAAAATTAACGATGGCCGCCTCCGAGTACCACGTTTCCGGAATTAATTTCTAATATCCGCCATTCTTATGATGGATTACCATAAAGTTACTAAAAGAATTTGCATTTTGTGCACATTACATCATCTTATTTTACATGAAAAACAGCGATATTTAGGGGTGGAAAAATGTTTATTGATAGACCTGTTTTACGAACATGTACCTTAAGATCTGCTTCGGCTTCATTAGCTCTATGCAAATCGTTCACTAAAATTTCCAGCATGGTTTCAGTAATGAAGGACGTAGAGTGATTTTCATAAATGATCACGTAGTTTCTAAATCGCTGACTTCTCCCGTTGACGAAGTTTCGAAAACAGACTCTGCTTTCATCTTTAGGTCTTATAAGGCAGAGTTTATAACTTTGACACTTTACCAATGGAATCTTCCAATCGGCGAAAAACCTAATAACACCTTAATTCTACTCTAAAGGTCTGGTTACACGATACACTAACCGGTGCGTGTCCATGTACAAGTTCATGAACGAATGCATGAACCAAATAGAACAGGTTCCATTTCCCTGTTCACGCGTTCATGCATTCGTGCAAGTTGGTGTGGCTACACGATGAATTTTCGCGTTCATTCACGCGTTCATGCATTCGTACATTAACTCGTATGGGTTAATGTACGGGTCTTAACCAGGGCTTAAGATTTAGAAAACCTTGAAATCCCAGCCGCGCTCAATGTGAAATACACAAACTAGGCCACAACGGAAATAATACCGGATCAAATGTAATATTGATACGACTACACATTGTTAATGGCTGCTGAAGAATTCCCTTTTCTGAACCTCCCAAGTGCATTAAAAATTCAGTTAATCTTATGAAAAAACATGGTCCATTACCATATGAGTTGAAAATGTCGCGCATTGGCAAGCATTTGCTCACTGACTGGCCAGCCATTCAAAGTCGACTTGTATCTCTCGAAGAAGAAGACTCTTGTTTGAATTCCGATTATTTACAGTTTGTACAGGGATTAGGTTGGGAGCCGATAGAGACACGGAGGCTGCCCATTTGACACACATATCTTAAGAAATTCAGAAAATTTGTTTCAGTATGATATACAGAATATCATATTGACACCTACACCTCTAGGTTTATAGAAGCGATAAAATAAGACACATACATTGTCGCACAGATTGGTACAGCAATTCCTTCTTCCCACGCACAATGAGCGACTATAATAAAAACGGAGCTCCAATGCAAACACTCAACACTCGCGAAATACACTACACCCTACCACCTCCCAATTCCCTTCACCTCTCCATCTTCATGCGGCTGGTGTTCTAACACCACTTGTCACACAGCAATGCAGCGGCTCGCAGGGTTGTATACAGATGTACATGACGGTCTCGCCCGCTCAATCGATAGCTGAATCCGGCCCTGGGTGCCTTTTGGATAAAACTGCGCTCGCTGTACCGCATCTGTTGGATAGAACGTAAAACCGGGGACCATCGCCCCAGTGAGAACATGTTGGTGGAACCCACGTGGGGACCACATGGATATGAAGGTGAAAATTTGGTGGAATTAACGCGAATATGGTCACCAGATCTACAAAATTTCCACCAAGATGCCGAATTTCCACATGGGATCCACATTGGTCCAACGTGGATTCCACATCATATCCGCGAGGATTCCACCAAAATCCTCTTACCTACTAATTTCCATTGTGGATCCACTTAAACTCCACATGGGTCCCACATCAATTCCACGAGGACTCCACTTCACTCACATTAAATGTTTATTTTATGAACTTATATCCAGAAGGATACATCTTGCTTACTTAATTCAGTTTTTACACAGCTTCAGAATTTATACTTTCACATAATTTTCACGTAACTTCCACAGTGGGTAATTGGTGGGAAAATGGTGGAAACTGAGAAAGATTCCACCTCGACCAAATTTTCACGCACTCAGGTGGATTAAACGTGGGACCCACGTGGATCCATGGACCTGCTCTCCCTGGATGGGCGGTCTTCATAGTGGGCGAATGTTTACACCGAGTTTTATTTCATCTGCGATTCCACCCTTTTCTCATTACTAGAAATAAAAAACCCTCCCAAAGTAACTAACTTATTTTGCGACACAGTTACTTTTGTCGCAGTCCAGAATCCTCGATGCACAAAATGCAGATTTTTTAGAGGTCTACTTCATAGGGTAACATGATAAAATCAGAATACTTAATTATGGAAAAGATAAAATTCATATGAAAATCCTTCAATAATAATCGAAAAAAAACACCCATTATGCCACCAGAATATAAAATATTTCTGTAATTTCCGAGGAGTTATGGGATTCACATTAAACTTAACTATACAATCTTCACAAACTGATATCTATAATTAAAGTGTTCCGCGATATGAAATCAGATGATGCAATTAAATAAAAGTTCTACCATAAATGAAAACCCAGGGGCAACGGCCGGTTACAATGAAATTCAGTTCCCAATCAGTAACAGAAGTTTGGCATCGCTGAGCTAAGTGCGTCTTTGGCGGAGTGACCTTTATATTCGTCTAATTTACCCCTATCTACAATGTCTGCAACTGGCAGACGGTAAGTGCAAAATGAACTTAGCCGTCTAAGCACGTTTAACTAGAATACAACTATACGAAAACCCATCCACAAAGAATCTACAAACAAAATTCCTTTTATTTTCTAGGCAATATGGCATCTTCAGGATGTCTACAGTTCTCCCGAAGACGTTGACCTGTCAGTAGGACTGCTTCAAGAGAGTCAGTTTGATGATGCACTGCTCGGTCGCACGGGAAGCTGTCTCGTCGGGGAACAGTTTGCAAGGCTCCGACAAGCCGATCGGTTCTTCGCCAACGTCGTTGGGTTCAACCATTCCTTCACACAAGGTCAGTCGAGACCATTTTCTCTCATAAATTTGTGGAAAAGATAGGTGCCCTTTTGATAATACAACTTATTGCCATTTTAAAATTCATCATCTACCAGCCTTTAGTGATCTTCCACTGACAACATTCCACAGCAAGCCTTTGGCGACAAAAAACAGATCATTGAAAGAAGAGATTCCTCTTTATTTTGTCAAATCTCCCATGCTTTCAACAACTACTAGCCATTCTTACAATGAATCACATAATGTAACCTAATGATGAATGATAAATGATAAAGAATGACCTAATGATAAATGATAAAGAAGCAAAGGCATGCTCAAGAAGAGCTTCATGTACTACAAATACCTATGGAAAGATATCCAAAGCAGGCTATGGAGCAAAGCCTTTGAGCAGAAGAAGACTCAAAAAACCAAGAATTAGATAAGAAAGTGATGCTGGAACAGGCTTAAAGCCTAAACCAGGAATGAAGCAGATAAAAACCAAATAGGTACTCTTGACTTTTCCAGGAATTATATTCTTCTCATAGTCCTGATGAAGCACCCTAATTCTATTGGTAGATATATTTGTGGCATTAACAGTGCAAGATTTAGTAAAGGTGGTCTCTTATGTGTTAATATGGTAACAAGAGTCATATCTTTAACTAATATGAATGAGTAAATCAACATTAAAAGCCCTGACAATGGAGCAGTCATAGTTCAAGAGGCTTCTATTTTTGATACCGTTCACTCTACCCATATCATGATGGAAGTTCATGAGAAGAGTCCCATCATTTCCTTTAGTATTGTTTGATAAATCAAATAATCACTAATAATTGATTTATTCTTCATAATGGTTTTCTTCAGAAAAATGGCTGATAGTGCATGAATATTTGGCTTTGAATACCGGAATGTTAGTAATGACATTTTTTCCCTGCAAACTAATATCTAATTCACTCTATTATAAAAAAATCCAAAGAAGCTCTTCTCTCTTCGCTGCTAAGAACCTTCTCTACATTTAATGACTGTGTATTTGGATGAATACCTAGCAATTTACGAAATCACTGACAAATATTCAATGGGCAAAATTGTTAATAATTCCTTACTTCATTTCTCTAGCACAACTTGATTCCATCCTTGCAACAAGTTTCTCCTCTGTGGTGTGTGAAGTCTCAGATCAAGTGAAAAGCATGCAGCCAGATGCTTTCCGGCATATTTCACTAGAGTAAGTTTTATTTTCTGATATATAAATGATAATTAAGGACTAGAATAATGAAATACAGTGTAGTTTGCATTATCCCACAGCCAAATACTTGATGGTTGGGACACTATAAATGTAGGCCAATACTGGGCCTATGCCAGTTTAATTTTGCAAACATCGGCCTGTTTTTATCCCAAGGCCGGGATTCTTGGCCACAGTTCAGACAAAGCAGACTGCTAGCAATAACCCAATAATGTTGCTGACTGCTCAATGACATGGTCATTCATATTTATTTGTTGTGACTTTGATGATCAACAGGGTCAACAGACTCATGTGCTTTCTTTGCCATATCATACATAATAAAATATAATGCCAGCTGTTTTGATTTTCTGTTGACCAAAAATATTTCTTTTTCTCATTGAAAAACTAAGTTTTAGGCTGCAGAAATGTACTTGCCTCACATAAAATGCATCATAAAACATCACTTTTAATGTCACAAAATTTTCACAAAACCATTATTGGTGGTCCATTGTACCACCACTTAGGTTGAAATCTGTAAATGATAGTTGTTCAAAGACAAGGGAATATATGTTTAAGAGGCCAGATGTGAGAGAGAAGAGAAGTAGTTTTCTTCTGATTAGGAAAAGGTCAATACACTTGAAATTCAACCATTAGATATGACATTCATAGGAGTTTGAAATATTGTCATACCATTTTGAGGTAAATTCTAATACTATATTCCAAGGTTGAGTCTCCAAAGCCAATATAACGTACTGTGCTGTTGTATATGAAAACTTCAATTTAAGTCCAAGAAACAGCAAAAGCCTACAATTGAGCCAAAATATGCATATAAAGGTTTTGTAACACCTCATTGAAAAATAACTATCCCCAGTAGCAGAGAATATTGTCACAACGTTGTAGCAATGTTACAATGGAAAACCAAAAGATTGTCACAATGCTTCACAATATTGCCACAATGTTACGTAACATTGCATGCACGTTGTCACAACGTTGTAGTTCCCACCTGACAATGTTGTCACAATGTTGTCACAACGTTGCATCAACATTGCCACAACATTACAGTAACTTTACATGCACGTTGTCACAACATTGCATTGTAATGTTTGAAAAAAAAATTTCTCTAGCAGGGTAATGGCACACATATTTGTCTTCACTTAAAATTATTGAAGATTAAGCTGTAACTACTATTTCCCTCAGGTACATGGAGTACGTCCATGTATATGTATATATATATTTGCATAGCTTCTTACAACATGAATTGATATTTCTCTTATCCTCTGCTAAGAGAAATAAAAAATACTGAAAGTCAATGTAACCATAAAACTTCTTAGCAATAAAAAATCTTTCTTCTTTAAATTTTCATGGCACACCACAGCAGAAAAACACCACCATGAAAGACAAAAATGTGAATCATATGCCATATTCAACTACTTGTGTATCAAAAGTGATGTAGAAAACAGTAATCCAGGCGGGCGCGGGTCTAAAATAATATTATAGGCGTGGGAAAGAGATGTCAAAAAATTGTAATCAAAACAGGCAGAGGTCAATATATGCAGATAGAGAAAATATCGGCACATCGTAACACCACGTAACACAACCACACATGACTGTACAACACCATGGTCCAGGAAGAATTCCACAAAAATGGCTGGTGAGGTCGATAGTGGTAGAAGGATCGACAACGTACGACAGAATTGAAACATTCCTATATATCAAATGAAAATCAATCCTGAAACCGTGTACTGTAGTGGGGCTAGGAAATTTTTCTCAGGCCAAAATCTGTTCCTTACGATCAAAAATATGTCTCCCGCACACAAGTGTTCTATGGCTTCAATGGATGGAGGAATGATTCATATTGATATATATTATGAAAATTCGAAATTAAAACTGCATATAGCAACTTTACTTTAACGTTGCCACAACGTCGAAAAGTAATGTTGCCGTCAAACGTGCCCACAACGTTGTGGCAACGTTAACATTACAATGTAACATTTGAAACGTTGCTACAATGTTGTGACAACTTTCTCTGCTGCTGGGGTATGAATGTACAAGAATACAAATGAATTACCTATTCATGTACACTCGTGTTCATTCAACTTTCTTTCTTTCTTCTCGACTGAGGAACTAAAAGACTTTATTTCATAACAAATTGCTTTTCAGTATTATGTATTTATAAAGATAAATAATTAGATCTTGGATACAGGAAAAACCAAGAACTATAATGGTTTCATAAATTTAGAAAAAAATGAAAAATAGAAAAATATAGAAAAAAAAAATTTGTATCTGTTTCTTAAATATATCATTTATTGGTAATGATAAGGAACTGAGACTCATATTTTGAAGAAAGCAGGATTTGAACTAAATATTTGGCAAACTAGATCTTAAAAACAAAGGAGATTTAAATGTGGGATTTGGATTTGATAAATTTTGGATTAGACCCATTACTAATTTTGATGCTATGCCAATATAGGCTGCCAAGGTCATTCCAATTTTCTTATATCAGCAGAATATACTGATTCGATAAATTAATGCAGCCTGAGATGCTTCCTTGAAATTACAACACTTATTTTGAGAAAAAAAAATGGTAACACATTCACATGAAAACGTGAAAAAACTTGAAACGTAGATGAACCGTTGATATTGTTCTTATAGTAAAATTACATATAGATACCCTATTAGTACATACCACTGACTTGCCACCCGAAACTACCCTAATTCTATCCATCTACAAGTGTCTGCTAAGGACCCAAAGGGAATGGGTTCCTTGAAGGCTTGCAAGAAGAATCCATGAAGGAAATACAATTAGCTTTGACTCAAGATGTGAACCAGAATCCCACAATATTCCAACGAGTGCTTTATCCAGTTAAACTACTGAGGCATTCTCCTCTCCATAGATTTTACTGAGAATATAGCAGTCAGATATTCCAGACCAAGCACTAGGCAGGATATAGAGGGATCAAGATTTGAGTCCCAGTCAAGGTGGATGAGTTTTCCACTCAAGGAATTTTCATTTCTTTATGTATTTGTGAATGTTTGTAAACGTGACACCATGGCAATGCCTAGAGCCAAAATTTGGTATTAGAATGTTATCAAATACCTTACTTCTTAAGGCCAAGAGATGGATGAGAGGTGACGCTGGTTTTACAAAAATAATCTGTCCTATCCAGGTAAAAAGATTTGGTCTACAACTGCTCTCTTAGACTTATATCTGATCTGGAATTGGTCTGTAACTGGTCTGGACTTGAAACATCTTGAAAAATTTTTGAAATCCAGATCAGTGCAGCCCAAATCAGATAAGTCTTTCAGAGCATTTGCAGACCAGTTTCAGAGCACTTACAGACTAAATAATTTTACCTGGGTATGCTAAGCAACCATACATTTTGACTAATTACTTCAAAGATTAAAAGATTAATTTAAGATATATGGTTGATTCAGGGGCGTAGCCAGGTTTCAGGTCTAGGGGGGTGCTGGGGGGGGGGGGGTGGAAGGGGAGGGCAAAATTTTTAGGGGGCACAGACTCATAAATTCACCAGTTTACTAAACATACTGTTACATACTTTTACTGTATCCTTTTTCTCATAATATACTATCTAAATTTGTAGACCTTGTAGAATTTATTGTTGATAATTAAGTTATGAAATTGATTCACGCACGTATTTGGGACTTAAGAGTGGAAACATTCTCAGGCTTAGGGGAGCCAGAACACAGGGGGTGGGGGGGGCACCCCCTGGCTACACTGCTGGGATGATTGCCATATTTGATAATAATTTCTCATGAGTGCATAGTTATATAAATTTAATATATGATGATTATGCTTATGCAATAACCCTCCATAAATGTCTTTATACCTGAAGCTTAAGTTGAACACTCTATTGACTTATATACCTTATTTTGGAAACCAAACAACATGAATTTATATGAATAACTTGGTATCATACATAATCTAACCTTTACTCTTCTATTTTTCTAGTAACCCGCTGGTAAGCTGCAATGAGTTACCTGTGCTGGACTTAAGCCCCTGGAAGAATTCAAAATTACCTCATATAACATGTAGTGATAAGAAATAACTATATACTTACAAAAAATATGCAGTAAGGACTTTAGCCAAACAATGAAAATGGATATTATGCAATTCACCGTCAGTTCTTTACAGCTGTATTTATTCAACTTACGTAGCATAATATTCTTTGTATATATTCTGATGCACTGACTGTGAAAGTTGTTCTATCACTTGGCCAGAGTTGACATATATCTTGGATGTAAATACACTGAGTATGCAAAGAAATTATAAGTTTTATTTCCCAAAAATAGACCAATATTGACCAGAAAATATTCAGTAATCTTCCTCATTCGGTACTACTCTGATGTGGTAAAAATGAGCATTTTTAGAGTAAACTCATGAAAAATTTGCTATCTGTTAAATCCAGTAAAGTAGAATGACGAGTTCCTGGGTTTCCATCTGGATAATGGTATTCAACTGCTCTGCTGTTTCATTGCTATAATCTGCCTCATCTTCAGGGTGACTTTCATCCAGAGGATGATGGCAGACTATACATATCATCAAAACATTGGTGCAGTTCAAAGCAATTACTCCACTGTAATCTGAGAACTCATTATTCTCAGCATTCACCAGGAAAGACTTAAATCTTACAACCATTTAGTTACTTATCAGGTAAATTAAAACTGGTGAAACAACCTTGAAATATTTCCTGTGCATTGTAACCCTATAGTAAATCCCCGCAGGGAATTCTCCTTGGGGACTCGGCGAAGGGAATTCCTTGCAGGGATTCAGTCCTCGCTGGGAATTCATTCCCCATAGGGAATTGGCATAGGGATTTGTTCCCCACTGTAAATTCCCCACAGAGAATCACTTGTGGGGAACGAATCCCTACATGGAACTAATTAATTTCCCTGCAGGGAATGAATCCTCGTGGGGAATGAATTCCCTTAAGTCTACCACAGCAATAATTTTAACATTTAAATTATAACAGAAAATTGGATAAATAATGGAAAATAATATTTATTCATGGTGAAAAAGGGAGAGAATTTGTAGCAAAAGTCTGCATCGAGTGGTCCTTAGAACCGATGATTTCTCTAGATTTTTCGGCATTGAGTCATTTTGACATTGACGGTTTCACTGATATTCAAGCTGACTCCTTCAGATACTGTCACCATCTAATCACCAAATGTAGAAGTAGTCTCAATAGTCATGAATTCACACATTCAGATGGAGGATAAGTTAGACTATTTAAATTACTAGAAGGAAGAAGCTTCTAAATTTTGCACATTTAGCATTAAAATTTCAAGAGTGAAAAATTTGCTGCAAAACAATGTATATATGTACTACCAGTTTTTATTCCATGAAGATTTATTTCATCAGTTTATACTTTGTATTTATTAAGGTTCATAATATTCTTTTGAATCACATTTTAAATGGTGCAATAATTACTGCCAATGTTTCACAAGATAGGTAGGTTTCGTTGTAGAATGTCAGATTTCCATACACAATACAAACATGTAGGTAAAGTGGTCTTTACAAGAGAAGAAGCAAATAAAAGCACTTTATATAAGAGGCTAAAAGAATTTTATCCCAAATATGAAGGAATACACAGTAGATCCCCCTTCATGCATCTCAAAAGAGTCACCATTCCAAATCTCTACTCATTATTAAAATATCTCCTTAACATAATGGTGAACTGGTGCATCTATTTTTACTTCAACTCCATCAGAAACATCCCATGCTAAGGGTTGGGCAAATCATAAAAACAACAGCAGCAAAGATAACATTAACATAAATATTCAAGTATACGGTGACATGTAAATCAGAGGCAAGGTTATAATAAGCTGCAGAAAATATTACTGAATTCTGGAGCTACACTGAGAAAAAAGACTCATTGAATTATAAAAATAACTATGTGAATATACTCAATCATGTAGAGTTTACATCCTATCTCCAGGCAGCTGTTAGCCCATGCATGTATTGAAATATAACAGAAGGACACTGAAATTAAACAGAGATCGCAAAATTTAGAACAACTGAAATACACATTTTTTATCACCACTTTGGTATTGAGTGAGGAGATCAGTTATTGTGAAAATGATATTTAACATTTAATTTTGATAAATAAATCATCATGACTGAAAAACTTACCCATGTTTTGGAAAAAAACTCATTTTTCTCTCAGGTTCATTAACAATTTGAAAGCTTCTTTATTTTTTTGCAATAAAAAGGGGTGTCATCAGATTCCCAAATCCGTGCATCAAACTCTTCCTCATTATCTACACACTCTTCAGCCATCTCATGTATCCGTCTAACTTCAGCAATGCTAGCAAGTCTAGTCTGACTTTCTGGAATAATTTTCCTCACAGATCTTGACAGGGGGAAATCAAATATTCTTTCATCAATGGCAGAGGCTTCATAAATAGTATCCAGAGAATGACTTTTCCACTGCTCATCCACACCATCTACCAAGGAAGCATCCACTGTTTCTCTCCTCTCAGAGTCAGATATAATTGTCTACAAAAGAAACAAATTGTGTTCCTTGTACTTGATTGTGGAAGTAACTGTAGTGAGGTCAAGATCACCTCTCAAACATCAAAACCAATATGTAGGTTCTATAATGTCATCTGCAAAATCTAATGCACAGCTCTACTTCATGTAAAACATTGTAGCATACATAGAAATGGGTAAATTACTGCAAATTTCAGCTGAGGTAAAACACCATGATTAAGTACAGTAATATTTGGAAATTACCGTAATTTTGCATCAGTTTTAAACTTTCAGCAAAGAATGGCAAATGAAGGACATTATAGGAAAGTAAAGAGCAAAAATGAGCGATAGAAGACATTTAAACCATATATATTGCTACATTAACAAATTAGAAATAAAAAAATGTTAAAACAACTATGGCAGGACACACAGTTTGGCTTTCTTTTGTCATAATATAAAAAATTGTACAATTCATTCAAAAAATAGCCCACAAATCAAAATTTTCCACAAATGAGCAGAACGAGCCTTAATTTATAATTAATCCGGTGTGAAATACGTACAAGGCTTTGCTCAAAAGAATGTTTTTAATATATCAGTCTGAAAATATCTGAAACAAAGTTGAAATAATGGTAATTTTCAGTGGTCATAATAAATTACAAAAAATACCACTGTAATTTACCAAAATTACCAGGGTAATTTTAAGAATGGCCCATCTCTAAGCAGACAGAAGTAACCCCTTCCTACTTTGTTGTACATGAGTGAAATTTGGGTAGGCCAGAATAGGCATAAGGTCAGGGAAAATGAAGTGAATGAGAGGAATCTGTGAAGTGTTAACAGTAAAAAAAAACAGGATAACGTCTGGGGTGATTGGATGATGAAATAATAAGGAATGGATACTCGGGAAAATGGACATGTATTAAATGAGGGTTTAGTTGGATAGGTTATGCCAAGAGAATGGATGGAAGTTGAGCAACAAAACATTTATAGTACAGTTGTTAATGATATAAGAGGAATGGGAGGACTGATTGTGAGAAAGCCAAGGATAAATGTAGCCTGGGATACTTGTCAGATGAGGAATAATAGGAGTTTTAAGAGTACAAAGTCATTTATGATGCAATGCATGACTACAACGGAGGCTATTAAAGGATGCAGGGATAGGGCAGTACGTACGGTGGAAATTAGATAAATAGAACTACTTTTTCAGGCCTACTGCTAAGAACTTTTCCTTTTGTTTCTTTCCTTGTTTGACTTGATCAACTATGAAAGAGAAGAAAGTGATGAGTACATATATGTACATGTATTTCATGTTAATCAAGGTCACAGAAGAGTGAATTATGTTTCAGTTATCAAAACTTTACCTAAAGCAACAACATATAATGGATAGGTAGGTAAGTATCATCCCCAAGGCTCTTTTCAAAGGTCTGTTCTGTTTCATTATTAAAATGATAATCTTTCCTTGCACTTAAGCAGAGCAAGTTAGAAAGAACCTGAATTTGTTTATTACTTATTTTGGGAGGCAGCCAAGAACTTATGTGATTCAACCTTAAATAATTGGAAAATAGGATCCCAGTAAACCATGTATGTTGCCAAAACATTGTAAGGTTGCACTGCACTGAAAAAACTATAATGGTGCCACAATTTGATTTTAATGTCTCCAAGGCTGCACAATGTTATCTCATGATTTCTTTGTAAGGTTATTGAAACTGATGGTAAAACAAATTTACGGTCCTTTGCAAATCCTAAACTACTGCTGGCTAATCCTACTCAATGTTCTGTTTTGAAGAATTTTTTGACTAAGTTTGCGATACTTATCTCCATCAAGAACTTACAATAACTATGACTGGGATTTTCCAATGGTGGAACACTCATAATCATTATTTCTTAACTCATTTTTGACAAAAATTTGTTATCAGAAGACATTCATTTTGCCTAACACATTCATCCAAGTATAAAGATATCAATCAATACATTTTGACCCATCTAATTTGGTCTTTTCCTAAGGTTCACAGAGCAATTTTTTCTAAGCTTCAAATTGCTCTTAAGGTCTTAAAAATATAGCCTGTCAGCAAGTTTTGAATCACTACAGATTATATAAAACTTCTATGTCAAAAAAGTTTTGCTCAGGCTCAACCGCTTTTCTAGGATGTGGATCCAATTTTTTGTTTGTCCAAAATTCCACCAAACAAACAGATGACAGGCAATAATGCGATAAAATAGGCTTTTGGGTATCAATCTTTGGGGCCATAGAGGGTACTAGAGTTTAAGCTACTGTACAGTCAATAAATTCCAGGCATATAATAATATCTATATACAATTTCCACCCATTGTGGAAGCATATGTCGAAGAATGATAGGACTCCAGCCGTGAGGGGAGAGGGAATATGGAAAAGATAGGGGGAAAGGACAAAGGTTTACTGCACGTTAAAGTAGCGCTTCATGTCAGTGTCATGTAGTGTTTTAAAATATTCACTAATGGAGGCTGGATAGAAGGAATCCATTTACCAATCAGTTTTACAGCATAATCATCTTATCTTGTTGCTTCCATAAGTCACAAACGTATAGAGCAGGGTCAAAATGATATTCCCTAAGTCATACTGATATTAACCAATGCATAAATGCCATTGAGTAAAGATAAACTATGAGAGTCCCCCTTAAAAACCTCCAGGAACTTAATGCCTATAGTATGAACTACAATCACCCTTTTAACATTATTGTACATCAGCATGCTTCACCCAATGAAAATTTGGACTTTTTAATTTCTAAAAATGTATACATTTTTATCTCTCAGGGGTCCCCCTCACCCTAGGGGACCCCAGGGTGCTACCCCAGCTGCCCCCCCTGTTCTCCTACCACTGAGTATGCACCATCCTCCATAATGCACGATGTTACATAAAATGTCATGAGAGTTAATACTCAGCAAGTATTCACACCATTAGTAAATTCTTGATAGTTTTTAAATGTAACATTAACATGAATTTATTTGAAGAAAGTTTGTCAGCAATGGTAATTGGTTTACTGAATTTCAAAATCTGGTAAGACCACTCGAGCCTATATGTGATACACCACTCACCTCATTGGAATCAACTTGCAGAGTTGAGGTACTTTGTTGGCCTTCCTCCTCTTCAAAATTGAACAATTCTTCATTAGGATCTTCATCAACTCTTCTAAGAACTCTTCCCTCTCCAAGAATCAATGGCCCTCGAGTCATTTGTTTAGGTAATCTACATGAAAATGGAAGCAATCTTGCCTCAAATGGTAAGTGTCTTTTATCCCTTTGAGTAAAATACAGTTTTATCATGGGAATGCGCAGTAGAGTGGATTGGTATTCATTTAATAGTAATTTGCATTCCATAAGCTCATCAGCTGCATTGGAGTCATCAAATTCCTCATCGTCACTGTTAAACTTGCCTTCAAGTATCTCAATTGCTTCAGATTTTTCAAAGTCTTCAGAAATATCATCTCCTTCAATATCACTCATTCTCCTTTCTTAGTGCCTCCTCAAACTACCATTCCGGGGTGAATTTTCAAGGGAAGGGAAAAGCACTCTGTATTTTAATATTGAATAAAATATTAATGTTCATCATTTAGATAAATGTCTAAAAAGACAATAAAAAATATAATCAACAGTATATAGGTCTGAAGCAATGTGGAATAATACTACCTAATCATATACCTCTGGAAAGTCATAATGCTAGAAATACAAATATTTTTTGTGATAACATCCCAGAGATACTAACCTAGTAACTTTTAATAAAAGTGGAAAATAACTAATAATCACTGGCTAAGCAGGAGCTACTTTCATGAACTAAATATGTTGAATGAAATAAAGTTTCAACAGTTGAGAGCAGAAAGATCACAACAGCCTCACATATTACTACCAATTGCTACAATATTTTATGCATAGTTACCAGTTAAGTCACAATGGCTTTTAAGTGACAAACGATTAAACAAATTTGGATGTTGACAAAAGAAAACAGTTAACCGTCTCTTCAATTAGATGCCTGCGATTATTTTCACTATTTAATGTAAAAGTAACAGATGCCCCTCTCCCCCGAGCGATCTTTCATTATATGCTTATTCACCCCCACTGAATAGTCCCTGTTTTTTCAACAGAGCCAAGGTCTCATATTATTTAAATATCGCAGTAGCACCTCAGGCTGCAGGGCAATGATGCAGTGATCGGAATATAGTTATTAAATTTCAGCGTCAATTCATCCCATTTCATCGGACATCCATTTCCAGAGTTGAACAGACGCTGATTGGTAAGGGGTTCCAGATGCCTTTTATACGCAAGGCTTATGTGCACATCTCGATTTAGTCGTAGAACAACAAGTTGCGATGGTAAATTGCGTCGTCAATAAATAGATAAACGCAAATACATAACATTTCACCAATGAGCATGAGAATAACCTCATATTACTTCGTGGTATTTCGTGAAACTATTGGGATAAAATGCTATAAAAGAATGGAAGAATTACACCGAGAAAAGAAGCCCCATAAACTTGGGGGCATGTCTCTCTCGCACGCACGTTTAAAAACTGCTCCTTTAAGGAAGAGCCAGTCAGCTGAACTTCAACGGACAGACAACGGGGCATATCACTGTTAAATGGGGTTTTATCTGGTTGGAACCAGTCAGACTGCCGAGCGTGGCTGAGCCACGTTTTACCACACGGCCGTAAGGCTCGGCATATTCAAGTTTTATGCGACAGCGCCCTTGAAGGGGCTGGCGTGGGTCAAAGTGGCGCCAACTTAAAACCCGTCCCGCGTCACCATTCTCGCCCGCGAGAAACAATTTCTCGCATAATTTGTGTTTTCATGCACAGGACTCGTGAGCAGCCACCAAATAATTCAACTGAACAATCTAAAGTTACTCAGAATAGGAAATAAAAACAGAAAGAGATTGTTAACATATTATAAATGATGTATTTGATTAGGAATAATTTACTATGACAACACGCCAGGGGGCTGTTTCTCAGAGCTACAAGTCTACAAGTTACCAGTCACGTGATCATTTTCACAAGGCCGATGGGTCACTTTGATGTATCGATGACTTCTACTATGGTTCTCGTTATATGGTTAATATTGCCATATTTAATTTGGATCAGCCAAGTGCTTATGTCATCAAACTATTTTATGTAACTGTCCTATGTCCCTTCATTGTGTTCCTCTAAAATATGTCAGACGGGATTGTTTTTTAATACGGGCCTTTGCAACTTGACCTTTCAAATTACTTTTTGCCCTAAGTATCAAATTCATGTTTTCCTTGGTAGTTCTAACGACACCTACAAGGTGGCGCCACATTCTCACTTACGCCCAGGGTCGATTTATTCGATATGTTGCTCCATAGATCTCGAGCGACCTGACATATTTCATCATACGTCATTAAGACCATTTGTGATAAACGGAGACAAATATAAGCTTTGGAGCTGTCATTTATAAATATAAGTGTCCCAAAAGACACTTGAACGTAGTTTTCATGCGGAATGGGAGGTTATCTATAATGGGAGGAGGTATTTGGTTTCCAATGGCATCGAAGCAGACGATGTTGTAGGCATATGCTATTTTCCGTATTGCTACGAACTGTCGTGAATTATAAAATCGAAGCAAGCATCATTTTTACGTACAAAGGTTAATATGAATGTATATATACATTTCACGAGTTATTTTAGCTCCTGGGTCTCGTATTCGATAAAAATTGCACCGCTAAAATATGTGGAGTTAAAGGAAAATGGCAATGTTTTCATAGTCATAACATAGCTAACTGCGCAAGGCTGGTGGTTTTATCTTTCTTGCGTAAGGTTACCCCTGTGGCTTAGGGGCATCAGTAGCGTCACAGTGTATAAAGACCCTCCATTGGGAGAGGTTGGCCAAGTTAACTACTGCCGCCATTGCTAGCCTATCATGTTATCGCTTATGCGCGAACGGTGTCAATATTTTCGATTTCTCTCTCCGTCAGCCGGCTGAGATAATTTTTTAAACATCCGTAGAAAAAATTGAAAGTTTTAACATTAAAGGAAATGATTATATCTGTAAAACTCGGCAGCAAATGATAATTATATCCGACAGTAATACAGCGCCTCTAACGAAAAAGGAAATAGAAGGGCGAGGGAGGCTACTTGAGAAAATATTGTAATATAACAATCACATGAATTTTCAAATATTTCTGGTGATATATATTGTTGAAAAGGTTTCATAAATCTAATTACTTATTTAGGCATAATCGCTGCACGACTCCATTCTCGGCATTCGATGAAAAATTCTTTTCGTAGACTGGTCTTCCTAATATTCATTTTTAATGCGATATTTCAGCTTTCCTGTAAACTAGACACAATACAAATCAAAGCAGTATTCTTTAAAGGCTCATGTACATAACTAAAACAATCGGGATGCCGCTAGAATTATGACTCACTCAGTCGCGGACCAACCTCCTTAAGGTCGCGGCCTCCTGTTTACTGACCGACGAAGCACCTCGCCTGCTTTGTTTTCATCAACGCATCCACTGTCTGCACCGATTGTTTTTGGTAAAATTTTGCGTCAAACGTGTCTCAAAATCAGTTGTCCTCAATGTACCTATACTTGGATGATTTTATGAAATCAGACATTTGATTCTGTAAAGTCAAGTGTATGAATTTTTTTTATTTTCTTTGGCCAAGATTTCAATACCGACTGACATTAATTTAAATGTTCTCAAATATGTATTTTGCTATTGCTTCTCCAACCCAGACGAAATCAAAGAACCAACTAGGAGTGGCTCGAATTCGTGACGGCTGGTGTACAAGTTCCTTTGTTGGGCCACGTACGCGGTCGCGCGGACCGTCATATAACGCCGCGCCTCCCGGAAACAACAGACCCTTCACTGTTCGGATTTTGGAAGACATATTTTCGGAGACATTGACAATGCCTGGCTAAGCAAAAGAAAGTTCCGTTTTCCAGCGGAGAAAGTTGCCATCGCCAAACTGCGAGTTTTGGCCTTTTCCGTTACGACCGTAAAATATGAATAATTAGCTAAAATGTAGTTTCTAGTGAATGTATATTTTAAACATTAGTGTTAGTTAATGACTTTTACTTATAATTTGACATAAATGATGAAATGGTGTATATTGGGCGCTAAATTAGAAAAAAAATATATTTTCCTCCTAGATTAGGCATTCCGCCCACTGTGGGACGGTGTGAAATCCTCATTTGATACTTTCATAACCGTTCTACGATGGAAGAGACATCATGCGGCCATAACCTTGTAAAAATACGAAAAGAGGCATCCGTGTTCAGAATGCTGGTGGGTGATAAGTGAATTACTTATTGAAAATGCTTCCCATTCTTAAGCGACAACTTTGAAGGCAATATAATTTTAAAGGTCTTACAGATTATAAATAAAATATAATTGTCAAATTGTGGCGAATTATGATTATGCTTTGACTGCCAGGGGCTGCTAAAGTGAACGACATATCGCCCGCTATGCCACCACAGCCGACGTCTTCATGCAAAAAAAGACATCGTAATGCTTTTTGCCAATAGGAATAAACACGTAACAGTATATTAACATGTAACACTCCCAACAACCTACCTAGGATCTTCCACTGTTCACTAATAAAATAATGCGATGTAACTAACATAATTAAATTGATAAATTATAATTACACAAATGATTGATTGTCCCCTTCTTTGATAGATGCAGTAAAACCACTCCAATGCTCAACTTTATTAACAATTAAGATGTTCGTTAGTTGAAACTAACGCTGCCGATGATATTATGGCTACCTGAGGGTACCTTTCATCGAACCATAATTCTTTCAACGAGGAAACTTATTTCGTCCAGAGCAAGGAAAACAGAGTTTGTGGGCTCATCAAAGTAAACAAGTACGGAATATCGGCAAAGTATAGAATTATTCACAGAACTATTAGCTACCTACCAAATACTTATCAGTTTATTTACATTTGAAATGCCTTTAAATATAGCGAATTTATCAATTTTTCCGCAAAAAATTTCCACGGTTTGAGCTTGTCTACATTCAGGTGCAATTTGTTATAGAAACTGCCGTTGTATTTCGCCTTTAGTCAAGTAGGAATTGAAGCCACCGATTCATTTTAACCCCCTTTCGTTTGGGTCATTAGCAATCTTAAAACCATTAACAGTTTTCTTTCCTTTTAACTAGTGCTGATTCTCACGCCATGCATAGGGATCAGCATTTAAAAATTCTGTATCGACATCAAATCACTTGAACAACTTAAAGAGTTTGAGGAGAATACAAATAATCAACTCCTTTGTCCAGTAAATGATCAATTTGTTTGAGACTGAAAGTTTCTCATACATCCCTATCATCACAATCATTCTCATCATTTCCTTCTTTAGACGTTCATTTAACAGCCATACTCGTCTTGAAATTTTTTCCGAAGTTATCATCGAAAAATGCAAATCCAACCGGCTCCGATTTGATACACCGCTGATGGTCTATAATTTTTGACCGCACCTTGTTTCTATCCGTCATGTTAATTTTCGTATGCTCAACAAACGATTTAAATTATTATAGGTATGGTAGGATTTCGGTGTTTAACCAGCCTTTTATATTGAGATTGATTAAGAATGAGCAAATTCCCATATTATCTTTTTACCCTATACTAGTAAATGTAAATTGATTCCAGGTAAATTATACTTTGAAAGGATATATGGCTTTTTCTGTCCATATGGTTCCACCAGTTTCTCCGAGAGAACTATTTTTTGCAGGAAGATATCCAAAAATAATTAAACAAAGTTCGGTGAACGCTTAGAAACCATCCTCGGGGTGTTGGTTTTTTGATTGTTCAATAAGAGTTTGATATTCGGTCCGGATTATTCATTTTATATATGATTCTTCATCTTTAATTAGAGTTTGCATTTCGTCTTGTTTATCTTAGACCAAAATCTGGATTTTTTACGGAATGATTTCTGGGCGAATGCACGAGGTTGAACCCATTTTATAATAAAAACTGAGTTTAGAATAACTTCTTAAATATGGTGCGCACAGAACATTAGTCTATAAAAATTGTTCTGGCAACATGCTGGCTCCCATGAAGCGACAAGCATTCACTGAAATGGTATGAAAACATTTCCCGGACTCTCCTAACAGCCCGCCACATTTCAACTGCTGAAAATACTTTTTCTCTCGAAATCATGCAGCTTTTCAAGCTTTACCACGCTTAGCTACCAAACATGTCTCTGATTAGTACCATAGTTTTCTCCCAAAAAGGTAGAACTACCTCTATTGTGAGTCTTGCCACTCCTTTGATAGGCAAGTTTACTTGGCAAATATAATTAACCAAACTGCGTAGAGCTCAACGGTCAGTCGGTAACTTACTGCTAAGTGATTTGATAATAGGTGTGTCCAATTTTAAGGACCTTATCTTAATGTTTTTAATTCATGCTCGCTGATCCTGTAGAAGTCAAGGGTATCGCCGAGGTCAGTCAAAAATTAAAATAAAAAATAAACTAAAAGACAGGCGAAAACTAAAATACTACCCGAACCGAATTACGTACCGACCGACAAGTGTAGGAAACTGAGGTCTGCTAACATTGTACATCACTCTGAAATTATTTGTGGAATCCACGTATACATTGTTAGGGTGTCATATGACAGGAGAAAACTAAAAGACTACCCGTAAACTAGACGTCAACAAAAGCTTTCTTCGTCGCCTTTTTAAGAGATGGGGAAGTCCGTCAGATCTTAGTGTGAAGAAGAACGGGACAACGAATCCGTGCTGGTTTATTGTATATCGCACAGGTACAATTGATTAATCATTAACTGTTGACGCTAAAAACTGGGTCCTTCACAATAGGGGACATTGCAGACGGTGTGAGAATGACGGACCATCACGTGTCCGCTTTCACACCCATCTTACTCCACTAATCAGCCTCTCGCGGTTAACTATCAACATTGCATTTGTATTGCATGTACATACAAATTTTCGTCTAAAAACCATTCTGAATGCATACCAACTATTTATACCAACCGTATTTGCATTTACAATGCAATTATAATCTAAATACGACGATGGTTACTGGAAATGAGCAAGTCATTGTTGTCCATATGTTCCAAAGAGGATACAAATCACTACCAAACGACATTTATGTTGACTACAGAATTCTAGTGTTCATTGCCGGAAGCGCAAGAATTTGATCATCTTCCAGCGGTTAAAGCCAATGTGAAAAGTGAGAATCGTGGTAATAACATGAAGCGTGACTCTTTAACCCATTTACGGCCAAAGGTGCGAAAACGCACCATTTTTAATTAGTAAGTGAAAAAATATTCACCCAGTTTTTTTATAACTTTTTCAATGGTAAATTATTTATGAGATAATAAACTTATTTTTAAAACCATTTTATTTAAAAATTTTATTGGGGTTATTTAGTTATAATTTTTCCAATGTACTATATTTCTTGTTCATGGAAGGCTATCAACTTAATATTTGTTTATAAGTACATGGAAAATATATATGAATACTGACACTCGTATTATAAATGTACTATGAATGTATAATGAATCTCTAATTTATTTAATTAAATAATACATTTAAAAATATACAATTTTGTTAGTTGTATCTAATGGTGCGTTTTCGCACCTTTAGCGTTCGGGGTTTAGGCAGATCAAGACACTGGCACCGTACCGAGCGACAAGTGTAGGAAACTGAGGTCTACTAACATTGTATACCACTCTGAAATTATTTGTGGAATCCACGCATACATTGTTAGGGTGTCATATGACATTAAATTTATTTTCCTATCTAATTGGTCTCGCAGCTTTCGACTGCAACAATGTGGCTTCATTCAGCCGTTAGATACATTGTGAGCTAATGAATAGCTCGATACCCCGCCACGAGACCAGTCAGTTCTTTACTGTGTACTGTTTCTCCAACTGCGACGGTTACCAAAAGCAGATCACCGTAATATAGACATCCATAGGTTTTACCTTTCAACTGTAGAAGAAGGCTTCAAGAAAGTTAGTCGCGCAGTAATATAGGTACACACTTATATGCTAAGATTGGGTGATCCTATAGATTCAAGATCATCAATATTTTAGACAACATAAGTATGAAAAAATAAGTATCTTTTATTTACTCAAATTTTCCGAGACTAAAACTTATTTACTACAAATTTAGATGGATCGTAAAAGAAGGTGTTTGTCCACTCAAGAAATCCTGGCCACTTTATAGAAAACCCAGGATTCTGTGGATGAAGATACGGATGTTGTCTACATACCACCAGACGTCGACAATTTGTCTGAAGAAGAAGACATCGATTACAACATTGTAACCGAGGACCAGATCAACAGTGACATCGCGGGGACATTTGAAATGCATCGAGGTGGTGGCATAGTGGAGAACTAGCTGAGTGAGCAGAAAGAAGAACGAAAGCCAACAGTGCCCCTAAAAGAAGGTACCAAAGTCCCAGGTAAAAATTACTCATTGCCAAAATAGAAAAAAGACGTTGATGCTAAATTTTCGTGCCACTCAATTTCAAACGAAGAAGAATATGACGAGAAAATCGAACATCAGTTTGGAGGTATGTCTCCAGCAGACATTTTTCACTTGTTTCTAGATTATGAGATTTTGGAAAATATAGTTTTTTTCAAAAAAGTATACTACTGATCATAATGTGGGAAAAGTGGTGGTGGACATTATTTACAAATTTACTGGATAGTGTGTGTACTAATTCATGGAAAATCTATAAAAAGACTATTGGGCCCAAAATACCCCAACTTGATTTCAGACCGTATGTAGCGCTAACGCTATTCAAAGGTGACCGGGTTACCAATGAAAATCAAGAAGAAACACTTGAAAAAATACCGTCTAATCCAAAAAAAAAGGCAGAGCACCCCGAAATTCTTTGCCAATAGACATTAAAAAAAAGATAAAGGAGGTCATATTATCGAGAAAAATGCATTGAGGAGAAGGAGCAGACATTGTAACAGCCACACTGTATTTGTATGTATAAAGTGTAATGTGCCCAAACATCCAAAATGTTTTAATCATTTTCATAAATAAAAGGGTTTTGTCATAGTATGAATGTTTAATATAATCCCAAATGAGGTTAAATACTATTGTATGATGTATGTTTTATTATAATTAAATTATTTAAAAAAACGAATAGATTCTAGTTTTTTTCATAGTATGTAAATCGAAGTAACCATATTCGGCCAAAAGTGCGAAAACGCACCATTATTTTTTTAGTATAAATATATTTTTTTGGGCCTCAAATTTTTCATAATTTCTTTTCTAACACGCATTAAGACAAAAAATGAAGAGAAATTTCAAAATATCTACGGAATATTAACCTAGGCCGTAAATGGGTTAAGATGAAGCAAAAGTACTCTCCACAGAACGCGTTGAAATACTCATAATGAGTGGGTTTTTTCTTATTAAGCATTTAAGTGATGGCTTTATGACATTTTAGTGTCAAACAAGTTGAAAATCAAATAAACCGTCACGGTCAATAATCCTAAAGGCCACTTCTTTGGCATTCCTCGAGTTTCTAAAGACAGCTGTACATGGTACATTTTATTGTACACACGAATGCATGAACTCTTTCATGAGGAAAATTGTACCGTGTAAAGCGGCAAATTGCATGACTGTCTGGATAACTGAACGGGAAATAGAACCTGCTGTAATTCCATTCGTTTTCTTGTACAATCCTTGATACATTATCTTGCACAAATAAATGGACCGCGTAGAGCGGCCTTTACACGACTTTTCAATGCCTTGCTGCTCTCTGATTTCATGATTTCGTCATCGGCCTTGCGGTCTAAAAACAAGTAAGTCTGTTCTGAAATCTCATTGATACAGATTGTGTCCTTATTTTCTGGCGAAGAGTCAAATGCCCAATTAAAAAAATATCACTTTCTATAGTATTCAATTGCTTATGAAAAGGGAAGAATGACAACTTTCAGTGTCACAATCATCGAATGAATGAAACGTGCATGTGAACATGGGTTGGAATGGTGGAGTGGTCGTGAATAAAATGTTTGCAGCATTGACATGCAACCTTGGGTTATAAAACACGAAAAACCTTATGGAATTCACTATTATTTCATAATCTCTTTTTCTCTATCGTTTCAGCGTTCATATTGGAGAATTTTCGATTGAGAAAGGTATGTTCATTGGGAAGCACACACGGAAAATTTGCGGACAGGAGTATCGTAAATCGGGATTCATCTAAAGAATACTAGGAAAATGTAACAAGAAAGTAAAAGAGCGATGTTATATTTCTCTCGTGAGACCTCTCTTTGGAGCATGAGTCTAGTATAATGGACCCTTACGAAGTAGGACTAGTTTCAAATATATATTTAATACAGCGAAGAGTAGCAACTCTTGATAAAATTATTACGATAAACTTAGCAGTGTTGAAGAATTTTTGAAAGAATTAGGAAGCGAACTTCACTCTGATCGAAGAGATAAATATACATTAAATCTTTTAAGAAAGTTCCGTGTAGACTATTTTTGTCTGAAGCTCAATAGATTTTGCTAAAGCAAAACTTGTATTGTAGAAATGATCACAAGCATAAGACTAAAGAAATAGTCTGCATAACCGAGAGATTTAGAACGTCTATTTTTATTCATACAATACGGGACTATGATATTTACGATATATCAGTTCTATGAAACTTTAGTTCTCTCTTGACCAAGTAGTTTTCGTAATTGCACAAAATTTATTACCATCATTGCTAACAACTAACTCCCGCATGAAATTTCCGGCATGATTAAGCTTTCTCCATGGTTTAGAGCCTTGAAGGACTACTTATCAACCGCGTTAATAATTCTAATCATAAGTAGAATCATAATTGGTTTTGAATGACAGCATGTCAGTCTACCTAACACTCTACTGCGCAGGTCTGGCGAAACTGCAGGAAACTGGTCTGACCACGCATTGTTATCCTGTCTGCCGGAAATTGCTTGGCTCTGATTTGAACTGGGATGTAGGTTGCATGCTTGGTGGGATGCACCCCGAGCCACACACCCTAGGGGGGCCTTGCACGGGATTTCGTAGATGTAGATGTAGCGAAGACAATTTCTGGAAGTACATAGAGAAAGTCTTCACCCTGAAATTTCACCCATTTCTTTTCCCGTAAGACTAACATTCGCAGGTGCGCAAGGGCGTTCGAATTAGCTCGGACAAGCATGAGTGCTTCTGCTTACACTCCAGCAGAAGTCTTCATTTGTACCATGGAGAGGTAAGAACTTTCAATGCCGCTTGACTGCCCATATAAATTTGGTTAACGTTTCAGGTTTCTATCTCTTTTAAGTACCAACAATACATGGAAGTAGATGGAATGGAGTGAGAGAAGAGGTTCACCGTCGAAGTCTTGGGTGAATAGGTTCGCAGAGACTGAAAAAGGGGGAATATTAGGATCATTGGGCATTAGGAAGCTAGTATGAAGCAATGCATGAGCTTAAGAGACGCGTGTCTTGTGAGGATAGATCATTGTGGTTTAAATCGTCTACAGGGAGCCTGTTCTCAAGAGTTACAAGCAATAACTACGTCCTTTGAATTTACCTGCCCCGAAAGGGAATGGTGTGATGGGTATGTATGCAGGTAGGTATATTGTACGGTAAGAACACCATCTTTGTCATCCTCCAGGCACGCAGGATATCACTTTATGGATGTCATACTCAGTTGTCTCAGGCGTGACTTCATGGAATTTATTATGGATTGTAAATTAAATAACTTCGCTATTCCACATTTATTTTATTTAAGACGACCCGGGTTTCGACGTGGTACGTCATCATCACCTGACGTCGAAACCCGGATCGTCTTAAATAAATTTCATGTGGAATAACCGAGTTACTAATTTATAATTTATGTATGTCAGGCATGACTGAGTTATCCTCATAATTGTAAAAAAAAAGACTTATTCCCGTCCTTCTCGAAACAGAGCTCGTAATATACGATTCCGAATAATTTCATCTAATAAAATGTAACAATGATATAATTTCCAAAAAAATGCTATTTTAATAAACGTTACGGGTATATTTCGTACGATAAGCATGCTATCATGTATCGCAAATGAACAGGCTTCCCTTTAATGTGCAAAGAAACAACATAGTTTTTTGGGCTCACGACAACATCAGTTATTCTAATGGGTTGCCTCTAAAACGTACAAGTAGCACTCGACTTTTTCGCCAGTAGATATCAGCGCAATTTCTCTGCGACGCAAACAAACGCCGGCAGAGAAAAAAATAGTAGACAGAGCCCCATCGACACATTTCCTTGTCACACACATTAATATAAGTCATTTCCCAAATTATCAAGCCTTATTGCTACAAACAGACGTGACGGATAAGGCATATTCTAATTTCCAAACACAGTAAAGAAATGAATATCACTTAAGAGGCTTCCTCATTTGCTTTTTTGACGTCAGGCGTTTTTAATCTTAGGGCATGGAATGTGCAAAGAAATTCCGCGTGTGAGTTAAAACAAGCCAGATGATTATTTTTTTAAAGTGGCACTTTCTCAAGGACGATGAAGGGTTACGCTGATAAGAGGAGAACGGGTTTGTAAATTGGGCTGGTATCTCGTCAACTGTTCGAATTTCACCTAGGAATTAATGCATCTTTCCGCTCTGCCACTTTTTAATAAATAAATTTTAAAGTGCGTAGTGACCACTAAATTCATGGCCCCGACAGCTATAATGTCCAGCACAGCAATTTTTCAAGTGAAAGAAATACGTCCGATTTGAATGGATCCGGAAACACCCCATAAACTTTTTTCCACCAAGATATACGTGAATGAGACATAATGCACTGAATTGACTTGGTCCCGATCGCGAATCTAATCATTGACAACTAACATGCTCATAACACCTGGAAAATAACTTCCTCTGCAATGCTTTTAGAGGAACCGATTACTGCTTCACAATCTAAGATCATTAACTTAAAATTTAACACGCTAATCTCCCGGAAATTAACCACATTGACAGCACACCACGAAAAACTGCGAGGATTAAAGGAAAATATGAACAACATTAAAACATATCGGCACATCAAAGTAACTTTAGCGTAGGGTAAAATTGTAAACACACATTGCATAGGCTGTCCACAAAAGATCTATAAGCTTTGGCAAATAAAAGTGATTTCTTCATTCACCATTAGGTAACAAATACACAGGGTATGAAAGCATGTTTTGATATAAGAGCAAAATTTAGAAGTCTTCATTCACATCACCTTGCAAGATCAAGTTGAAAACACTTTTCCTAAATGATCTATTTCACATACTTTGGAAATTGTTTACGTAAGCAATGACAGCACGATTTTACTGAAATCAGTACCACGGTTGGAGATAGACCTCCGTGAGTATAAGCTCATATTAGTGTGAACTTATATAAGAGTAAGCCAATTTCACAGCCCTAAACGTGAAGTTTACAAAAGTAAATGATGCTTAAATAAACACCCAATTGCATTGACGCTCACCTGATCCAATTAGAATACGGTTAAAATTAATGGTTGAAGGTGTAACTTAGTGAAAAATTTTCGCTGACATGACGAAAAAAATGCTTAGTTAATTCCACACTTTAAAGATTATTTCCTACCTAGGTTTCGACTGCAATAAAAACAAACTTGGCAACCTTGACAATGATTGGTGTGCAGTCGAAACCTAGGGGGGGAATAGACTTCATAGTGTGGAATACACAAAGAACTTTTTTCGTCATGTCGAAGATATAGTTTTTGTCGGACTGGAAATATCTTAGGGGTTGAATTGAAACAGAATATCCGTTATTCTTCCCCATGGAAATGCTTTAACTTTGGCAAATTAGAATCATTGAAACAGAAGTAAATTTCCATTTTGCCAAAAGAAATAAAAATTGATTAAATTATATAGTTTGGTTTCAATTCTTACATTACTTTTACTGAATTTAGCGAATACTTCCTTGCCTTGCATAAAGGATGACTTTGGCCGTTTTCGAACTTAGCGTCTTGGGCAATCTTCCCTTGGTACCTAGCGCTCATTGGGTGGAGATGACGTCAAATTCACGTAACCGCTAATGCCATACTTTCTTGATACGTAGTCAGGAAACACATAAAATGAAAAAGCAGTCATTTCCAAAAGTCTTAGAGTCTTCTAGCGGGCACTTTACAGTTCTCTTTTTCCGAATGGTGCCAGTTGTAAAGGATCGCCTTTCTTCCAATGGTTGAAACAAGGAACAAGAAGAAAAGAAGTTGTCAAACAATAACCGATTCTGTGAAAGATCAGGAATTACTTCCAAGAAATCTAAAACAGCATTAGCACCTTACCGCACTCGTCCGGCCACACCTTGAATATGCAGCGAGCATATGGGATCCGGCGGAGAAAGACCTAGTCCATAAACTTAATAAAATACAAAGGAAAGCTGCGCGATTCGTCAAAAACTGCTACGGCCGAACAGAAAGCGTTACACAGATTTTGAACGATTTAGGGTGGGAGCCGCTAGGGACTCAGAGGCTACGCGCTAGGCTTAGATTGCTTGAGCAATTGAGAATGGATATCTTTCAGAGCGACACGGAGAACATCATATTAGAACCACATTATATTTACAGGTCCGACAGAATCGATAAATTAAGAGAGATATTTAGCCGAACGGATAGATATGGGAATTCGTTTTTCCCCCGAACAATTAAGGACTTAAATAAATGCTAGGCGGAATTTTTTTTTGTTGACGGCTGGTATCCTAACACACGCCTTTTGACGCGGCTTGCGGGGAGTATGTAGATGTAGATGAACCCTACCTTAGCTCCATCCGGGTTTGATTGAGCCCCCCCCCCCCCCATATGGAACAAATTGGAAGAGATAGCCATAATAAGAGCAAAGACACCATAATTTGAATCCAAATCGAACCGGTTTATTTTTTATGAACATTTTTGCAGAGTGGCGTCCAAAATATGGAACCATATGTTCATCAATCGAAAGGTTGTGGAATAAAATTCAGAGCTGTAAAAACTTAGCATTCAGCAGAGTAAATATAAGTTTCAACGTGGCGAATTAGTCAGTTTTATCGAGTGAAGAGTTATCAGAAAGGTGGATATTCTCCTTGATGTTCCTAAATTTTCTCCTACTCATGGAGTGACGAACTAGTTCCACGCATGTATCCTCATCTTTAGACCAGTACATGACTTGTTGTGGGAGCACATAACATCCAGATAGTCAAAATCCCAAGAAATTATTTTAAGACTACGATACTGATATACAACTCATGCCCATTATGATCAGTAGCATACTTTTTTGAAAAAACTATGATATTTTCCAAAATCTCATAATCTAGAAACAAGTGAAAAATGTCTGCTGTAGACATACCTCCTAACTGATGTTCGATTTTCTCGTCATATTCTTCTTCCTTTGAAGTTGAGTGGCACGAAAATTTAGCATCAACGTCTTTTCTCCATTTTGGCAATGAGTAATTTTTACCTGGGACTTTGGTACCTTCTTTTAGGGGCACTTTCTTTCTTCTTCCTGCGCACTCACCCAGTTCTCCACTATGCCACCACCTCGATGCATTTCAAATGTTCCCGCGATGTCACTGATCTCCACAATAACACCATTCGGTGATCAATTTAGTCCTGAAAAGGACTATTATGTATTACGAGAACTTCGAAAAAGAACTTATTCAATGCGTTTAAGGTAGGAAAGCACTTCAGCACTCGCACAACAAACACCAGTCACTGAGGACATCAACAAAGTTCAGAACAGCGTGGCCAAAGTTTTAAGATATTAATTTACCTTGAAATAAACGTCAATGTAGGAGTTACTTGATAAAACATTGTAATATAACAATCACATGAATTTTCAAATATTTCTGGTGATATATATTGTTGAAATGGTTTCATAAATCTAATTACTTATTTAGGCATAATCGCTGCACGACTCTATTCTCGGCATTCGATGAAAAATTCTTTTCGTAGACTGGTCTTCCTAATATTCATTTTTAATGCGATATTTCCTGTAAATTAGACATAATACAAATCAAAGCAGTATTTTTTTAAAGGTTCATGTACATAACTTAAACAATCGGGATGCCGCTAGAATTATGACTCACTCAGTCGCGGACCAACCTCCTTAAGGCCGCGGCCTCCTGTTTACTGACCGACGAAGCGCCTCGCCTGCTTTGTTTTCATCAGCGCATCCACTGTCTGTACCGATTGTTGTTTGGTAAAATTTTTCGTCAAACGTGTCTCAAAATAAGTTGTTCTCAATGTATACTTGGATGATTTTATGAAATCAGACATTCGATTCTGTAAAGTCAAGTGTATGAATTTTTTCTATTGTCTTTGGCCAAGATTTCAATACCGACTGACATTAATTTAAATGTTCTCAAATCTGTATTTTGCTATTTCTTCACCAACCCAGACGAAATCAACGAACCAACTAGGAGTGGCTCGAATTCGTGACGGCCGGTGTACAAGTTCCTTTGTTGGGCCACGCACACGGTCGCGCAGACCGTCATATAACGCCGCGCCTCCCTGCCGCAAACAACAGACCCTTCACTGTTCGGATTTTGGAAGACATATTTTCGGAGACATTGACCATGCCTGGATAAGCAAAAGGAAGTTCCGTTTTCCAGCGGAGATAGTTGCCATCGCCAAACTGCGAGTTTTGACCTTTTCCGTTACGACCGTAAAATATGAATAATTAGCTAAAATGTAGTTTCTAGTGAATGCATATTTTAAAAATTAGTGCTAGTTAATGACTTTTACTTTTCATTTGACATAAATGATGAAATGGTGTATATTGGGCGCTAAATTAGAAAAAAAATATGTTTTCCTCCTATATTAGGCATTCCGCCCACTGTGGGACGGAGTGAAATCCTCATTTGATACTTTCGTAACCGTTCTACGATGGAAGAGACATCATGCGGCCATAATCTTGTAAAAATAAGAAAAGAGGCATCCGTGTTCAGAATGTTGGTGGGTGATATAAGTGAATTACTTATTGAAAATGCTTCCCATTCTTAAGCGACAACTTTGAAGGCAATATAATTTTAAAGGTCTTACAGATTATAAATAAAATATTATATAATTGTCAAATTGTGGCGAAAAAATATTATGATTTGACTGCCAGGGGCTGCTAAAGTGTACGGCATATCGCCCGCTATGTCACCACAGCCGACGTCTTTATGCACAAAAAGACATCATAATGCTTTTTGCCAATAGGAATAAACACGTAACAGTATATTAACATGTAACACTCCGAACAACCTACCTAGGATCTTCCACTGTTCACTAATAAAATAATGCGATGTAACTAACATAATTTTATTGACAAAATTATAATTACACTAATCATTGATTGGCCCCCTTCTTTGATAGATGCAGTAAGACCTCTCTAATGCTCAACGTTATTAACAATTAAGATGTTCGTTAGTTGAAACTAACGCTGCCGATGATATCATGGCTACCTGAGAGTACCTTTCATCGAACCATAATTCTTTCAACGTGGACACTTATTCCGTCCAGAGCAAGGAAAACAGAGTTTGTGGGCTCATCAAAGTAAACAAGTACGGAATATCGGAAAAGTATATAATTATTCACAGAACTATTAGCTACCTACCAAATACTTATCAGTTTATTTACATTTGAAATGTTTTTAAATATAGCGAATTTATCAATTTTTCCGCAAAAAATCAGTAATTATCACATAAACATACGTAGTAATGATATAATAGTATCCATTTGAAAGTTTCTTTACTTCTATTATCCATACATGCCCATATTATCACACCCCGAATTCTAACCTAATACATAGTAATCATAACATGAGTGCTTTTTCATTTTATGTGTTTCCTGACTACGTATCAAGAAAATATGGCATTAGCGGTTACGTGAAATTGTCGTCATCTCCGCCCAATGAGCGCTAGGTACCAAGGGAAGATTGCCAAGATGCTAAGTTCGAAAACGGCAAAATGTTCGACTTTCAGCTCAGGGATTTTACCATAGAAAACTTCAGAGACACATAACTGCTCGCACATTATGTTCCTCGCGTGACCAGTTCCACAGTTCTTTTCTTTACTAGTTACTGTCGTTAACTAATACGATTAAACTTTAAAGAATAACGTCGAAGGTTTTACTTCGCTATAATAAATGCACACTTTGGTCTCCGGTAATCAAAATAATACGCGAATCCTCCTAGGTTTCCTCACCATTTTTCCATGAGTCCCGATTTTTCAACTGAACCACTATGGCTCGACGTGACGCCACATTCATGAAGCCTCTATCACCGTTCCAAAAATAATCTTGCATTGCTAACACAAATTGTCGACATCCTCTGACCTCACTCAGCGCTGAGATAGTTGGCGCTGCCTACGGTAATTGAGTCTCCCCTAAGTGGATGGCACATGGTAAAAAGGAAAGAGATATGATAAACGTCGTCAAGAAATTGACAGCCGATAAAAAAACTAGCGCTCATAATGCGGAATATTGGCAGCAGTTTCGCTATGTAGTTAAGAGGCTGATTATACAACAAGGTTCTTTTTCACTAATGTATGAACACGATTATTAGGTAAGCAAAGTAATGAGTGAGGAATTTGGAAATATCGAAAACGAGTGATATCAAGGCGGATTGAAAGTAATGAATTTAAAGGTTAAAAAACCTGAGGCGCTGAAGAATTTCTGTAATTCTGTGATATAAAAAAATTCGTAAAATAATTCAGAGTAGACAAAAATTAGTGACGGTATTGGCCGACGATACAAAAAAATCGCACTTGGAACGCGGTATCTCATTGTCAGCTGCCATGAAAAAATCTTAAGAAGGTATTAAAGCGTACGAGGATTATTTTTAATTGTCGACTGAGTACATCAAATAATCGACAGTTTAGCGTTGAATAAAAAAGGAGAACCATCAGTATACATTACGTCATACTAAACAAGTGACACCTAAATATTTGTAAGCAAACATAATATTCTGAAATGCAGTATTTTGCTTTTAAAAGAATAGCTACACATTTGACATCGAACCAATATGCCCCATAGGGCTAGGTGTCCTACATCAGTATACTACCCCGTGAGCCGCCACATGGGTGGCTGGTAGGGGGTGTAAGGACACCATCCGTGTAAAGATGCTAGGGATAAGGTTTTGGGAGGTGAAATGGTCACGTGTATTATGGGAGAGTATTGAGTGGAGCACAGTTTTAACTGTGGTCACTTATTGTGCGCGGAAAGGACGAGTTTTTGTGCCCAGCTGTTTGTAAATGTATCTCGCATATTTTATCATTTCTGTCAGACCTAGGGATGTAATGAGGCGCCATGATAATAGTATTCTCTGTGTCGCTCTGAAGCAAACCAGTTACTAATTTCTCAAGCAAGCTAAGCCTAGCGAGTAGCCTCCGAGTCTCTAGAGGCCCCCACCTTAATCCCTCTAAAAATTTTGGAACACTATATGTTCGCTCGTAGTAGTTCAAACGAAGAGTGCAGCTCTTCTTAGTGTTTTATACGTTTTTTGGTTCAAGGTTTATGACCAGGGTCCAAAACACTTGCGGAGCATTCGAGGTGTGGCCTAACTAGAGAAAAGTAGCTTGTCTCTTTTTAGTCTTGTAACTTTTTCATCTGAGGAACTTCCTATCATGCGCTTATAGAAACCTAGTTTCTTTAATACTGTGCCGCATATGTTTTGTACGTGTGTTCCCCACGATATAACAGATGTTAAGGTAATTCCAAGATATTTAACTGTATCTGAAGATTTTATGTTTACTCCACTCACAGTGTAGGCATGGTATTTGTGTTACGGCATTGCATAGCAAAAAATAATTCCAATACTTTTTTCCCTTTATCTATTAATACTAATAATAAGACACGTACACAAATTTTCAAGACAAAATTAACAAAAATGATGCGACTTTCCATCACTGCCGACCAACTTCATGCCGCTTACTGTTTTTCAATATTCACAGTAGTTCCAGAAAAACACACTCCTTCCAGATAGCAGACCTTCCCTAATTTATTCGAAGGAAACGAAAATAGGTATTCAGAAGAAAAAGGTGATAGCTGACGAGAGAAAACAATATTTTCACTTATCTTTGTCGTTTTCGTTTGGCTTTCAAGTTGCAAAAAAGCTTCCAGCTTAAAAATATAACGAGCCTCATAATTTTATGATAACTATTCTATCTCTCAGGTATTTGGTTTTCGTTTCGGAATGTAAATTTCTGCTCCAAAAACAAAACTGATCCAATAAATACGAAGCCTACGTGGACTGACTGACTTCAAGAATTAACATATAATACCTGAAAGAAAACTCATCGTATTCTCAATACTGAATTCATTCGGTGTGAACAACAAAAAGCGCTAAAAATAATTTGGAAACCGATCAGACCGTCATGCGGGCGAATGATTTCGATATTATTCAAGTAACTGTGCCATCGAGGCTGTATGAACCGGCAAAATAGTACGTGAAGCCACATCCACGAAGTGATGTGACCTATTTCTGGATTATCGCGCCTTTAAAAACGCCGAAATACCTAATTAGAAGAGATATGATAAGGTAGTTTTTCATTAGTAAAACAGATGGTAACCGCAAAATTAAAAGCCCTTATTCCATTTAGAACTCGGTAGGAAGATAAGGGCAACTGATTGAGTAAAATAGCCGATTAGCATTAATATTCCGGAAAAGGAATAGTTCAAGTTATGAAATGAATCACCAACAACTTAACGTTAACCGAGAGGTTAACAGAGCCATTCAAAATATTCATTTTTGTTATTAGAGGCGCATTAACGTAAATAAAATACGTGAGAATTGTGAAATATTGAGAACTGTGAATGATGTTAGGACATGTTAAAAGAATGGAAGAAACAAGAATGCTAAAAGTAATGCTAAGCACAATAGGGGAAGGTAAAAGACCGAGAGGAAGGCGGAGGGGACGTTTGATTGACGAAGTGAGTAGGGACGTGGAGGGAAGATGATACCATTGGGATGAAGTTGTCCGACAAGAGCTATGGAACGATAGAGGGCAATGGCGAGGCTCAGTGAACTCCTAGACACACGTTGAGTGGAACAGGATTAGGATATGTATGCATGTGAAACACAATAAGACATGTTTTGAGAAATGCATTCTTATTAAATGATATTCGGTGAATATTAGGGCGGTCACAAAAATTCAATGTTCGAATTTTTCCCACGGATCCCCTAAAAAGTTACCAACTGGCCAGAAAATGAAATTGGCAACGTTTCAGATCAATTTGATAACGTTAACGCGTGCCTCATTGAGAGTGAAGTGCAGAAGAAATTGCCATCTTTTGGAAATAATTGCAGTCTTTCCTCCATAAACTTAAAACCAATAACTAAATATTGTTGTGTTGTAGAGGAAATTTTGTAGCCTTTAAGTTAACAGAAACTCTTTTTTTACTAAAATTTGTACAATTGGTGCTATTTTGCTTTTTTTAGGTCAGGTCGTGTTCCTAACTACGAAAGTGACTTTTAATCTGAAGGCCTAAAAAATTGAAACATTCAGTTACATCTGCTTTCCGGGTATCTTTGTGAATATTTGATATTTTAATTTTAAAAGGGTTTAGTTAGAAGCTATTTCAATAATAAGTGTAGTAAAGTATAAATTAAAAAGGAGAAATGGGAAAATAAAATCTGGTAAGGTAAAAAAATTTAATATAATAATGTTTTATGCTTCTTATTCGTAGACATGATTATTATTAGCAGTTTTCAAATTGCAGTGGCATTTGTAATGGCTTAGAAAAGGCTAAATTTGATGAGCCACGATTTGAGCTTGTCTACATTCAGGTGCAATTTGTTATAGAAACTGCCGTTGTTTTTCGCCTTTAGTCAAGTAGGAATTGAAGCCACCGATTCATTTGAACCCCGCCTCACTCGAAAACTCACGCCATGCATAGGGATCAGTATTTAAAAATTCTGTATCGACATCAAATCTCTTGAACAACTTAATGAGTTTGAGGAGAATAGAAATAATCAACTCCTTTGTCCAGTAAATGATCAACTTGTTTGAGACTGACGGTTTCTCATACATCCCTATCATCACAATCATTCTCATCATTTCCTTCTTTAGACGTTAATTTTACAGCCTTACTCGTTTTGAAATTTTTTCCGAAGTTATCATCGAAAAATGAAAATCCAACCGGCTCCGATTAGACATACCGTAGATGGTCTATAATTTTTGACCGCAACTTCGTTCTATCCTTCATATTTATTTTCGTATGTTCAACAAACGATTTAAACTATTATAGGTATGGTAGGATTTCGGTGTTGAACCAGCCTTTTATATTGACATTGATTAAAAATAAACATATTCCTAAATTTTTTTCCCTATACTAGTAAATGTAAATTGAGTCCTCGTAAATTATACTTTGAAAGGATATATGGCTTTTTCTGCCCATATGGTTCCACCAGTTTCTCTGAGAGAACTATTTTTTGCAGGAAGATATCCAAAAATAATTAAACAAAGTTCGATGAACGCTTAGAAACCATCCTCGGGGTGTTGGTTTTTTGATTGTTCAATAAGAGTTTGATATTCGGTCCGGATTATTCATTTTATATATGATTTTTCATCTTTAATTAGAGTTTGCATTTCGTCTTGTTTATCTTAGACCAAAATCTGGATTTTTCACGGAATGATTTCTGGGCGAATACACGTGGTTGAACCCATTTTATAATAAAAACTGAGTTTAGAATAACTTGTTAAATATGGTACGCACAGAATATTAGTCTGTAAAACTTGTTCTGGCAACATGCTGGCTCCCATGAAGCGACAAGCATTCACTGAAATGGTATCAAAACATTTCCCGGACTCTCCTAACAGCCCGCCACATTTCAACTGCTGAAAATACTCTTTCTCTCGAAATCATACAGCTTTTCAAGCTTTACCACGCTTAGCTACCAAACATGTCTCTGATTAGTATCATAGCTTTTTCCCAAAAAGGTAGAACTACCTCTATTGTGAGTCTTGCAACTCCTTTGGTAGGCAGGATTACTTGGCAAATATAATAAACTAAACTGCGTAGAGCTCAACGGTCAGTCGGTAACTTACTGCTAAGTGATTTGATAATAGGTGCGTCCAATTTTAAGGATCTTGTCTTTCTGTTTTTAATTCATGCTCGCTGATCCTTTAGAAGTCAAGGGTTTCGTCGATGTCACTCAAAAATTAAAAGAAAACAAAAAATAAAAGACATTCATCACCAGAAAACTATACGTCAACAATAACTTTCTTCGTTGCCTTTTAAAGAGATGGGGAAGTCCGTCAGATCTTAGAGTGAAGGAGAACGGGACGAAACGGTGCTTGTTTTTTGTATATCGCACAGGTACAATTGATTAATCATCAACTGTTGACGCTAAAAACTGGGTCCTTCACAAAAGGAGACATTGCAGACGGTGTGAGAATGACGGACCATCACGTGTCCGCTTTCACACCCATCTTACTCCACTAATCAGCCTCTCGCGGTTAACTATCAACATTGCATTTGCATTGCATGTAGATACAAATTTTCGTCTGAAAGTCATTCTGAATGCATACCAACTATTTATACCAACCGTATTTGCATTTAATAATGCAATTATAATCTAAATACGAAGATGGTTACTGGAAATGGCCAAGCCATTGTTGTCCATATGTTCCAAAGAGGAAACAAATCACTACCAAACGGCATTTATGTTGACTACAGAATGCTGTTGTTAAGGAGGTTCCACCGGGAAACGAAGTAAATGTCATTTTCATGAAAGTTTCAAAATAAGCCCTTCTCATTGCACTCTATCAATTGCCGTTGAAAAAATTAGGCTTTTCTCGGTATATTTCTCGGAAATCGCATTTAAAAATGAGAGAATTTCTATAGGATCTTATGGCAATGCTTGCCTATGAGTAGAAGAAATGCAGATCACTATTAGAATATATATGTCGTTTTGACAATAAACTGATATAAGGTGCGCCACGGTATAAGAATCATGATAATATTAAAAAAATATACCCTTACCACGTTGGTTTAAATGATATTAACATATTTTTGCAACAAAAATAGCAGAAATATCGTAGTTCCTAACATGTGGCGCTGCAGGTTGATTCCACATCGGCAACGCTGTGCGGCTGTTATGTGACGAAACGAGTGATTTTCGAGCAGACGGGAATTTACAATGAACTTTGTGGAGCTGAATTTTTTATGCATTGACGCTAAATGTAATACATTGACAAAAAAGTATTAGAAATTGTCGTTGTTCCGGTAATGTTGTCAGGTTCCCTCGGCATGGCAGGAAATTGATAACTTCCAAGGAAACGAAAGTTATCTGAAGATATGTTATAATACTCACGGGTATTTATATAAATGAATACATAAATACAGTAATGTATTATACAAATATATATGTATAATATTAACGATTTCCTGGAAAGCAGTCACTAACAAACTCAAACACACGCCAACACGAGAGCAGGAAAACAAGTGAACGCAGTAATTGAACAATGTTGCACTTACCACCGTTGCCAAGTCGTTCTAACACATGATTTTTACCCATTATATTTAAATAAGGTGTTACATTTCCATGTAAATATTTTGAAACTTATTTTTAAATTATGGAACACACTTCAGATCACGAAATAGCGGTGATGAGCTCAAATTTATTGTCAGAGCAATTAAACGTGGCAACGAGTTGCCAGCCAGAAACCGAGATCAAAATAAGCTACTGATGAGTTTTAAAAATTATTTCCCACTTTTAAGTGCTTCGATACAACTTATTCACAAAGTTTTTAAGTACTTGTTTTAAACTATAGGTGACTACGTAAGGTAATGTTTTTTTAATCCACTTCTTAAAACACTTAAGTAGATGGATTTTTCACCGGCTTTTGACGCACCGAGCGGCAGAGGAACCTCCTTAATCGCCGGAAGCGCAAGAATTTGAAGATCTTCCAGCGGTTAAAGCCAATGTGAAAAAGTGAGAATCGTGGTAATAAAATGAAGCGTGACTCTTTAAGATGAAGCAAAAGTACTCCACACAGAACGCGTTGAAATACTCATAATGAGTGGGTTTTTTCTTATTAAGCATTTAAGTGTTTAAGGCTTTATGACATTTTATTTTCAAACAAGTTGAAAATCAAATAAAAAGGCACGGCAAAATGCGCGATCAATCATCCTAGAGGCCACCTCTTTGGCATTCCTCGAGTTTCAAAAGACCTCTTTACATGGTACATTTTATTGTACATACAAATGTATGAACTCTTTCATGAGGAAAATTGTACCGTGCAAAGCGGCTAATTGCATGACTGTCTGGATGACTGAACGGGAAATAGAACCTGCTGTAATTCCATTCGTTTTCTTGTACAATCCTTGATACATTATCTTGCACAAATAAATTGACCGCGTAGAGCGGCCTTTACACGCCTTTTCAATGCCTTGCTGCTCTCTGATTTCATGATTTCGTCATCGGCCTTGCGGTCCAAAAACAAGTAAGTCTGTACTGAAATCTCATTGATGCAGATTGTGTTCTTATTTTCTGGCGAAGAGTCAAATGCCCAATTAAAAAACATCACTCTCTATAGTATTTAATTGCTTATGAAATGGGAAGAATGGCAATTTTCAGTGTCACAACCATCGAATGAATAAAACGTGCATGAGAACATAGGTTGGAATGGTGGAGTGGTCATGAATAAAATGTTTGTAGCATTGACATGCAACCTTGGGTTATAAAACACGAAAAACCTTAAGAAATCCGCAAATATTACATAATCTCTTTTTCTCTATCGTTTCAGCGTTCATATTGGAGAATTTTCGATTGAGAAAGGTACATCCATTGGGAAGCACACACGGAAAATTTGAGAACATGGGTTGGAATGGTGGAGTGGTCATGAATAAAATGTTTGTAGCATTGACATGCAACCTTGGGTTATAAAGCACGAAAAACCTTTTTTATTAGTGTTTATTAGTTATTGTGCTGCACATGTTGTCCGTCCCACTTTGTCCTATCTTCCTCATTCGGTTACCTTCCATACCTGGATCACCTTTCAAAAATATTCTCATATTCCTTCCTTCCACTTTGTATCCCCACCCTTCTCATTTGTCGTCCGGTCGATTCATGGCATATTTTGTAATTAATTTGTTGGCAGTGCACAGTGTACCTTATCACTATTTTAGAGTGCAGAGAATACATTATTACTCCTTACTAGAGATGGGCAGCATCGTTCAATACAATGACCGAGTCTTGAATCGGTCGTTCAATCTAAAGAATCGATTCTTGGATCTCGTTCTCGTTCAATTTTTTTCATTATAGTGGTTTATTGAAATAAATTTTAACTTTAATTTAAACATATAGTGAAACCTGTATTTAGCGGCCAACAGCAGGCCTTTGAAATAACTCCCGCAAGAGAGAAAGTGTTCGCTGATTGGAGGTAAAATTTTAATTGATAATATCATAAATTCATTTTCCGAAAATTTTTATCGCACACAGATGAGACCGCCCTAGTGAGGTGGCCTCTGAGGCAGGTTTCACTATGCAGTGCTTCTGTAAGCATGCCTTAAAAACTACTGCTGACGAGAAAAAGTATATTTGTTGCTGAAACATGTACGACTTCTAAAAATGGTGAAAAACCTACAAAAAAGTTAGTCATATCACTCACTATAAAAAATGGTATACACCGCCGAAAATAACCGAGAAATCGAGTCTTTTAATTATACACCATCTTTTTGAGTGTGTAAGAAATGCATCGAAGTATATAAAAAATGGAGGAGCTAAAATCTGCTAATGCAAGTTTGGATGGATGAAGTACAGCGCGTTCATCGAAATATTCGTAGGCTACTGTTCCTGAAAGTTGCGGAAGCATACGCCTAAAATGCAGCGAAAATCTTTTGGAACATTTTTTCAATGCTATTCTTTTGAAAAAAGTTTCTGCTCCGTCATTAATGGAACAAACTCAAAAATGTAAAAAAAATATTTCTGGTAAAATTTATAATTTTGATTAAATATTTGCCTCAGTAGGTTTGCAGATAAAGGAATTATGAATTTATTTATTCAAAGATCGAGGAAATTTTTTAGAAGTTTGCAAACAAACGCAAACGGACAAGATTTTAATAGTCAAGAATTCATTATTCCACCGCGATCACTAATTCCTTGAGTATAATTTGATTCTCAGGCCAGCGACTCCTCAAGGAATCACTGAATCCGAGTCCTCATCTGAATCTGAGTCCTAATCTTAATCCGAGTCCTCAACTGAATCTGAATCCGAATCCTAATCTGAATCCGAGTCCTCAACTGAATCTGAATCCTAATCTGAATCCGAGTCCTCAACTGAATCTGAATCCGAATCCTAATCTGAATCCGAGTCCTTAACTGAATCTGAATCCTAATCCGAATCTGACTCCTCGATGACTCATGAGTCCTCCCTCTCCGCGGGCTCTACGAGAACACAGGTCCCCCTCCCTCAGACTTCAAATTTCAAGAGTGGGGGGACTCGTTTCTTCCTGTCGTTCACTTGATTCTCTGCTTTGCCGAGTGGTGCGCCCATTTCCATTCCCAAACTTCCAAGGGTGGGGGGACTCGTGGCCTCGCCTGTCAGTTAGTTCCCATCTTTGCCGGGTGTTGCGCCTATTTTCATTACGATTCGTAAGGAACGACGGTTCATTGCCGCGAACGACTCCGTTCGTCAACTCACTTCAAAGAGTCGTTCGAATTGATTCGTTCGTTCGCGACCGACCCATCTCTACTCCTTACTGACGTATGGACTATGCTCACTTTGTTGCCACCAGCTCTACTTTTTCTCTCCGAATGACAAGCGGATAATACAAATTCAGTTTCCTCTTTGTTCCACAGAGTGAAGTTTGTAGCTAAAATTTTGAGTTTTATGGTGATAGTGATTTTGAAGTTCTCTGTATTCTAGCATGTCTCTAAGTCGCTCATTACCATCTGTTGAAATTCGTGCGGAGCTGCAAATGATTCAGGTGGATGAGTCGGATGGTGGAGAGTTTTTATTTCACAGCCCCAATGATGAGCAGAAATTTGAAACTTGCAAAGAATCAACCGATTCTTCAGAAAATGACGATGAATGCGGTCAAGAAACAAGAAAGAGTGCATCTAAAGATGAGCTAAATATTTGGCAAAAAAATTTATATTATTTTGATTAGTACATTCATATTTTTCACAACTTTGTTGTAATAGGTATGTATTATTTCGGTAGGACGAAAACTTTGTCATAAAACAGTCCATCATCTTCTACATCACATCACATCTTCTACGTAGAGGAGGACGACACAATCAAGGATAACCGTATAAACAGTCAACGAATTTCAGACTGTGTAGTATGCGTCTCATGCTGCCTTTCTCCGCCAATGCAGAAATATGAAAACAGACAACTTCTTAGCATCTCTCAAATTTGGCTCAATTTCTAAAGAAAAAATCCACTATTTTAGTTGGAACTGTGAATTGCTCTAGAAGAGAAGTACCGATATCTCAAAAAAATGCATGGAAAACTATTCCATAAGAGTACTGAAATCTTACCATGTTACATTAACGATTTAGCAAGGAAATATTGGGGAACATGTCCTACTAATGAGTTCTCTTCACTCCAGTGCTAGTGTTACTAATTCTGAGAAAATTTTCCTCACCCTGTGTCGCAATATAATGCAACGAATATGGGGTGGTCATAGTAGAAAAAATTGCAACGCAGTACATAGTCAAAGCGTGATCAATAAGATGGCCTATTCATAGTTTCCATAACATTCTAGACCTGGCAGCAATCAATTCCGTTGTGATATACAAGGCCGTCACTGGTAGGAAAATTTCTCGAATAAATTTCATCCAACAACTTGCAGAGAAACTACACAATGGATACACGAATAAGAGATGGGGTCTGGAACAACCTTTTCACATTATAAATGCAAACAGGCTGAGGAGTCAAACTACATAGAATTATAAAGGAAATAAAAGGCCGATTCTGCAACACTGAGGCCAGTGCCTTAAAAAAATTGTATACACATGTGCCAAATGCATTAACAAAAACAGTAAATTATTATTTTTGTACAAAATAAACAATGTAATGTATTTTTATTCCTAATACATCAGATTTATATATGTGCTTCACTGCAATAATAAGAATCCCAAAGTTAGTTACTATTGATTTTCGGGAAAGTTCCTACTTCGACCGAAAAATAATAGATATATATTAAATAATGTTAAAAGTCTTCGTAGTATATTGAACTATGACACAATAAGCTAGAAAAATGAAATAAAATTGAAAAAACGATAAATTGACACAATTGTCATAAGTTTATATATCAATAAATCGTCGATATTGTCATAGTTATGAAATTTATTACGTGAAATAATCGATGAATGTGAAGAGAAAGAGTGACAGTTTGTAGTAAAAACTGTAAACAAGTAGAGTTAAAAGTGTAAAGTGGGGAATAATTTCATTAATTACAGTGACTCAAGATGACCCGCTTTGGGCGTTGAATGATGTTGAAAAGTCCGGGCGTCCTAGTGTTAATGTGCAAAACAACACATTTTTTTGGGCTCACGCCAACATCAGTTTTTGTAATGGGTTGCCTCTAAAACATACAAGTAGCACTCGACTTTTTCGCCAGTAGATATCAGCGCAATTTCTGCGCGACGCAAACAAACGCCGACAGAGAAAAAAATAGTTGACAGAGCCCCATCGACACATTTCCTTGTCACACACATTAATATAAGTCATTTCCCAAATTATCAAGCCTTATTGCTACAAACAGACGTGACGGATAAGGCATATTCTACTTTCCAAACACTCAGTAAAGAAATGAATATCACTAAAGAGGCTTCCTCATTTGCTTCTTTGACGTCAGGCGTTTTTAATCTTAGGGCATGGAATGTGCAAAAACATTCCACGTGTGAGTTAAAGCAAGCCAGATGATAATTTTTTTAAAGTGCCACTTTCTCAAAGACGATGAAGGGCTACGCTGATAAGAGGAGAACGGGTTTGTAAATTGGGCTGGTATCTCGTCAAGTGTTCGAATTTCACCTAGGAATTAATGCATCTTTCCGCTCTGCCACTTTTTAATAAATACATTTTTAAGTGCGAAGTGACCACTAAATTCATGGCCCCGACAGCTTTAATGTCCAGCACAGCAATTTTTCAAGTGAAAGAAATACGTCCGATTTGAATGGATCCGGAAACACCCCATAAACTTTTTTCCACCAAGATATACGTGAATGAGACATGATGCACTGAATTGACTTGGTCCCGATCGCGAATCTAATCATTGACAACTAACATGCTCATAACACCTGGAAAATAACTTCCTCTGCAATGCTTATAGAGGAACCGATTACTGCTTCACAATCTTAGATCATCAACTTAAAATTTAACACGATAATCTCCCGGAAATTAATCACATTGACAGCACACCACGAAAAACTGTGAGGATTGCAGGAAAATATGAACAACATTAAAACATATCGGCACATCAAAGTAACTTTAACGTGGGGTAAAATTGTAAACACACATTGCATAGGCTGTCCACAAAAGAAAGAACAAAGAAAAGCTTTGGCAAATAAAAGTGATTTCTTCATTCACCATTAGGTAACAAATACACAGTGTATGACAGCATGTTTTGATATAAGAGCAAAATTTAAAAGGCTTCATTCACATCACCTTGCAAGATCAAGTTGAAAACACTTTTCCTAAATGATCTATTTCACATACTTTGGAAATTGTTTACGTAAGCAATGACAGCACGATTTCACTGAAATCATAACCACGGTTGGAGATAGACCTCAGTGAGTATAAGCTCATATTAGTGTGAACTTATATAAGAGTAAGCCAATTTCACAGCCCTAAACGTGAAGTTTACAAAAGTGAATGATGCTTAAATAAACACCCAATTGCATTGACGCATCTTAATAGCTCACCTGATCCAATTAGAATACGGTTAAAATTAATGGTTGAAATGGTGTAACTTAGTGAAAAATTTTCGCTGACATGGCGAAAAAAATGCTTAGTTAATTCCACACTTTAAAGTTTATTTCCTACCTAGGTTTCGACTGCAATAAAAAAACTTGGCAACCTTGACAATGATTGGTGTGCAGTCGAAACCTAGGGGAGGATAGACTTTATAGTGTGGAATACACAAAGAAATTTTTTCGTCATGTCGAGGATATAGTTTTTGTCGGACTGGAAATATCTTAGGGGTTGAATTGAAACAATATCCGTTATTCTTCCCCATGGAAATGCTTTCACTTTGGCAAATTAGAATCATTGAAACAGAAGTAAATTTAAGTTTTGCCAAAAGAATTAAAAATTGATTAAATTATATAGTTTGGTTTCAATTCTTACATTACTTTTACTAAATTTAGCGAATACTTGCTTGCCTTGCATAAAAATCATTTATTTTTCTATCCACCAAATGAGAAATCATTATGCAAACAAGTTAACAGAGCAATTCTAAGTTTACTTTGATGCTAAGTTTACGTTTTACATATAAATTCAATTTAAAAAATGAATTTGAAATGAAGATTAAAGTTGTACCTATTAAACTTAAAAGAGTATAAATATGAGCGTTTATCGCATAAATTCCGCATGAATAACATTTTGCTATTTCGATATGGTTTACATGAAAAGGCACAGTATTTGTAACTCTGAATCAGCCGAAAATAGTCGCAGTAGGAATGACACAGGTGATGACCCTGATTCATTTAATGAATTATCAACCTCTTTTAGATACGAGAAGCTTAATGAGGAGCCATTTTTGCCAGCACAGTAAGCTGAGCATTTTATTCCTATCCGCTGATTAATATATCGTAATCATTCAATTTTTCAATCATCAGGGAGATCACTGAACTGATGTTCATTGGAATTAATATTGACTGTATTCGCTTCTTTTAATGATAATTTAACTTGTAGCAAATTATAAAAATATTATTGCCTTTAAGTACATTCAATGACCCTTGGAGAAGACCTATTATCCCGGGTAGGTATGGCAAAAAAAACTGAAAATGGCACCCCTGGCACCGATAATTGATAGGACGCCACTATAATGGTGACAACGCCTAGAGAAAAGCTAACAATTGATACATCCACAATCTTGATCTTGTACTTGTGACGATTATTTATTTACGCATATATTGTCTTATTTTTTGTTCTGCGACGTTTTCGATGCCTAACCGCCATTGCTCTCTGTTCATCCACAGGGCTTCTGGTAACTGCTTTTTTCAGATTGCCTTTTGCATCTCTTCTCTCCAACATATTCTGGGTCTTTTTCTTTCTTTTTTAATATCATGATTGTCATACATTGTATGTGACAATACCACACAAGCAGTCCCTTTTTTGCTCAACGACTATAGTGTGGGTGACTTCCATTGTATTTCTTATAATTATTTTCCCATTTTTATATTATAATCCCATTTTTTATTTGATTTTTATAAAATAACGCCATTTTAAGTATACCTGGCAAGTGTTGAATATATCACCTGACTGAGAAAAGGGAAAGGGGACTATTACGAGGAAAGTTATTATAAACTACCGATTGACTCCTAAATGATAGGAATGAGCGACACATTGCCAAATCACAAGTATATTCTACTAAAAGCGAAAACCCACTGGGTTTAGAATTAGTAAAGGATTAGAAGCATTTCTTTCTCCATTATACCAAATTCTTCCCATGGTTTTTGAGAAGACATAAAACAAATGCACCGTAGATGAAATAAATTAATTTTCTTGCGCACATACTTAAATTGAAACGAACTTCCATTCTGTTACCAGCTTTACAGTAAAATAAAATCAGTGTGTAAGACACAAACACCCGGGAAAGTTAGTTAAATCTTTCAAAATAATCAAACAAAACTTTCCTTCCATGATTTAATCTACTCAGTACGGATTACATTCCCGGCTATCTACTGACATGATGCTTCGTAAAAACTAGAAGGTGTCAAGAAAGATCTAAGGCTTTCCCGGCGTATGAAGTCGTTGAAGGTTATTCGGGTTTCCCACCGGGTCAAACTCTCCTTCTCGGCCGACGTTTCGATGAACGAGTCGTCCATCATCATCAGGGCATGATGACGATGGACGACTCGTTCAATCAAACGTCGGCCGAGATGGAGAGTTTGACCCGGTGGGAAACTAGAAGGTGTCAGTAGATTTTTACATTTCCTCTCTGAAAATAACTGTCACTTTCATTTAATAATTTAGTAAAGATTACCAATTTTAAATGGAAAAAAATACATTGAAGATGGAACGAAGATTTGCAGGTAATTACGCTAACCATATCCCTCGATTAGTAATCAACGTAATATACACAAGATTCAACACATTCTTACGATGTATGAAATGTAGCATCAAATCTCAACATCCGTCCCTTCCGACTCCGCCAATTCCACTTAAACAGTTAAGTTGAACATTTATTTGCGCTGAAATTAAACGAAACACGCAATATTGAGATAACTATATCCACTGAAAATTCAATTGCAAAAACCGTCATGATTAGCACCATCGATCATTTATTCACTGGTTTAACTCATAAAGGGTCTTCATTTTCTGTCTCATCTGATGCTGCTGATTTGCGTCTCCCATTTTACCCACCTTACATTTAAAGCGAATAGAATCATCCCACATAAATTCTGCTAGAAAAATCATAATGCATGTTTATCATAACGACTAGCGATACGATAAATACGCATGATAACATATCCACCTGTAATTGCAGATAATAAGATATTATTATACAAATCTGTCACACCAGAATTGGATCCATACCCCCTTAATTAAGAAAATGTACACAGAGCCAAAGTCTAGCCCCTAATTTACCTTCCATAAGTTTTCTCTGCGTCGCTCCTATTCATCGCCAATAGTTTCGCGAACTCATTTTCTTTGAATATCGACAAATTCTTATTCACTACTTTTCCACAACCTAAATCCTAAATTTCTTATGTCAAACACCTTTCTGTCTTAGCCCGTACATCACAGCGGCATTGAAAAATTTCTCCTCAGAGCTTACACTCAGGAAAATTAGTTATGCATTCTTTCCTTTCGTACTGCTCAAAAAACTTCTCTTAGACATGATTTATCAGCTGGTAGCAAACACTCCTTACTAAAAATACTCGTCGAGGGGTATACGAGTCGAGGGGTATATTTTACATGAAGATCCTTTGCCAGTCGGACGAGTGAAAATTAGGGCCATTTAAATGAAACTAATGTATTACGATACCATCAGATTTAGGGAGAATTTATTTGGAACCAAACAGTGCGAGAGTACAGGGGAATTTGGAGGTCATTATAATGCAACATCAGCCATGCTGAATGGATCAGTTGGGCAGTTTATGCACAGAGGACGAATATGCAATTTCG